>CM010315.2:3369715-3879715 GCA_001923025.3 Taenia multiceps | reverse complement strand
CTAATTGGAAGGCATACATTGACTTGATATCTTGACAACTGCGTGAATTTTGGCAATCACACATGCCAAGTAACTTACCAGTCACTTTTCATGCCATTTCACTTGAACACACTTTTTGTTCCTCTACTCTCGTGGTTGGTTGTTTTCATTGGAAGTTGGGAGAGAAAAATATATTTTTTCTGTTTCACCTCACCTCCCTGAGGGAAAAAGTAGCGGCATCCTCCTCACTGCAAGTCGTCGTCGTTGTCGTAGTCGTCGATGCAGAGGAGGAGGCGGAGGGGAAAAAAAAGACTCCTCGCGCTACACATGCACATTTCCGACACCGCGTTGGGAGAAAAATGTTTCCCCCCGATAAAATCATGGGTTTTGGAGGCTACAACCCGAGCGACAGAAAAGGGAGGCGAAGGTGACGGCAAGTATTTTTGAGCCTAGGATGATGGAGGAGAAATAAAGGAAGAAATTTTCTTTTCTGAGTAAGGCAAAATTGAATTGATCAGATAGATCATTTGGATCAATGACCTTTGCCGTTAAACACGGATCTAATTAGACAAGTTGAGACCTACTCTACCAGTCTATCAGCTCTTCCAAGTCTAATGCCCTCAGCTGTCACAGAGATTCTTTATGTCGGTGAAGATGGAAGGAATTTATGCAGTACGTCGACTGTGGGACGAATTGTTGGCAGGGCAAAACCCAGTGGGGAGAGTTAATCAGTAAGCAATGGGCTGAGGAGGTCTTTGCATTTCCTATCCCCAAAAATCTCAAACCACGTAGACATCTCTCACTTTTGCAAATCCTTTGAAGACGGGGCCTTTGAAGGGCGGAAAAAAAGCGTACTTCACAGGCAAGAAAAAAAGTGCCTTCTCCTAACTACACGCTACACACACAGGGTAGGAGAGCGATGCCTGAACACAAACGGCTTCTGTTCTGTGGCGCTTAGCCCCGCCTCCTCTCCTCTTTTCCCCCTACCCATTCCCTCTTCTCCACTTCGCCTCCTGTGTCGCTGCTCGCTGGTTGGAGTTTTTTCCATACTTTTGGGTCCGACAGCCTTCCAACAAACCAGTCTCTCATCGTCTACCCCGGTCTGCCCCCCCTCCCCCCTTCCACTCCAATCCCGGCAACGTAATATGGCGAATTTGTCTTCCAGTTTGGCTTCTGCGCCCTGAATGCTGCCGACAAAGCAATCGCTCATTGTGTGACTTTGGTTGAAAAGCTCTTCAGCCCTCGATAGGGCATTTTTTGTCCACTGGAGGGAATTATATTTTGGTAAACTAGATTATGTCTACAAACTAATGTGTGGTGTGACTAGGCTGATTTGGACCCAAAAGTCAGTTTTGGTGGGCAATTCTGCTAGTCTTGATCACACATAACACACATCTCACGTGGTTTGCAGGCGTGGGCGGTGGAAAATGAGGTAATGAAAGCCTTATTTACCACAAGCAACGGGCTGATCACACTCCAAATACCGACAAAGGTGGTATAAAATTCGGTAACATCAGCCATATTGACAAAAATATTGACTTGTTCTGAAGTGTTAATCAGCCAAAGGTGGCCTCACATACTACTGAGCTGGCTATCAGCGACCACATTTTACGTTAAAAATGATGTGGTGATTGCCTTAAACGATTGGACTGAAGTGTTTGAAATGGAACCTTTTAAGTGGAATCATAAAATAGCAGGGAAAAAGTCTTTCCACTTCTGGCAAAAATATGCCGTGATTGGTCACCCTGTTTATTAACAAATGTGGTCAAATCTGGTCGACTAACAAATTGCCAATTCAAAAATGAAAACGCAATCATTAATAAACATAAAGTCATTTATGCTTCCTAACTCAAGATCAGTGAATTTTCCGGCAAATTGTACTTTCAACAGGGGTCTGGGCTTCAACCGAGTGGTTATTGAAAGCGTTTAATGAAATCAAATTATGAATTCTTATCCCTCGAAGAGGAGATCATTCATCTTCTACCCCGAAGACATTCAAAATATGCGTCCTTATTACCCTAAAATTACTTCTATACCTAAATTACCCTAACACCTCAAATGTGCTAATCTGCTAATATGAGCGGAGGAGCGACTAACAAACCCACTTTTACCCTCCTGCTTGTTTAGAGGCTTTCTCATGCGTTTGCATTTCTAATCCACCCCATTTGTACGCCCTCCTTGATGTTTGTCTGCCGGTCCAGTCGGCTTTTGCTTTTTCTTCTCTCCGTGTGCGTGACTGGAAATTGATGGATGGCAGGCAATGCGGGCGTCACTGGGTACAACCATTGTCCATTCCCTACTAACGTGGTAATTGATAAGGCGTTCTCTTTCAAATCGACAGACTGATGAAGAGGCCATGGCAAATGAAAGAGTCAAGGCGGCCCTTTTGATGCGATCGGCAGTCCGAGTCCAGCCAGTGGTTTAACCGGTGTTGCCAGAGTAAGTAAAAAAATCTCCAGTTGTGGTTGTTTAAAATCTGGTAAAAAAATGACGTTAAATTTGTGGTGCTAGTCTATTTCTACAAGATTTGCATCATTTCATTCATCAGGGTAGTTATTTCCGGGAGTATTTACGCTTCAATCGACAAACCAATGAGGCGTGAGAATGGCTTCCGTTCTTCTCCACGTTTGATGGATGTGTAAGGGGGTAGGCATCTGCTTCCTGTCTTCCCTAGTTTATTTTCTCGGTAAATATATCCAACCTAATTTGTTTATACAAAGCGGGTGGCCAATTTTTGAATGGAAATGAGGTCAAGTGTCGCCCCATCCCGTCCCTATCACACAGATAACATATGAATAAACAGCTCTGGGATTCCACCGCGTCTTCGTTGTTTAGATTATCTAATTGCGCTTGCTAAAATAAACAAACTTGCCCTGTTTTCTTCTCCCCACTTATAATCTACAGTTTAGCAACGAAGGTGGATGGAACTCATGTAATGTATCCAGCTCTCGTCCAGTGATAAGCTTGGTCTCGACTCTTCTCGGTGCCTCCCTGCGTCGGTCACTAAAACGGCTGCAAGATGGGAGGTGAGACTAGAAAGTGAGCCTCCAAGACTTTTGGGTTCATCTCTTATTTCCTTTTGGTTCCGTTCGGATTTCCCTCATCCCCTAGCCAGCCTTTATGGAGCTCCATAACCCAGTCAAATCTGCCGATCCATTTAGGAAAAAGGGTTCCTTTAATTGCTGATAAAAACGGACAGTCTGATGCACCGCTGCCTCAGTTGCTCCAAAGGGCGTCCACGAGATTTGTATAAGCAAAGCACCACACCACCATCCTGAATGCATGAAAGGTAAGTGCATAACAGGCCATAAAAAACCTTATTCACAATGCCTGTGTTTTACTCCTTTTCTTTCAGGCCTTCACCTTCAAAAGCGAGAACAAAAACCGTCATTCCTGCATGCCGAAAAAAAATTACATTTTAAGCGAATGAGAACAATTGGACGTCCACCACCCGATTCCGAACAAAGCGCCTTGTTCTGCCTCCACTCGCCGTACAGCGCTGCGCTTGCCCTTCCCCCGAAGCGAATAAAATATCGTCACTCTTGCCTTCCTCCTTCTTGCTCCTTCCTCCCGTTCTGCTCTCCTTCCCACGCTCCTTAGGTCTCTGTTTACACAAGGGACCGTGGGAACGCTTTCAACTGCCAACTTGCAACTCCACATGTCATCGGTTGTCAAGGCGGTGCTTTCAAGCTGTCAAAATAAGCATGTTCTTTTGGAGAGGTGGACTTCAATACCATTACATTGACCGAAGAATTTTCTTACTTGTAGGTCACGTGAGAGTAAGTTGACAATCCCGAGATCCTTCGGCAAGTAATTAGTTTGATAGGTAACTGCCTCACGTGAGGAAGACCTATCACAATTCTTCATCGCATTACCTGTCTCATGGATAACTTCAAATCATTCAGTCGTGCCACCTTCTGCTAAGGCAATCCTAAAGTCACAGCAGGGAGGCTAACATTGGAAAAAAAATTTTTTTGACAGTGACAGAAATGATGAGAGTTGTAGAGCTCGTTAAAATAGTTTTCGCATTCACACCTTCTCTTAAATGTATTCAACACTGGGGGGAATTTCCACGATCTCCCCCGGTCCCAGTGATTTCTTATCTGCTGACCCATAAGACGTGATGTGGGGCCCCAACATCCACTCACCCCTAAGAGGAGTTTCATTGTTGTCGGTGGGATGCACGAAAGCCACCAGTACCATAATCACGAAAAATAACCTTTCCAACAGCCCACTTGACCCTACCATGGTCGAGTTTGCACGAGTCCTAAAGCTTTCCATAGACAGCCCATGATCTCTTTAAGCAATCATGGAGAAACTTCTTCACAGGATGGCAGAAATTCTCTCAGTTTAGCAACCATTTACCGATCAGTCAATGAGTTAGTCGCTAAGTAAAGTAGAGAGAAGAGTTTGTAAGCAATGCCAGATAGACATGACCGACTTTAAAGGTACTTTTCTCACTGGAACGCAGAATTCCTTAACACTTACTTATCACTTTAGGACAGGAAGGAGTAATAAATTGCTGTCAATGTCAATTTATGCGCCTTCCTCCGCCTCTTCCTCTTCCACCCAGGCGTCCCCTCCCACTAAACTGACAATTTTGACTTATCCGTGGCTGTGAGTGCACTCTTGTGGGGGTAACAATCCACTTCCTTCCATGTGACACGTCAACTGTCAAAAGAGGAGAATTTTAAAGTCAGAGTTTATATTCGGTCGCTCTGGTATCCATGCAAATGGATTTTATTGCAGACAAACCAACTGAATCGTCAAACTGGGCTATTTTTGTGCCGAGACATTTGTAGAAGATAAATTAGAGGGAACGGAAGGAAAAGTGGTGGTGTGTGGGTTTCGCACTTTCCTATATGCTACGCTTCGACCATCCACTTGGTATCTAAGCTCTTTGTGGCCCTTTAGTACGACTATAACAAAGGTCATTGTTTTGCTCGCAGACACTGAGACAAAAGGTAACCTTTCCTGTGATCTTGTAGTCCAATGATTTAACGATCTTTAAAGAGGAAAGGAGTTTGTTTTGTCCAACCTCTTTGGCTGTACCACTAAGGATTGTTCGGGCTTTCACCTAAATCCCGTTGTGCAGGGATTTCAACATCTACGCCACCAAAAGTCTTCCCTCCTACTGTACATTCATACAACAGACATCTCGTGACTTCAGTGCGCACATTTTTGTCTAGACTAAATTTACGTTGGACAAAATTTTCAGACCTCTCAGTCCCTTAATACCCCAATGCACCTTCACTTTGTCACTTTGGAAAGGCTCTGGAGGCCTTACATCCCTGTCTCCGTGATTTGCGCCTCCGAATAGCACGGACAGCCTTACAAAGGCGTTTGCATAGTTACGTCTCCTGAGGTATCCGAAGCATCACACCACTCTAAAAGCGATCTTCTCCTTGATCCAGGAAGACAGAGACTAAACAGGAGGACCTACTTGCTCTTTAGCAGGACTGAGTATTCTCTCCTTCTCAGCATCAGCTAGATGGATTAAATTGTCATCGGCAGCATTGAAGGGAAACGGCAATAAGAAGCGGCCGCCATTCAACACTGACAGAGCAGCCTGTTCCCACGGACTTACAAGGCCACGCCTAAAGTGTACTGCAAAGGAGAGACAAAATGAAGAGGAGGCGGAGGTAGAGGAGGAAGGTTCTCGATTTTCTCATCCCACTTTCGGGTCAAACATTCGTTGAAGGCAAAGTTGGGCGAATGCAGGGCAGGGGAGTGAGGCAGATGGGAGAAAAATGTAAGAAAGTTGGAGTTTTATTAATTTTCTTTTCCTCTCGGCGTTTTAAAGTGCTGCCACCGGTATAGACGCTAGCGTGAGAATTACTTAGTCGGCACGTAACGGACCGGCAAGTGGAAGAATAGGGATTGATTGATAACTGACCGGTGCCATTCATCATGGGTAAAAGAGATGCTGACAAGGTAGCTTTGCAAGCACTAGGAATTACCAGTTGTGGTGAACAGACTGTAAAATTCAACAGCATCTTTCACTGTCCTGTTCTGGCTTTGACAAGACACTTTAGGAGTAGGCTTGACGTGGTAGTAAGCGGCTGACCTTCACCGACTTCACTTTTATTACAGTCGTAGGCTTCGCCGTATTGTGCACCAAAAGTGTCGTCAATTCACCATGAAGCCTTTTGCAGCCATCGATTATGGCAAACTCTACCGATTCTTCCCCCAACCGGGTTTTGCTGGAAGCAAGTAAAGGCATTGGATGGCTAGAGGTCCTTCTATAGTGTCTCGTCTGTCCCTAAAACTAGCCCGCATTTAATGGCCCAAAACAGTCGAGAAAAGAGATTGAATACCTCGAAGATGGAGATAGATGCAGGAACTCCTATCCTGGCAGCCGGAGAACTTAATTTTACCTCTTCATCTAAGCAGTTGTAAGAAAATTCTTTCAAATGGGTAAGAAACTTGTAAGACACAAGAAAGGTAGCTTTCTACGCTAGTAAATGTCTTCTTGAAATTTTTTAAGTTTGCAAGATAATTTGGACAAGCAAAAGTAGCTGTATTTTCAGGAAGTGCCATGGATATTCTTAAATGGTTCTTTTAATCTATATAATTGCACTCGCATTAGGCCACTTCCTCCACTGAGATTTATGGCTTTCCTGGGCTTCTTTCTCAACTAGAAGTCATCCACAAACATCGTAAATTTTTCCACCATGTATCCCTCCATCTCTGTGGTGTCTCGCGAACTTATGCGCCTAGGAGAGTTGGCATTTTGAGAGTTGAGGGGGATGGGGTGCTCCAAGGGAGCCCTCCCCTCCTCCCCCCAAATCCAGGTCAGCGTCGAGTGTCCGTGCACGTGTACCGCAATCACGTGTCACCCCCCAGCCTCCCTCTGCCCTACCTTGCCTTTCTCTTCCCCTTCGCTTTGTCCGGCGGTACAACTTCAAAGTGCCGCGTCAGAGATGGGGACTAAAATATCCGCGGCCTGCGTGCCTATCTCTGTGTGTGTATATATGTGTGTGCGTGTGACCCGATTTTGAGAAACAGGGTCTCCAGTACCGCCTCTGCTTTCAAGTTGTAACTCCATCGAGAGAGGTGCTCAGTTGTCAATTGTGTCCCAGTGGTTAGAGGGTGAGTTTGGAGAACACCTGGCACAAACACTAAATGCACAGCTTTGTTTGGCGAATAGGACATACACGTCAAAGTGGTTGACGGATCCAGGAATCGACAAACAGGTTGCAGAATTGAGGCGTTTTGGTTGAGTTATTTCGATAAATAAAGGTTTGACATAAATTTGATTTTTTTGGGTAGGAAAAAAAATCTCAACTTAATGGATTGCATTAAACCTCAAAGCTCTGTAGGTGGGAAGGCCTTTAGCCTCGAACCCAAGGCTGCTGATCTTGCTTTGTCTCCGTGGATGGCAATGCGTTGGGAAGGAAGTGGTGATCCGAGATCAGATTCTTCACAGAGGTTATCCGCTCAAAGAAGTCAAAATTTCCGAAAAGTGAGCAACTCATCCACCATTCCAAATTGCTGTGATGGGAATTCAAAAATCAAAGAAGTGTGGCTTATTATCATCGCGCTGTTCACCAGTAAAATTATTCAGATCCAGAGGCAGCAGCGACGAGGGCAGGACATGGAACCAGGCCAATATGCAATTTAAATAAGCAACCGCGCCGTGTCTTTAGTGAATAATCAGGTGAACAGCCAGTTTTACAGGAAAACGGTGGCAACAGCAATATCACTTAAGTCAGTGTCCGTCGGTGTCAACAATGGAGGCGACGGCGGTCCTTTGAACAAGACCCAGTAATGACTACAGAACTGATTCAAACAAAAGGGGAAAAGGAGAGACAAAACAACATTGACGCCACCTTTTTGCGAGCAACATATTCAGCCATCTACGAAATTGCCCCTTAAGGACCGATTTTCACCTCTGAGGCCCCTAAGCATCAATAATCCATCGGCTGATTGTCGGGCCAGGTAAAGTTGACCAACTACTTAACTTCACCTCAAATTATACACAGTATTTTTTGCTCCCGCCTTGTATCCGCCAGGCGGCTTAGATCAAAGAGCACGCCAAAATACGTTTTTAGAGGCCTGAGAGGAAAAAGCATTCCCGTCTAGACGATCATATCCACTCTTACGCCCAAATAGGTTGGACGTGGATGCTAGTTTTTTTCCGCATCCACACTTTATAAAAAAGCTGCCTAACTTCTTCACTTTGAGGGACACTGCCATAATTGAAGGCGGCTAATTTCTTCTCCCATGCCTCCGCTGTGGAGAAGAGTTATCAGTATGTCGGCCAATTCTATTGGCGGAACCAATACCGATAACAATAAAGAGAAAAAAAAGGAGTTGAAACAAAGATGACCATTGTGTTACATGGGAGAGAGGATATGAGAGACAAGGTGTACTAAATTGTTTACAAGGTAGTAGAAGCAAGGTGTGATAAGAAGGGCTGCATCGCCAAGCGGACGTCCGAATTCCTTTGACTAAACATCTGTCAATGAGCTGTCATCGTTGTTGTTGTTGTTCTGACAGCAGTAAAGAGCTCAGTGGAAATTCGACAAGCATGGAATTAACGCATGATGCTCCTCTAGTTGGATTTGAGGCAGGAACGCTCCTTCATGGCGTGTAACGAAAGCCGATAAGTCTAAATGCTCTCTATTTAGCTCCACCTCCTTACAGGGGAAGCAACCCATTGCAAATCTAATTTCCCATGACAAAATCAAATTATGTCAACAGAGCTTTTCGTATAGGAAAGTTGATGAGATTCCTCTCCAAGAGGCATAGTTCTTGTTCATCGGCCTACTAATTGGAGGTCATATGATGGTAGGTGGAAGAGTGAGCCCCAGAATCACTCACTTTGATTAAGTCATCCGCAGGAATTCACTGGAAGAACAGTAGTAACACGAAGCTCCCTTCAAGAGAACAACGAAGGCAAGAGCGGAAGGGGAGAGGAGGCCGACCTGCGCCACTTATTTCACAAGGCACACCAAAATGTCGATTCCATAGGATGAAAGACTTGTGACACTATTGGAATTTTATGGTTCTATCATCAGCATTATGGAGAATTTCCTAACAAAATGCTCGCGGTCTTACAGTGTATCAGCCACTTTCCCTGATGCACACAATGACGCCAATGTCGAAGACGTGGAGGACTAAGAGGGCGAAGCAGGCGGAGCGAATGCAGAGGAGCAAAAAAAGTTTCACTGCAGTGCTCGAGTTTAGTCGGGCGGAACAGACGCGTTTGAAGCTGATGCGGGTGCAGTTTTTATCGCATTTTGTGGTGATATGGCGTGGCGAAAAAAGTAGCGGCTGGAACTGATTTGTGCTTCAGCTGGGATAGGGTGGAGTGGAATGGGACAGTAGCGTCTCTTTGATCTCTCCTTTGCAGTTGCTTTAATCTAAATGTAAAACTAGTGGTCTGGTGGAGCAAAAGACCGTTCTCGCAGGGAAGACCATTTTAAGGGGTAGTAGGTCATTACAAAGGAATTCTATCAGATGGTCTCGTTCCAGGGAAATTGCGCCAGATAGCACAATTTGTTTTGATTTGGAAGTTATGGAGGGGAGAAGTATAGATGTGGAAGTCAAATTCCTTAAGGTAGCTTTATCTCCACAGAACTCGAAAATAAGTTGACTGGCTTTGTAGAAATACGATGACCTCATATGACCTTCGAGGGTGCTGGACACTTCAACTACCTTTTTTCCTCCCAATAAGAGTCTTTTTTACTTTAGAAACAAGGAATCCAAATTTATTTACCATATTGGAGGAATCAACCTAGTTGCCATGGTTACTTGAAGTGGGCTTCTTTAACATTCAGTTAGGATGTGGAGGGTCTCGATAGAATCCCAAGTTGTCACCAAATGGATTGAATGGAGCCTAAATCGTGGATGTATACCGAAGATTAAGTGGAAAAATATTACCAGACTAGGTGACTGGTTTGCCTGATTTCTTGTCTAGCTTAGTTTCCTGGCTGTATGCCAAATCTACTGGTGTTTATGCAAACCTGTCAGAATTCATTAGCATCAAATTCCTTCCCCCCCCCCCCACCCTCCCCCATTTAAGTAGGTTTTAAGGGGTCTCCGAGGCTTCATATCTGGCTAGTTGACCACCTAACTAACCAGCTCACCAATTGCTTCCTTCCTCCTCTTCATGTTACTGTCATACAGTGACAAGGCGGCTAAAATTTTATGCGCTCTAGGTTTTGGCTAAGCGTACTGTCCCTTGCCACTAAAAAAAGGACTTCAACTGCTAAGTTTGGGAATATCTGATAATACACTTCAGATAGCCCTGACTACCTTATTGAAGATACGTATCTAGAGATGGAGGGATGTCTTAAGGAGGAGGGCCTGGTGGTGTTTTGCTACCTCCATGAAGACTAAACCGTACAGAAACGAAACCACCCCCACAACACCCAGACTATTCTTCAGACCTCTCTACGAACAGTTACAAATCGGTCAGTAGGAGGATTACTCCGTTCTCGATTGCAACTCCAAACTTCACTTGGAAGTAGCTGTCAACAGTGAGCCCTCTGTATAGAAGCCTACATTTTGAGAATTCATCTGCAGATTGAAAATATTTATTGCGAAGAATAAAGATCACGATGCTTGGAAGGCACCTTTAACATGACTCTCAACGCAGGTATTAAAAGCAAGGGCCAGATCGTAGACAGAACGTAAAGATACGTGCAGATTTCAAGAGTGGCCAGGGGAAATGTGTCGTTTAAACTTTCTTAGCAATGAATCGCTGTAGGGTTAAGCATCTTGTCAGTCCTTCCAATTGGGTGGTCTATAATAAATATGTTACCCTCTCAATTGTTGGGATTTCGTTAACCTCCACGTAAAAGCTTTCCTGGTAACTTGAAATTAGGAAGCAGTTGGCTCTGTGAATTCTTTGTAGGACCTCTGACGTGGAGGGGACTATTTGGGGAGGAGGGAGGAGGGGAGGTTAAAAGTGGAGGGCGGATGTACAAATTGCTTTGATGCATCTACTCTCCCGAAATTACAGGGCTGCGTTTTCCCAATCCACGGTCAGTAACCAATTCTCGGATAGAGAAGACTGGTTTGAGGAAGAATTGTGACATTGTGGTGAACTGGATTTGTATGAAAGCTTAATTTTTTATGGGAAACTTTTAGTTTACCCTCTTTAGCCTCCTTCTTTTCCTCCTCCTTTTAGGACATCTAGAGGATCAATGCAACCTTACCAGCTGCAAGACTTATCCAAAAGGCTAGCTTACTACCAAAAAAGGCAGAACAAGCGCAATATTTTATTTCTTTCTTTGATCTCAGCACCGAATTCGAATCCCTTAGCCGAGAACCACAGGTAGTATGGCGAAGGCTTGCGGATTGCTAAGGCGGCTGGTGGGATCAGGTTTCGTGACATCCCCTCGGCCATGAGGCCATTTCAACCCGATTGCTGGTCACCAAAGTAGTGTATCCAAACAAAGTGAAGACGTTTAGGGCATTGTGATACAAAGTTGGATCTCAGGGCATTGAAAAAATTAGACGAATTCGAGTTTGTTTTAGGAGGAGCGTGCAAAAATATCCATTTAGTCTTCCTAGGCGACAGTGCTCTCCTTGCTTTTCCACCGAATTGGACCGCTTAAAATCGCCGATTAGTTGACTCCTGTTACTGGATAGGTAACGACAGAAGGATGAGGATGAGGAGCAGCAAGAGGAGGAGGAGCAGGAAGAGGTCAATCACGGATCCCTCCACGAACTCTTGACTACTCCTCAAGCCTTCCATCATCACAATGCAATATGCCTTCGCCTGATCAGCCTTCTCGATTTACGGTAAAAGATTGAACAATGGGACAGCACTGCTATCAGTATCTGATCCAATTATGCAGCCCGAAAATGAAGCGTGAAAGCAGATACTTTATCACCTGTTTCGACTGATGTGTACCTCGTGCATTCATTCAGGGTAGTGCATCGGCATCTAAGTTAAATAGCTAGTGCGAAGAGGGCTCCTTAAATGCGTCAACCCGGATAAGTGAGTGTTAGACAAAGGGGCGTTCTTTTACTCTTTTACTTCTGCTTGTCAAAAGGCCTTCTCATGGTGTGACGATTACTTATCCACCTTTCCTCTTTCCTCTCTATTGTCACTTCATCGGCTTTCCTCTTTTCTTCTCTCTGTGTGTGTCTCTAAAGTGACAGTTGACAGGCCATGCGGACGTCAATGTGCGCATTCATTGTCCGTTTCATGTTGGTGTAGCAAGTGATGAGACGCTCTCCCTTTCAGGTTGGCTGGTTGGCGAGGAGGCCATAGCAACTACGTCTGACAAAGCGCTTCTGTTGACATGATGGATGTTGGAACTGGTTTTGATTAAAACGGAGCTTTATGCAGCGATTGTGGTGGTCTAGCGGACTATGTCGATACGTCATCCAAAACAGTAATGTAAGTAGTTTATTAGGGGAATAGTTTCAAAATTAGCGTTGAACGGTGTTTTAGGTCCATTGAAATTGTATCTCGGATCCAGCCATCTTCAGCAGACGTCTTCCTTCCGTGGCATGCAGTCAGTGCAACTGGGATGAAGATAGATCCACGAAGGAATGAAAATTACAGCTTTCGCCATGTATGTCACCTTTAGAAACATTGCCAACCGAGGCAACTCCTTTCCCTGCCCGTTCCCCTCCCCAGTATTCAAGAAAAAGGACCAATTCACATCCGACACCTCCACGGGGCGTAGAACCCACTAATAGCTAGTCCGCATATCCTATCACTGCTGTCTATCACTTCAACACTCTCTGACAACTTTATTCCTTTCTTCCAAGAAGATCATGACATGTTTGTTCTGCACCGTAAGTATTGTAGCTTCTGTGGAGAGAGCAACAATCTCGCCTAGACACGACACAGGGGTCTCGAAAAGTTGCATGCTTTTGAAAAGGGGTAAATAAAAACCGTTTATTACCGTACCTAAATCAAACCACTTTATTGCCGAACAGGCAACTGATGGTTGTGAGGCGGAATTGCTTTCGTAAAGCAACCCATGGCAATGAAATATGAGGTTTTAAGGTAAAATGGTGTGGATTTTGTTATTTTACACATCGTGAGGATGTGAGTGGTACAATATAATCTAACAGCGCCCTCGTGTTTGGGCACTAGCTTGAGACTACGGAAAGGAATTTGTATGAGCCTCGCGGTACCTCATTTCTCACTTTGTCATGATCCACTACCGCTTTGAAGTGGTCCTTAACTCTAAAGCACCCATTTAATCCACTAGATCACTAAGCGCATTTTGGATGAAAGGGACGCCACCGTCCCATTTCACTCCACCCCACGCCATGCTATTCCATCACCACCACCGCCACTCCACACCATCCTAGCTGAAGCACAAATCAGTTCCAGTCCTTGTTTTTTGCTATGCTACACCACTAAACAACGTGGCAAAAACTGCGCACTCGCCACTTCAAACGCGTCTGGTACGCCCGACTGAACTCGAACACTGGTGTGGCACTTTTTGCCCCTCCGCATTCTCCCCGCCTCCTTCACTCGCCTTGTCCTCCACTTCCACCACGTTGTCGTCATCGTGTGCGTCAGTAGTCGTGGCTTGCATGACATAAAATCTGCACCCTTACCGGATTTATGTAGGTAATTGGGTGTGTGTCCAGTTGACATGGTGGGTGTTCTTCACACAACGGTGAATAGCTGCTGCAGTTCGATGCTTCTCGCTACCATAATTGCCGGATTGAAGGTGTACATAAACCACGTAGATGCTAAAACGCCTAAAAGTGAAGGTGAAGTGGAATGGAAGAGGGTTATGGGGCCTCATCAACTGACGTATCGCTGAGCTGTCCTGCACCAATTAGTTATGCAATAACAGTGGGTACTTCTGTTGGGCTTTGATAGTCTTTTCTTCTCCTATGTGGCAAAACTTCAGAGATATAACTCTTAGGGATGGAAACTCATGTCCTCTACACGCCCTCAGCTGTTTGATTATTGAAAACTGAAGAAGTTTTGGTACACCCTCACCAAGTACCACACTTCCTTTCTGAGATACTTTCCAAGCTGGCTTGTTAGACTCGAGCTCTACCTAGAAATTCTAGACTTAGCACTTCAGTTTCAACTTAGAACTTTTTTTCTCTGCCACTCGAATCTATAACATTTCTACCTGCTTCCTTGTCATTTGTGATCTTGTCTTCATCGTTGTTGATTGTGAAAGGTGTCGCATTTGTGTAGCTTCCCAGACTTGGAAAAAAGTATCCCAAAGCGGGGAAGGGGAAGAACGAGGAGGGCGAGGTGGTGGTTGTTGTGGTGGCGGTGATGGTGGTTAATTCCGCTTATAATCTAGGGGAAACTCTGCTATAAACAGACGGTGGCTTTTTTTTCCTTTGTGTGGACAGGAAAAAGTCCCTGTGCCAGTGTCCGATTTGGATGGGGTGGTGCAAGCGGAGTGTCTAGACGCGGAGGCTGTGTTTTTAATGACATGGATTTAAATTGAAAGAAAAAAATGTTTCGATGTACTTTTAAGTAAAAATAAACATTTCTCTGGCTTGATGTCAATTTTATGCCTCTCAAGCAAACTTACCCACAATTCTAAGCTTTGTAGACACTTAAAGCCTCCATCTTACTATGACCCTCGGATTAGTTCAAAGGCCATGAAATCTTTTATCTCCCAGGTGTCTTTGGATAGATGCAACTTATCAACCCAAAAAATTATGTTTATTTGGGAAGAATGGAATATTAGTGACACTATTCAAGAAAACCCAGTTTTCAATAATTCAGGGAAAGGAAAAGGGAGGTAAACGCATTAGCGTGGACAAAGTGTAGAGAAGAGGGATATCTTAATTAATGGATTTTGTGAGCAGAAGGCCCCTTCACAGTCAACGTGGCTATGCCGAAGACACCTAGAAGATGTGTCACCTACCAACACTTGTGACAATCAATTCGCTTTCAATCCCCCTTTCCCCTCGCCCCGACAGTTAATGGACCGGCTTAGTTGTCAACGCAGCCGTCACTAATTCAAATCGGCTATCCCTCACCTTGTCCCTCTTTAATGTCATCGTGTCAAGAATCGATGCTTTATTAACTGGTATGAGAAAGGGAATGTAAGAGAGACGGACGGCGGAAGACTTTATTTGCATCCTGCAAGGCATACACTTGCTATGGGAAATGCCTTATCACAGACTCGATTTACGTCTTCTCATTTACGGCACAGCCACTCCATCGTAGGTGGGTCAAACGCATAGTCATAAAAGCTCCAGAACAAGCTTTATAGATGATAGCAGTTGGCGCCTGACAGCTACGTTGATCAGACCAAGCTTTGAACTTGGTCTACTATGGATAGTTTTAACTTCCCAGCAGAAGTAGGTTGAAGCGGAAGATTGAGTACAGGAGGGTGACTCAAACGGTCAAGCAACGGAAGAGGCTTACAAGACTGATGACAGCAGAAGAACTGACAAAGCGTAGCATCTGACGAAAAGGCGGCTTTGGGCAATCTATCAAACGGCCAAATCCAGCGGCTAGTTCCAAGGTGTAGACACTTTTCGAATGTGTTAGCCACATCTTCGCTCTTCTCCTCTCTTCTGAAACCCACCGTTAGCTGAAATAATCTGATATAGGAGATAGGAAGGTATTGCGCAATGCATCAACTAGTCAACATTTACATCAAGCTTTAAAGGTCGTGGCAACCAAGGGATGGGTCTTACTCCTTAAAACTATGGGTTGCTAGACCAAAGGGGACAAAGCCCACCTACAAGGGGAATGAGGAATAAATTTAGTGGCGCAGATTTTCACCTCTACAGGGCTATGCCAAAGAAGTTTGTGATCGGCTGCATGTGGGGTCGCTGGCTTCCTAAAGGTCAAACGATTGTGTTCGGAGAGGTATTTAAGAAAGCTTGTAAAATTTGTCAAACAAGGCCTACTTTCACATTCACTTGGCTCTAGCATTCATAAATCATTCTGCTACCTTTGACGAAGTGGAATAAACTCGTGGGAACACAGAGTGGGATAGAAATAGAAGTTGTTTACTTCGAAGGGCAAATACTACGCAGCCGGATTTTGCCTCATCACTTCAAATCAACCAAGGAGAGAAAAAAATTTAAGTAAAGGAATTAGAATACGAAAACGTTTTTTATCCAAAGAGGATTAGGGCTGATGAGAGCTGTAGTGTTAAATAATTCACGGGAAGAGTTGCAATGAGATACCATCCAATTTCCCACAAAACTCCACTCAGTAAGCTAATGTCTCCAGATAGCTTTACATTCACTGCAAGAAAGAGTTGAAAGGTAACTGTATCTATCGTCAGCTTGCTCATCTGATGTTAGAAAAGCTCGCATTACCGCTTAGACCAAAGCAGCTCCAGCGTAAAATGATTAAATCCACCGTCCGACCCGTTTATCTCCTTTGAAAGAATTCTGAGTAAAAAATGCTCCCATTCCTTCTCTGCTTGCCCCGGTGCTGCTATGAGAGCTTAGATGTGAGCGCGTTTTCGGTGCTTTTTTTGTTCTGTTCTGCGTGTCGCGGCGTCTTTTAAACCTCGCTGGAGGGGAGGGGGAGGGAGCACACGTGGACGACGAGGAGAGCCGAATTTTTTCTCT
Source organism: Taenia multiceps (assembly GCA_001923025.3). NCBI lineage: Eukaryota > Metazoa > Platyhelminthes > Cestoda > Cyclophyllidea > Taeniidae > Taenia > Taenia multiceps. Next base: position 3,863,233 of record CM010315.2, on the reverse strand, counting down.
TCCTCTGTAGACTGGTTGCTTTGCCATTCGGTATACCCACACCGACATCAATCAGTTCGGTGCGTGCGACTCTGTGTGGAGCTGCATTTTTTAGTTCTACTCCAGCAAGTACGAATGGTTGGGCTAATCACCTACCAAGTGACGGATTGGATCCTCGAGGGCTTTGAGGAAGCTCACTTAAGGGTTCTGACCGATTACGGCTTAAGCTTTTATCTTTTACAATGACTGATATTTGAGGCTTTCGGAGGTCCCTTCGATTTTTAAAGTTACCGAGCTCTCTTACAGAGGTCATTTTAGAATTGCGTGATCGGATCCTCAAGCTTCAAGTATTGTAGAATGGTAAGAACTTCAGTGTATGACTGATGAGCCATTCACAGAAATGACATGAGACCATGTTTACAACGATGTAATTAGCAACCAGATTCAAGTGATCTCGAAAGGTCATTTTTAGAGTTGTCTACGTGAAGAAAGGAGATACTCATCATGTACTTTTGAACTATAGAAAACTTACACAGTGCTTGATCGCCCTGAAGTGAGGAATGAATATCCAACCTTAAGCAGGTCCTCATATTTGATCCACCATGAGTGGCTAGGACGAAGGCCTGGATCTATCAGAATTGACGGTATATCTCTGGAGATGGGGCTAAATATCTTCCTCCATTTCTCGTTTCTAGACTTCGAATGAGTAGCGAAGCCAAAAAGTGGCCGCTAGAAGGCCGCGTACTCCAGACATTTAGTGACATAGACCCTCTAACCACCTCAGGTTGGGGTCGAAATCTCAGTAGAATGTCATTCAAGTTGTCATCTCCACTGCTATTCCTTTAACCCTTTTATTCACATCAAAAGGCAAGTTCCACCACCTCAATACACTTCATAGCAGGAAGGACTTCGGCGCTGCCAAACTCCAGTATAGCGCTTGATTTTTCTGTGATAAAATCACTCCTGATGAATTTGACGATCTGAGAACCCGTCTGACAAAACTTTTCAATCAACTTCTTAAATAACCATTTGCCTAACCTCAAGCTGGTTGGTTGTAAATCGAGTCGCTATGGTGATAGGGGGGAAACGGGTCGGTTTTTGACCTAGAAAGGGGGGAGAATGAAAAGTGGGAAAAGGGTTGACCGCCTGGCCACCCAAAGTTCACCTGTCCATCCTCTAGGGTTTAAATCAACCTCCTCGAAGGCAAATGGAAGTGTAAAGAGGTCACCAGTGACGGATTTACATTAGTTCATTTTAAATTATTTCACAGCAATTTATTAATGTAAGTAGAAATTTCCAGCAAGGTTTTGGTTAGGATAACTTAGATACATCTGAGCCAAAACAGTAAATCCAACAGACCCTTCAGTAGTTTTGCAATTCATGTTTTCTTCCGAGTATTATACCTTCATTCTTCTTCAGGGAGGTCGCCGGGCGCTACAGATGGAATAATATTTCCTCTAAATTTGTTCCTTTTCGGAGCATCTTCCATCTTGAAGCAGGAGCGATTTGTTTGGTCCAGTTTGTGTGAATTTGGGTGCTTTCCAATCATGGTTGCAGCTTGTCACTTTGTAAGTAGTATAATCCAACAGCCACTTGACCCGGGTCATTATAAACAGACACTTTAAACGACTGGAGGTCAAAAAGGTCGAGAAAGGGGAAGGAGAAAGTGGTGACGGACCACCTACAAAGTCGTCACGCGCCTCAATAAATCTGCGGTCAGAAATATTAAAGTCAGTGGTGTTCGCACCATAAGAATTGGATTGCCAGACAGTCTTAGAGGCTGAATTACCGACGAATAGTAGAGAAGAAGGGAAAAGTGCTAGGAAAATTCCGCACCTATATATCATCAATTCTGACAGAGAATGTCTCCGACATTGCCTATCATTATAAAGCCAAGGTAGCAGTTCCATCGGACAGGGGTGTGTGTCCTCATCACCACTTAGTTAATTACCACCACAAAGGGCGTTTGGGGTGGGGCATATCAATTATCCGGTCGCCAACGCTCTTCACACACGCGACAGAAGGTGCCATCACTCATGGCTATTCCACTACTGGGTTGTTTTTAGCGCCTCAGTGAAGTTAAACCCCACGACAAGTTAATGACCCCGTGGCCATTAGTTTACGAGTCTGATTTAGCACAGGTAAAAGGGACAAATTCATAAGTATGGAACTAATTGACAAACGTGGGTAATGTAAAAAAATTGCAGCAGGGTTTGTCAGGAGTTCTGATCAAATGAAAATCAGAGGCCTCCGCGTTTTCATAAGGGTTATTAATAAACAGGAAATGAGTAACCACGAGTTCTTCAGTCTAAACTGAAATTTTATTCATCATGGTAGATCAATTTATCATCAGACCGCCACCAACCACCTCTCACCACCCCTCCTCATCGAGGTTCCGCCGTTGTCAACTCACACACACACCCATCCAGACATCTCGTGTGCGTCGCCATCATCCAACATCTATTCCACAACGAGGCTCAAGCAAACCGATCACAACCGATTACAACTTGACATCCACTCCATCAACCCAGTTCTCCTATCATCATCGCTCCATTCCACCGTGTCGTTCTCTTTCTCAAAGCTCTTCCCACGATCTGGTCCACATTGCACTCCTCTCAATCCTTTTATCCTTCACACCTCATTCGTTGAATCAAACACACCCACCACCTTCCACATTCCAGCTTTGACATGGCACACATCACCACTCAACCTCCACTTACCGACGTTAACACAACACAAACATGTCAAGGACCCCAACAATTGACGATTATGTTGCAGATCATACACGGGACTTTCGAACATTGCTCTCTTCCGTTAAGTGTCCATAAATCGTGCACATCCAACACACCAACATGTCCTGCTTGCTACTGATTTTGAAGAAACCGATGAGAAGTGGACGTGGTGTGCACATTCCGAGAACCAATCTGTTGGTCACACTATTAAGCAACAATGGTTGCCATGACTGGACATTTGCCTTAAGGCTGACAAAGAAGAGCGAAGTAGGGAGCATTAGTGACACGACGGTGTCCAAGGTTTTGACCAGCTCCCTTCCCTAACCAACCCCTATAAGCTCACGAAGTTAGGTGTCCTGACTCACCTCCCACCATCCACTATAACCCCATCAGACAGGACATGGTGATGAGACCGACCCACACAATCACAACATCGGCATCACCTGCTCTCTCCCCCACCTCCCCCCTCTTGCTCGCTCACTGTTAGTCCAGACGCCTGTCCACACTTTAAACAATAAACAATGCGCATTGCGGCAGAAGGAAACTGGTGTTGGGTGTGTCTACCTACTAGTGAATTCGACACTTCGGCACGTGACCTCAGTCATTTCAGCCTTTCTTCCATGCCTCCTTCTTGGCCTACTCCACGCTTGTCATTGCATCGCACACACCTACAGTAGAGGCACGAGACAATGCATCGACAGTCAATGCAACGGTGGCAGAATGGGTGGTAGCAAAGCTATTGGAGGCACAGCGGTGTCGATTAGTGTGAAATCCCACCTTGCCATCTTGCCACATTGAGGAAGGTTTGGATTTAGACAGCCGACGTAGTCCGCCGACGCAGTCCGCCGACGCAGTCCGAAACAGATGCCGACATAATTGCTGGTGGTAGAAATGGAGTGGAACCCCTTGTGGATTCCTTCTTAAATGGCATGAGGATGATGCATGATTGAATCGAAGGTTGATGTAGAGTTTTACGGTGTGGCAGTTTACATGTTACCGCATGTTTGTCACTGATGTCGGCCACACCCAACTACTGCAATCCCCTTGGCTTCCATCCTCCATCCTGATGCGAGCATCTGATGGACCTGTTCATTCAGTCGAAGGTTTCAAACCAAGCAGACCACTGTGAAAAGGCGTTAAGGGGAGCTGTTTGTTTCTCATCTCTTTGTAAAGAGTGAAGGAATACCTAACAACTTAAAGTTCAAATGCGGAGAGAGAAGTGGATAGAAATCAGTAACATGGTCATATTTCCGAGTCGGTGGTGGTTGACAAGTCACTACCATCTGACATTATGACAAACGGCTTACGAGTCTCGTAGGGCTATTGGGTATTTCATTCTTTGCCTTCGAAGATCCGGAAAGCATGACAACTGCCACATCAAGACCATGACAATGAAAGCGAAATTCATGTTGCAGTAAGTGAAAGGCATCGCTTGGTAATGTAAATCAGCCCTTTGATTGTGTGGAGGCGAGTTGGACAACGAGGCAGAAGTAAGCTGCAAGGAGATAAAAGTCCTAGTATTTACGGCCACTGGAAATTACCCTGGTGCATTACGGTGGTTGCTGAAGTGCTTCGTCTCTTGTCTTCGAATTACCCTAACAGCATTTGATATAGATGTCTAGTTGGAGAGCAAGCGAGGAACACGAAAACGGTGAAGTCTTGCCCTCTCCTCTGTCACTCTCTCCACCACACCAACCACTGCCTTCCCCCAAACCATACCAATCTGATTATCCTCATCGACTACTTCAAGTAGTCCCATCAAATGACATCATCTTTGCCACTGACGACAGTCAACTGATGACGACTAGCAAATGACACCAACCTAGCAACGGAACTGACACACCACAACTTTAACTACTCTAACACGTGTCAAAACACACTCGTCTGACTCGACGGGTGCCAACATGCACCATTACGCCAACTCGTTGCCCATCAAACTCCCACCTACCCACTCAACTGCATTTGGCTCGACTAAGGCGACCGGCACCATGACAGACACATTTCACCTCTCTCTTCATTCCCACTGTATGCCATTCAGCGTTGAAGTTGGGGGAATGCACCATCCAACCTCCCCAAACACTTCACTCCTCTGTTCATATTTCCCCATAGAGTAGTGATTAAGTGGATGGACCTTCCCCTCAACAATTACCAATGATGCCAACTTCATGTGCATTGTGACACATTCCTCACATCAATGCCTCCTAGGTGAATCGGACCTCCGCCATCGCCGCGCACGTGGTGTGATAACTTCAACTATCTCACATTCCCCGCCCATGTTTTGCCACCTTGCAGTCGTTTTAATCCCCATTCATTACGAGTGAGATCTCCTTAACACTTGATTCGTTCCATCGGAGCAAAGATTAAAGAAAAAAAACAAGCATTGGCATTTGGTATTTTGATACATTGCTGCCTCTTTCACTGATACACATCACAGAATCAACGCCTCTTAACACACATCGCTTCCTTTTTCTCACACACACTCCACTCGCACTCTATTCTCTCCCCCTTATTATCATTATTATTATTCCCACTCAGCACTTTTCCATCCAAACCAAACTCTCGTGTGCTGCTGCTTACCTCGACACCATCGCCCAAATTCGACTGTCGTGAAGTGACGCGGAGTGGCGTTGTGCAGTGATTCGATCACTTGTTCAACTGGTTTAACTGTGCATGCCCTACTGTCCAGACACTTCACACCACTCTCCACACTGTGCCTCCCTTCTCCCATTCCACTCCCACCACCATTAGCAGCCAACATTCACCATCTCACTACTGCTTCTTCCTTCACATCACCTCCACTTACTATGACTTCACCGCAAACGGGAGGCGCTCCAATGCAATACCACACTGCACTACACCAAGAACAGTGCCAATGGCAGACATACCACTGATGGGACACTTCGGTACTTCACCATCTCTACCCAGTGTGATGATGCGGCTCACCAAGCAGGAGGACCATTAGCGTCGCATCAATGTGGCACTCCGACCAGACAGACGACCACTGATTTCCATTTACCATTCATAAAGCCCGTCGATTTCCACCACTCTGCTCCTTCTCCCTGACCAGACCTTCGTCTGCCTTGCATCTACAGCGACGATTGCATAAACGATGACATCGCTAACATTGCATTTGTGTGAAGCCGTTAACGGAAGTAGCGACGGTGGTGTTGACTGCCACACAGATTGCACAGGTGACCTCGAGTACACATGAACACGCAAAGTGTCCTTTGGACTGATTTGAGTAACCACCGTTGCAGTGGCAGACGTCGGTGAGCAAACGTCGTCGTGAACAAACACTGCACACAAGGATGAGATGCAGACGAGGTGGAGGAGAGAGGGCAGTGGTGTGCATTGGCACCACTTCAATGCTCAATGTCTGAGTTGTGCAGAACAATGAGGCGGTGCACAGACGTCTGACGAGTAGTTGGTTGGACGAGGTGAAAGGGAGGTAATGAGGACACGGTAGAGCAGACAACCGTTGTGAAGATCGTAAATCGGTACGATGATGTTCACTTCGTACTTCTACCCTATTCTCACATGCTCTTACTGTCCCTCTCCTCTTCTACGATGCCATGTCGACGTTTCCACTCCCTCATGCACACTTTGCACCTCAAGCACCACCCACACATTGTGGTGATGGAATATTGAGGAGAGAGTAGCTTGGTATGATTCACTGTGCACACCTCAACACAGGGGAACATGTGGAATGCTCTACGAGGGAGCGTCAAATCAAACTCTGTTAGCATTTTTACACATGCTTCATAACTATAAACTCCTTACATGTTTTTTTTTTCAACTTAATGTCTAACTGTTTTGTTTGCCTTGTTGATAGAAAAGAAAAAGCCAGAACTAAGGCGGAGTGGGGGTTGGCGGCGAGAGGAGAGCATAAATGTGGGAGAGAGAAAAGCGGGCGAGAAGCGCGAGAAAAGAAGCAAACAAACGAAAGCGGTGTTGTTTTTCACGCACTTTATTTCCATCTTGATGGCGGTAACAGCGGTACCGGTAGCAAAAAATATACATTTTTAATAAATCTCACAGGCAACATCACCGACACCGGCATCGATACCGCCACCGACATTGCCTGCACAAGGCAAGAAAACATGAACTCGTGTCCTTTATACTTCCTTCTCTCCTTCACCTATTCTCACATTCCTCCATTCCATGCTGTTTTTTAAGGCATCTCCTCTTTAGCCTTCGGCTTCATTGAGATCAGATCTGGAACTAGTGGCATGCCTTTGACAGGCCGGTTCGTTAAAGAGCCTGATTACTCTAAGTCAATTGGGCACTAACCTATCCTCCTCTTCTCTATTCCATCAAGTACTACATTCGTGAAATATCCCACCACTGCCTTGGTAATGCGCTCTAGGTGGCGATCACTTTAAGCAGACAAAACTCTGTTTCCTGGCTCGCTTATTTCCTTACATCAAGTGGCTGGTAATTTGAGAGTCCCTTTACTGATTTTCTACTCAGCACTCAAATCTGTTGGGTTATGTCACTTTCTCATATTTAATAATGATGCCCGTTTTTTGAGTTGAGAAGGGGGACTGTTGGGTAAACGCGAAGTTGATTTATCCTTTTATGCCTCATTTTGCGGAAATTTTTAAATTCCATAGTCTTAATGGACCTCTTTTTGACCAGCATGGCACCTCATGTCACTAAAATCAGCTAAGTAAGGCGCACATCGTTTCCTTGCTAGGGTGAGCCAAGTTCAATTTCCACCCAGGGGTTTGGCTTTGGTCCAAGAGGCCAGAGTTGTACCCAAAGGTCAGATGTGATTAAGCAATGTGATGATGATGACTAACTGATGAGGCTGGCCAGTTTACTCGTTAATTCCTCCCCATCATTTTTTGGCTGCCTTCATAGAGTCAGTGATAAATTGAATTTTTGTTGGTGCCAAGAAAAAGCATTAATTTATGCCCTAATTTAGGATAAATTCACTGCCCACCCATCCTATGGAGGTGCCAAGTAAATTAGCTCCCGAAGCCATGAAATTGTACCCACATTTAGCTGGCGAACACTATATCAAAATTTCAATGGGACATTTCTCTTCAGTAGTATCTTTAACAAAGTTGATTACGAATAGTTTTATTGAGGCTTACTTCGGAAAACGACAATAATGTTTAACTTAGGGCAAGCGTAAGGCAGTGGAGTAACCGCAAAAGCTCTCGATCATTCATTCCTAAGTCGCATAGATTGATTAAAAGACGCATGACTTGACCGCCGTCTACAATTGCCGCCCTACTTGGTTCGTTGCATGGATTATACGGCCTTGTTAAAAAAGGCTTATAAATTTTGTTGCATTTCAAAGGCTCCAAGAAAAGTGCATCGCAATCCACAGCCAAACGATACTTCAGTAGCCCATGGGTCTTTGCATCAGCGTAGTATGTTTGTACCTATCCCACACTTGTGCTTTCGGCCCTTCAGCCTCATGGGGCATACCCAATGACGTTGACGAAGGTAGCCAGATCTCACCAACTCCTCTATATGAATCTCACCAGGCTTGTAGTTATTTTTAGCTTCCTCTGTCAGAAACGTAGTCCGTTTTGTTTCCTTTTCACTCAAAAAATGGACCGATTGATCATTGCTTAGATTTTAGGTATACTATTCAAATGGTGACGCTTAAGTAGCATATTCAACTAATCTTTTAGGCTTGTGCTGCATTGCTTTGCAAGCCTCATCACAAAAATGTCCTTTGAATCATTGTATTTATTAAGCTATAATTTACCAATCCAAGTAAAAACGATCGACTTGACTCCGTTGCAAAAAATTTCACCGAAGGCCTTAGGGACAAGAGGCTGGGGTGTTCCCGAATTCGGGAGGGATTTTTTGCACGGCTTCCGCTCCGAGATGGATCGGAAGTAACTTTATACAAGGGTTGACAGAAGGAAGGGGACCACTACTACTACCCTTTGAGATGGGTACCGCTCCAATCAATTGATTTAGCCATTCCCTTACCATTCGACTGCCTAGTTAGCTGTCTGTGTCGGATCCACGCAGGCATTAATCCCTTCTTTCACTCCTACCAGCGTAGCCACCAATTCCAACCACTGCTCCACTTGCCAAGAGGATTTTCTGTGGCATGGTGGAGTTTGCGCAAAAAGTAGCATCCTATTTGGGAGTGCATGAGTGTATATGCCAGACATAAGTAGTTTTTCCACCTTCGTTGAGTAAATTTGAGCTCTAATTGTCCTAATAAGGAATCAAACAGAAGGAGACCGTCAAAAGTGTGTTAGCTGTATCCACTGGCTTGTAAACCATGCATTTTTTGGTTGCATTCTAGTCAAACGACCTTCTTGATGATACATTCCACCACGCAGACTCCTTCCTTGGACTTCACGTCTTGGTTTAAACTGTTTTACCATGGCATCTAGTCCACCTCCATAGACTTGATTTCTTTGGTAAAGATGATACGGGACGGTACAATACGGAACCAAGTTGAATTTGACTGTCGAATTCGTTCTAATGCACAATTAGAGGGATTTAAAAGAATTCACTTGCATAGTAAGGAAGTTTTGGGAGCTGCCGCCTCTTTATATCTCTGATTCATTTCAAATTGTCCACAAATATTGCTGGAGGCGTGATCTGAGGTTGGTAGATTCACCACTGCCACTACAGTGGGATGTACGCTCCTCCTCCTCCTCCTCCTCCTCCTCCTCCTCCTCTTCCTTCGGCGTCGTCGTCGTCCTCAGCAGCAACAGCAGCTGTTGTTACGATCCGCATTCCACCTATTTGGTGGTCGAATTTAAACGACCAGAAAACTGGAGGCAAGACCGACGGTGAGGAGTGACCACAGCGAACCCCGCCCATGCCTGTGTGGATAACTTGGCAGTAGCCCAAAGGGGAAAAAATGTAGGAGAGGGGCAACCCCACAGTTCAGGAAGGCAATGAAGTCACTAAAAAGATACTGTCTCTCCGTAGTTGGAATCGTGCTAGATTTTCGCCCATCCTCATCACCTGTGGCCATTGTTATCACAGGTGCAAGAAACCAGCTCCTTCTTATTTGAATAGAATGACTTGAATATTAAATGAAATTTAGAGCTGTTGCTGCCTTGTCTTTGCGGAAATACGATAGGTAATTTAGGTTTTTTCTTTCTGCATTCCAAAGCCAGATTTTATGAATACCACGCCATTAAGACATTTGATTATCCTATCCTCCAGCTTACAGAGTGTGTTAAAAAATGCAGACACCTAGAATGTGCCTCAGGATGGGGCAAAAAATTGATCAACACTGCATATCATCCAATCGCTTTTTTCCACAGAACGAGCATCGTGATTCGGTAAGAGACAAGACGGTAATCAGCACATTTAATTATTTTGTAGGAATTGGTAAGGATACATTCTCTACTCCCGAAACGATTATCCACATTATTTGGAAGAAAAGAGAGCCAAAAATCGGCATCTGCTTCCACGTAATGATTTACACTCGAGTGGCATGGTCAAGGGGATGTTGGGATTTCCCAAACATAGTTTTTTTGATGGAATGGAGAGGAGAAAGTTGGGTTGGTGCCTGTCTAACTGAAGGCAATCAGTCTTCTTTAACGAACTGGCTTTTCAAAGGCAAGCCACTAGTTCCAGATCTAATTTAAATGAAGCCGAAGACTCAAGAGGAGATGCCTTAAAAAATAGCATGGAATGGAGGAATGCAAGAATTGATGTAGAAGAGAGAATAAGGAGCAAAAGCTCATGTTTACTTGCTGTATGTAGTCGATGTCGGTGTCAATGTCGGCTTCGTGGTCGGTGTCGGTGTCGGTACTGTCGGCTGTGAGATTTATTAAAAATGTATTTTTTTTGTTACCGACACCGCCTTTTTAGCCATCAAGACAGGGCTAGAAGTGCATGAAAAACAACACCGCTTTTGTTTGTTTGTTCCTTTTCTCGCGCTTCTCGCCTGTCTCCCTCCTAATCCCCCTCCTTCTCTCTTTTCTCTCACCGACTTGCCTCCTTCTCACTCCCCCACCCCTCGCCTTGATTCTTGCATTTTGCTTCTCTTTTAACAAGGCAAACAAAACCATTAGTCATTTAGACGCAAAAACCTAAAAGGAGTTGATAGTTATAAAGCATGCGTAAAAATGCTAACAGAGTTTGATTTGACGCTCCCTCGTAGAGCATTCCACATGTTCCCCTGTGTTGAGGTGTGCACAGTGAATCATACCAAGCTACTCTCTCCTCAATATTCCATCACCACAATGTGTGGGTGGTGCTTGAGGTGCAAAGTGTGCATGAGGGAGTGGAAACGTCGACATGGCATCGTAGAAGAGGAGAGGGACAGTAAGAGCATGTGAGAATAGGGTAGAAGTACGAAGTGAACATCATCGTACCGATTTACGATCTTCACAACGGTTGTCTGCTCTACCGTGTCCTCATTACCTCCCTTTCACCTCGTCCAACCAACTACTCGTCAGACGTCTGTGCACCGCCTCATTGTTCTGCACAACTCAGACATTGAGCATTGAAGTGGTGCCAATGCACACCACTGCCCTCTCCCCTCCACCTCGTCTGCATCTCATCCTTGTGTGCAGTGTTTGTTCACGACGACGTTTGCTCACCGACGTCTGCCACTGCAACGGTGGTTACTCAAATCAGTCCAAAGGACACTTTGCGTGTTCATGTGTACTCGAGGTCACCTGTGCAATCTGTGTGGCAGTCAACACCACCGTCGCTACTTCCGTTAACGGCTTCACACAAATGCAATGTTAGCGATGTCATCGTTTATGCAATCGTCGCTGTAGATGCAAGGCAGACGAAGGTCTGGTCAGGGAGAAGGAGCAGAGTGGTGGAAATCGACGGGCTTTATGAATGGTAAATGGAAATCAGTGGTCGTCTGTCTGGTCGGAGTGCCACATTGATGCGACGCTAATGGTCCTCCTGCTTGGTGAGCCGCATCATCACACTGGGTAGAGATGGTGAAGTACCGAAGTGTCCCATCAGTGGTATGTCTGCCATTGGCACTGTTCTTGGTGTAGTGCAGTGTGGTATTGCATTGGAGCGCCTCCCGTTTGCGGTGAAGTCATAGTAAGTGGAGGTGATGTGAAGGAAGAAGCAGTAGTGAGATGGTGAATGTTGGCTGCTAATGGTGGTGGGAGTGGAATGGGAGAAGGGAGGCACAGTGTGGAGAGTGGTGTGAAGTGTCTGGACAGTAGGGCATGCACAGTTAAACCAGTTGAACAAGTGATCGAATCACTGCACAACGCCACTCCGCGTCACTTCACGACAGTCGAATTTGGGCGATGGTGTCGAGGTAAGCAGCAGCACACGAGAGTTTGGTTTGGATGGAAAAGTGCTGAGTGGGAATAATAATAATGATAATAAGGGGAGAGAATAGAGTGCGAGTGGAGTGTGTGTGAGAAAAAGGAAGCGATGTGTGTTAAGAGGCGTTGATTCTGTGATGTGTATCAGTGAAAGAGGCAGCAATGTATCAAAATACCAAATGCCAATGCTTGTTTTTTTTCTTTAATCTTTGCTCCGATGGAACGAATCAAGTGTTAAGGAGATCTCACTCGTAATGAATGGGGATTAAAACGACTGCAAGGTGGCAAAACATGGGCGGGGAATGTGAGATAGTTGAAGTTATCACACCACGTGCGCGGCGATGGCGGAGGTCCGATTCACCTAGGAGGCATTGATGTGAGGAATGTGTCACAATGCACATGAAGTTGGCATCATTGGTAATTGTTGAGGGGAAGGTCCATCCACTTAATCACTACTCTATGGGGAAATATGAACAGAGGAGTGAAGTGTTTGGGGAGGTTGGATGGTGCATTCCCCCAACTTCAACGCTGAATGGCATACAGTGGGAATGAAGAGAGAGGTGAAATGTGTCTGTCATGGTGCCGGTCGCCTTAGTCGAGCCAAATGCAGTTGAGTGGGTAGGTGGGAGTTTGATGGGCAACGAGTTGGCGTAATGGTGCATGTTGGCACCCGTCGAGTCAGACGAGTGTGTTTTGACACGTGTTAGAGTAGTTAAAGTTGTGGTGTGTCAGTTCCGTTGCTAGGTTGGTGTCATTTGCTAGTCGTCATCAGTTGACTGTCGTCAGTGGCAAAGATGATGTCATTTGATGGGACTACTTGAAGTAGTCGATGAGGATAATCAGATTGGTATGGTTTGGGGGAAGGCAGTGGTTGGTGTGGTGGAGAGAGTGACAGAGGAGAGGGCAAGACTTCACCGTTTTCGTGTTCCTCGCTTGCTCTCCAACTAGACATCTATATCAAATGCTGTTAGGGTAATTCGAAGACAAGAGACGAAGCACTTCAGCAACCACCGTAATGCACCAGGGTAATTTCCAGTGGCCGTAAATACTAGGACTTTTATCTCCTTGCAGCTTACTTCTGCCTCGTTGTCCAACTCGCCTCCACACAATCAAAGGGCTGATTTACATTACCAAGCGATGCCTTTCACTTACTGCAACATGAATTTCGCTTTCATTGTCATGGTCTTGATGTGGCAGTTGTCATGCTTTCCGGATCTTCGAAGGCAAAGAATGAAATACCCAATAGCCCTACGAGACTCGTAAGCCGTTTGTCATAATGTCAGATGGTAGTGACTTGTCAACCACCACCGACTCGGAAATATGACCATGTTACTGATTTCTATCCACTTCTCTCTCCGCATTTGAACTTTAAGTTGTTAGGTATTCCTTCACTCTTTACAAAGAGATGAGAAACAAACAGCTCCCCTTAACGCCTTTTCACAGTGGTCTGCTTGGTTTGAAACCTTCGACTGAATGAACAGGTCCATCAGATGCTCGCATCAGGATGGAGGATGGAAGCCAAGGGGATTGCAGTAGTTGGGTGTGGCCGACATCAGTGACAAACATGCGGTAACATGTAAACTGCCACACCGTAAAACTCTACATCAACCTTCGATTCAATCATGCATCATCCTCATGCCATTTAAGAAGGAATCCACAAGGGGTTCCACTCCATTTCTACCACCAGCAATTATGTCGGCATCTGTTTCGGACTGCGTCGGCGGACTGCGTCGGCGGACTACGTCGGCTGTCTAAATCCAAACCTTCCTCAATGTGGCAAGATGGCAAGGTGGGATTTCACACTAATCGACACCGCTGTGCCTCCAATAGCTTTGCTACCACCCATTCTGCCACCGTTGCATTGACTGTCGATGCATTGTCTCGTGCCTCTACTGTAGGTGTGTGCGATGCAATGACAAGCGTGGAGTAGGCCAAGAAGGAGGCATGGAAGAAAGGCTGAAATGACTGAGGTCACGTGCCGAAGTGTCGAATTCACTAGTAGGTAGACACACCCAACACCAGTTTCCTTCTGCCGCAATGCGCATTGTTTATTGTTTAAAGTGTGGACAGGCGTCTGGACTAACAGTGAGCGAGCAAGAGGGGGAGGTGGGGGAGAGAGCAGGTGATGCCGATGTTGTGATTGTGTGGGTCGGTCTCATCACCATGTCCTGTCTGATGGGGTTATAGTGGATGGTGGGAGGTGAGTCAGGACACCTAACTTCGTGAGCTTATAGGGGTTGGTTAGGGAAGGGAGCTGGTCAAAACCTTGGACACCGTCGTGTCACTAATGCTCCCTACTTCGCTCTTCTTTGTCAGCCTTAAGGCAAATGTCCAGTCATGGCAACCATTGTTGCTTAATAGTGTGACCAACAGATTGGTTCTCGGAATGTGCACACCACGTCCACTTCTCATCGGTTTCTTCAAAATCAGTAGCAAGCAGGACATGTTGGTGTGTTGGATGTGCACGATTTATGGACACTTAACGGAAGAGAGCAATGTTCGAAAGTCCCGTGTATGATCTGCAACATAATCGTCAATTGTTGGGGTCCTTGACATGTTTGTGTTGTGTTAACGTCGGTAAGTGGAGGTTGAGTGGTGATGTGTGCCATGTCAAAGCTGGAATGTGGAAGGTGGTGGGTGTGTTTGATTCAACGAATGAGGTGTGAAGGATAAAAGGATTGAGAGGAGTGCAATGTGGACCAGATCGTGGGAAGAGCTTTGAGAAAGAGAACGACACGGTGGAATGGAGCGATGATGATAGGAGAACTGGGTTGATGGAGTGGATGTCAAGTTGTAATCGGTTGTGATCGGTTTGCTTGAGCCTCGTTGTGGAATAGATGTTGGATGATGGCGACGCACACGAGATGTCTGGATGGGTGTGTGTGTGAGTTGACAACGGCGGAACCTCGATGAGGAGGGGTGGTGAGAGGTGGGTGGTTCCGTTCTGATGATTTAGGGTACTGTCTATACTGATGCCCTCATACTTGCACTATTCTTTGTTGAAACCCCTTTTGTCAATTTTACATATTGATCTTGATGTCTGCATCAATTTTGTTTTTTTAATTCAATGTACAATTAACGTTCCCTTTGATTAAAAAAAATATGGTTATAGCAAATTAGTCATGCATGATGTTAAAATGCTGACTAAGTAATCATTGAAGGTGTGTTGGTGCCCCATTTCATATCGCATTTAAACTTGACGGACCATAAGGACTATAAAATCACCAGTTGGTCAGTGGAAGATATTTAATTTGCTTTTATTTTTAGACAGTACGATAAGGCAAAACTTGCATAAGTTTACTTATTTTTTTCTTTGCGACGGATTTATGCCTTTTAAAGAAATTTTCCTTTGAAAGTCGTCCAAATGAAAATGGGTTTCTGCTAAGCAAGAACCAGTCAGTATGCCCAATCAGTATGCCCAATTAATCGCAAATACAAAATGGTTCTCCTTTCACAGCGATGTTTGAAAACTTCTCTTTGTTTTGGCATCACGAAACGAATTGACATTTTACTCAAGTGTAATTGGATGGTTTGAAAGCGCCTGACTAATACGAGCCCTACCTTAACAGCTGATAACCCAGCGCTATCGATCAGCGATCAGCTGACCCTAATCGATCAAAACATATGATCAGTCTGTTTTGATAAGCTAATTTGATTGGCTGAATAAATTTGTTCATTTATGTGGTTTTTTATTAAAGTTGATTTTTTAACTTTCGCAAATCTTTTGTCAAATACTAATCATTTTAAGTTTTATTGCTGTAAAATCTTCATTCTAGCGGGCGTTTCACTTAAATCAATTTTACAGTCACAAAAGGTGATAAAAAAGTGTGTTTAGTCTCATATCCACAGGTAATCACTGGGACATGCATAAATAAGCTTTTAATGACTGTCGTAAATAACCTCCTCGCAGTTAATGGGTTGGGTCATTTTCTGCGGTGCAAGTCTCTCAGAGGCGAAAACACCCAAGAAGCGAAAATTCCCATCCCTACTAGAGCTTACTATCAAGCGTGAATAGCTCTGGAGACTAAGTGATATACGACACTGTTTCTCGTCTTTTGCTTAGTAAAGATAAATGGAGCATGACCTACGAATAGAACGGAGCTTCAAACGCTTCTACGGGAAGTGGCAATGGAGCGCGGATAACCGCATACGGACTAGAGGTAACCACCACTGCACGATTTCAATCTACCTTTTCTATTACATAAAAATGGGTTATAAATTAACAGTTTATTTGTTTTTTTTTTTCGTTTCGTTCCAGTCTAGAAAAAAGAAATCAATCACGAAGCAGAAACAAAGATTAGACAGTGATTACTGAACATAAAGTTGGCTTCCTGTCACAACCCCTTTGTTAACTGAATCACCAAGAGCTATTAGGTAAATGTGTCATGGAACTGAACGAAGTTGTATAGTGGACACTCGAATTATCATCTTGTTTTTATTACATCACTGTTTTTTAGTGACACTTCTTCATTACTTGCAAAGTGTTCGTAATTACTCGCATGCCTTTCTAACATTGGATTGCGTTGAGCCACCTAATCCCATTAATCAGTCACGGTTTTTATTATAAGTTGTTCTTTTTATGGTTGCCTCCTACCTATTAGGTTCTGATGTCCCTCTGCTACTACGCATTGCTCTAAACTCGAGATTTTGGTAGCTTTGAGCCGTCGCGGTTTTATTAGTAACAAGTCCATTGGTTCTAAGATGTTGACGAAGGTCACATATTACGAATGGATAAAGCGTTTCCTACCTCGGTACCCTTACCTCATCCTATGACTTTATGAGGCACTTGTTAGAATATAGCTCCACTATTGCCACACATAACGGCCGTGTAAGATTATAAAGGTTCGAGTATATACAAGCACTAATTTAAAGTTTCCGATTTAGCTGTCCAATGCAGTGGTAAAATTGACCTACTATTAAAGAATAAAGGTGGTGAAGATGATATCTGTGACAGTCATAAGGTCGAAAAAGAAAAGCAATGTATGTCTTCACTCCTCCCCCCGTCTAGACCAGTCGGTGGGCTGACTCATTTGGCGGTCTGACAGCGGCACTGCACTACTGTTGCTGCCTATACCGTTGTCATCGTCAACATATTCGCCGTCGTCGAATTTAGCGCTGCCAATCTCTTTTTATTCTGTTATTTTACGTACATTGCCTCCATTTCCTTACGTTCGCACCTTCCTTCCCCCATCAATCCATTGGCACCGCGAGGAAGGCTAAAAATTAGGTTAGTTTTTGGCAGGGATTATCTCTTCGTTTTTTCCTCTCTTCCCAATTTATCCTTATTTTAACGCATTCTTGATGCTAAGTGTTGCCATCGGCGGTATTTAGGTACCCTGATGGGACAAATTACTCTTTCTCACTAGTGTCTCATGTAGCTCAGAGCATTATTTTGATGCCTGGCAATTTTAGTCTTTCGTGATTTTGGCTTTATTACTGGAACTCTATCGGTCCCTTACCCCTTCCATATGCCTATAATAAAGTTGTCTTTAGACTCAAATGTCTCATTGCTTCTTCAGAGGTGTGGCTAGCACCACACATTAATCGCAACGATAAGCGAGTCCTCTCCAAGGGGTTCTCAATTCCAACCTACTTGGCATTAAGGACATATTAAAGATTGTCACAATCGCACCAGCTTCTGACAACTGACTTGATTGCATCGAAACAAATCTAAACGGCTTGCTAAATAGATGTAAAAACAGTATCTTAAACAAATCAGTCATTCCTGCATCGTAGGTTAAAGGTTATTTAGCATTACGGTGGTAGAAGTGTAAAAATGTTGATCGTTTGGATGTGTGGATGGTATTTACGCTTAATAAAGTAATAAAGCACCCTGCGGCTGGTTGAAAAGGTCGTCAGTGATCGTACTACTAGTAAAGACAGCCTCTGATGTCCAGCTAGTTAAAACTGCGTCTACAATGAGTGGAGATTGAACCCTAAAAACTCCTTACAAAAACATAAAGATAGCAGGTAAAAATATGGCAGAAGGACTTAATCTTGGCAAATATTCTGTGATGTATGTGTTTAATTAACTTGCCAAACCGGGAGTGTAAACGCCTTTAGCAGGTCAGAGAATCAAAACACTCCTTGTTGCCCATGACACCGCCCAACTCACTTCCCTTCGTGAAAGTCGGATGTTTTTGCAGTCAAGGTCGAAAAAGTGAATTCTTCTTGTGTAAACTACCGTGAGTCGCATGGCTTTGAATTGAGAACACAGTGAAACAAGGCAACCAAATAATAGTTCTGTAAGGTCTTTGTAATGAGACAACGCGATACAAGATGGTTGTGTAGTTCACGTTGCCATAACTTTTCATCCCTGGAGGAAAACAACAACGACCATCTCTAGTCCCCTTTGTTTCCACCTCAGCTGTCCTTCCTTTTTGCCGAGCCCATTTACAAACGCTCTTTTAGAGAGAAGGAGATGTGATTAGTTTCATCCAGAGGAATATCATCATCGTAAAGGAGAATGAGGAGGACGAGGGTAGGGATGAGGAAAGCATGAAGTCTTCTCAAAAGGGAGTTTTGCAACTTTATGAGACCTTTCTCCTCACTGATTCACTAGTCTTGTCAATTTCTTATTAGTGCATTTTGAAAGACTACTGGCTTTCTCAAGGTTTCTGTTCCTTAAAAACGCCTCTTCTCACCTCTGGAAAAATTGTTTCGCCTGACTGTTCAGTCGCCTGGCTGACGAAATCTCAGCCAGTCGAAATGTTGAGAAAAATCCAATCCTATAATTTCGCGGGGTAATCGCGGACAGACTCCAAACTCATTCTGTCTAGGCTAGACTACTCGACTAAATCTAAACCCTGCTTGTAATGGCGGGGGTAGTTAATATTATCCCCCATGTCTTCCAATCAGGATTATTCAGTCGTAATCTTAAGGCTGACCTGAACAGACGCTAGTTCTCTTTGAAGTGTCGGTAAAAGTGGCCCAGAAAGTGGCAAATACTGTAATTACCCAAATCATTGCCTGGTTTGTCACTGAGATGCATGCGGTTCTACGCAAATTCAATCATGAAACCACTGATTCTGTTCTCGGATTATTACCAAGATGACACCAAGAGACACAAAAGTCTATCAGAGATTTTATTCTGTTAACATAAAAAGAGAAAGGATGGACACTAAGACAGATCGATCAGAGGCGATGCAGAATGACGTGGATAATAAATGAATGAATGGCTGACCAATTGACAGGAATAAACTGATGGGTAGAAGAATGGTAGGAAATGGGGTGTATAGAGGCTGGGTGGGTCTGGAATAGGTGAATGAGGGAATGGATAGAGTTCAACCCATGCAGTTAACTATCCAGGTGGCTGGTTATGGCTATGGTTAAAGCGGCTTAGATCTACGACCACATAGAAACTATGATGAGAGCTGAGTTCCATTCCCATTTCAGGAAGAGGTGTCTGGACTCCAGCTACCAGCACAAACACCGGCACACATGAGTGTGCATGGGGCTTGTGTCAATCAGCCTCGAAATGGCGGCAGGGTCATCGGCCGCTTTTGGGTATAATTGACGGTGCTACTAGTCGGCATGGTTACACACCCAAGACGCCGTTATTTTGCCGATAAGAGTAATGTGCAGGGGTACAAAGCTCTCGTCCATTTGCAGCTCCACGGGATAGCATCACCTTCGAGATATGCTTTCCAGGCAGAGAACCAGTCAATATTCCCAAAGACGATTTTCTGCTTTTTAAGAGCAAAATTTGGGTCAAAGGGCACCAAAAATTCTCATCGGCTTCAATTTCACTCTCCTCCATCACAGCGAACTGAGTCTTTCTGGAAGGCAAAAAGAGACCTAGTGCTATGACAGAAAATGTATTGGCGAAGCGGAGAAGGGCTGAGGGACTACTGGTCTGGAGGTTATGCTGCCAAGTGGAAGTCAATGGCGGTGCCAAAGCGCCTTCGTAACTAAGACGAGTCGTCGCCGGCGCTGCTCTTAGTTAACCTATCACGTAGGCCACCATAGCGTACTTGGTGCTGGAAAGAAAGCCGCTATGATGGATGGATATTTGACCACAAGGCCATTTATCCATCCCGGCACTTCCAATGGAACTCCATTAGGAAGATAGGTGTCCATTGCTATCCGTAAAGACATTGGCCTAAAAGTAGAGCCATGTAACAAAGCATGGAGCTAGAAAATCGTTCCCCGTCACTTAGTTTCCACTTTAGTGCTGTCAATCTAGTTTCCTTCCAGCTGGCAGAGAGATGCGAGAGGTATAGCCTGTTCACCTAATTGACATCTTTGGACTTCCCATAGACCGTAATCAACCTTTCCAGATGATATACGGCCACGCCTAGTACCAATTTTGGTTGTTAGTAGCATCCTTGCGAAACATGGGAAGGTAGACCTTGTTTTTCGATCCTTCTGCCCTCGTCACACCTTCTACCCTCCATAGCCTATGGCCTTTTTCCACATTCAAAAACGGAAATCAGGTTGATTATCCCTAAGTCTTAGGTTTGCTTGCCGCTTCCATCTATTTGGCATATTTAGCCATTTCCAATGTCAAAATAAGTCATAATACTGGGGCAGAAAGTGTGTTTTCGCCGCCCAGAGGCCAGACCGCTAAGCGGAAGTACAATGACAGAGCCTTAAGTACCCACAAAACCTAAAAAACCTAAACAAACAATCAAGTCGTTCCAGATACTAGCCATTCAACCATCTCACCCTTCTTTTTACATAAAAGTGTAGCTCCTTTAAACTATCAACGAAGCCGACACAAACTATCATTCGACCCCCATGCTCTACTCTTCTCTTTTTTTTTCGTTTATGAGATATTATCGGTGTTTTTGAAGTTTCAGGTGGAGGTGGAGACGAAGGCGAAATTAGGAGGCGCGAAGACGGCCGACAAGGCTTCATATACGACCGCCTGCGGTAGGCTAAAGCAGTCTCAAAGGCTAGTTGATTAATGTCCTTTCTGACTGTTGCCTTACAGCTATCTCGGTTAAACAGTCGACGCGGTAGTCATTTTCAATGCCGGAGGGATGAAAGATTTCTTATGGAATCTGAGCTAGTGTGAAAGGCGAATGAGACCTGAATTGTGAGCCCTTTTGTCTATCCCCTGGTGTCATCGGGTTTTGCTCATACCTCCTCTACGTTATTAGTCTCCCAGTCCCTCAGTGAGCCGACGATAGAGACATCTCCTCAAAGGTGACAAATCCCTCCAGCATAAAAACGGCTCCACTGTTTGTGAGCTAGCCAGACTCGAGTTTCTCCGCTTTTACACTCATCTGACATCCTTTATTCAGTTTAAGGCTATTATAAACCAAAGGGCAACAATGTGGTCGGAGTGCTCTGCATTTACCAACTAGGTTCCATTGTCAAATCCTTCTACGAATTTATTCACAAATGGAGAATCATTCTTATCTTAGGAAAATGCGTTATTGTGAAGATGAATTATTGCCGCCGGCCCGCTCCTTACGCGGTAGTCAGTACTTGACAAAAGGCTATTCCTGTCCCTATGATGGATTTTGCGATCATCTTTGCCCCCTCTGCCTCACCCAAACTCCCATTTGCAAGTCATATGAATGATAAACGAACAAAGCAAAGTCCTTCATAAGTCACGGTTAGAAAAGACAAATTACCACTTCTCTCCCCTTTCATCACAGCTTCCAATGAAGATACAAAATGCGGTAAATCACAAATCCCATTTGATGACAATAGGTTGGAGCACCCAGAATATTTCTAGCCCTCAAGATTTTTGTCAGCTTCTTTCCATCCATTTCATTCTAATCACGGCTGCTAAGAAGGCAGTGACCTCAAGGTAAAACCCTTTAATTTCAGTTGACTGCTTCCTCGTGGAACCTATCAACCATCCAATCGATGGTGAGTTAGCCGTCATGACCTCAGTCAGATAACGGTGATATACTTGCACCCATGGGTGCCATAAATTCGCCCAACATCAAGACGGTGATGAAGACCAAAGCACTCATGACATTTTTTGCTTTTTTAATGCAAAGGGGAACTAAATTGAACAGACAAACTCGTATGAGCAGTCAATCAAGCGGTTCAACCAATCACAACCATGAAGGGACAAGTGACGCGCAGGATGACACAACTCTACTAAAATCGGCCATTCGAACTCTCCCTAGCCTTTGTGCAGTAGTCAGTCTCCCTCAAGTGGCATCGCCCTTCATGGAGGTGCTGATGAATTCCTAGCTGACTAAAAGAAATGAAATACCAGAAGGTAGTAAACACACACGTGGAGAGTGCTTTGTTCTCTGCAGAAGTTTGACCAAAAAAGTGGAGTAGAGCAGGGTGGAACAGAACAAAATAGAGCAGTAATAAGCGGTAGCTTTTTTTCGTCGGGCCAAAGTGATTGACGCATGGTCACAGCTAGACAAACAAAGGGGCACACCACACACACGCACGCGCCTGAATACAATGCAAATGTACACAACTTCAGCAAGAGGAGGAGGAGGAGGAGGAGGAGGAGGAGGAGGAGGCGAGGATTCGACCACCATTCCCAAATCCTATTACTTCATTCCTACTGCACCAGCAGATGGAAAAATATTCACATAATCACATCATGCCTAGCGGTGAATTAATGAAGGGATTACGTAGTGTAATAGAAATTATAAAAATCTTCATCCTTTAATTTAGCTCAAATGTAGTTAAGAAATGAAAACAGTTTGATAAAGCTAATTTGTTATCAAAAAGTGATTAAAGTGTCGGTAAAATGCATGCTAAATTCCTGTCTTTTACAGAATAACAACTGCAGTGTAGGCGGAAATCATCGTGCCGACTAGTTGAAGAGGTTTGAAAACCTTCCCAAACAGCTGCACCTGCTAAGCCTAAACCCAAACCGTTCTTTAGCCCTGATCCCTTTGAACCCAGAGGATATCTTCGCGCTACCGCTGTCGGCTAAAAGCTTCAAATAAAACCTGTTTTGAGGGTACTACAATGACCACATTCTAAGTTTGGCTAAAAATGTGTTTTTTTGGATAAGTCCCAAGAAAAAAATTAACTTACCATAGGCAGATGGATAATACGTTTTGAATATTTTGCTTGGCTCCTTTTTATGCCACAATCATGTGTCCGGAACTGGAAATCCCTTTTTAGCTTGTAAAGGAGTCATTAGATGTTGGATAATGGTGTAGCCGAAGGATAGAATATTCGAAATGGTAATGGTGGTGAATGAGCTAGTAAATACTTATTCCTCTAGAAAATATTCACATTCGTGCATTTTACGTGGTATCAACCAATCAGTAGTTTGATGAGCATAAATTGGCACGATGATTGGCTGATCAAAAAATCAATAATGTTAGGGCAAATCAAATTGCGGCAGGCTAAATTTTGAGGATGAAGTAAAATAATTTAAAGAAAATAAAATTTTAGGCTAATAAGCGATATGTTTGCTGAGTCCGATTTCAATACACACCGATTACTGAGTGGATGGCGAACAAAGAACAGTAATTCATCCGGTGTTTGGGGAGGATTCTTTAATGGGAACAATTACCAAGTCCGTGGCTCGCGTAGTGCAGAGTTATCCTTCAAAAGGCGGAGCGGAAGTTAGGATTCAGAATTGAGCGACCACAAATGGCGATGACGGTTGTTGAGGGCATTTTGGAATTTTGAGACCGCCTAACAACTTACCAATTGCCTAAGGTGTTCTCATTTCCTCCTCCCCTTTTGTGTGCGTGTGTGCGTGTGTGCGTGCTTGGGTGTTTGCTTATCCCCCTTACTCCTAACCAAAATTATATTTATCCTCAGGGGTAGACACGCGGGCTGGTCGAGACGGTTGACTGATGTTAATTAGAAGTTTCTATAGACCAGCGACCTTGGTCATTTCAAAGCGCATTTAAGTGGTCCATTGAGCTGTCACCTTCTCCGCCTCCGTGTCTGTGTCCGTATCGACGGATTGACCTTTCCAAAAATCTATCTTCTTTAGCATTAATTAATTAGGATGGCCTTTGCTGCGATGGATGTGAAACTGTGTTTTAAAACAAAATTTTGCCCTAAATTGACCGTGAAGCCTGGGGCAATACGGTCTTCAGGGGAGAGGTGGACCAAATCTCCCTCTACAAATGAATCATCAGTGGGTAATCATGTCCTGATGGAGGAATCCAAATGTAACCTACGTGACAGGTGGTTCTACCTTGCATCACTAATCCGACCACTGCAAAGTTGGGTAAAATGAAATGAGCTTATATGGTATTTTACGGTTGCCATCCGCCGATCAACAGTTGCCGTCATCATTTATTTAGACAAAACAGTTACCCATATCCTTTGACTAACTCAAGCTATCAAAATCAAAGAAAATTTAGCTTCTAAGTGGTGCTTCTTCTTTGGACAGAGGGAGTTGTCTAACGTAATACTTGAGGGACGACAGGAATGCCACTGTAATGTTTTGACGGTTTGTTGAACTCTGTGTCCGATAACACGAGCACTTAAATCTACGTGGATTGTGCTTTAACTCGGCGGCTTGACCTCCGAGCGGTGTCAGTAATCCCCTCCCCCAGTCTAACTGTACCAATGGTCAGAAGCTTTTATCTTTAATAAACAAATTTTGTCAAACTATGAGTTTTTTTTTTAGTTGGTTCCAGAAAACCGATCTTCGATCCAACCTACTCCTTTCCATCCCCAAATTTTTCGACCGAACCCTTTTGAATTACATTTTAAATATTCTCTTGCATATTTTAAGTGTGAATGAGTAATTATCCAAGGGTTTAAAGAGGCAGAGGAAGTCGATATTTGCCTATAGCAAGTCGTAATCTGATTGGTTCGTCACTTCTGACCAGTTGACCAATCCGATAAGCAAAAATCTATTTCCCCTTGTAGAGTAGGTAATATTACGAGGCTGCGATGCACATGTGCCCCCGATGGTTGATTCAGTACTTCTTTGTTGCTCTTTTCCATCCATCCCAAAAGCTAGCCACGCTGTCAGTGAAAAAGAATGAGAGGTTGCAATTATCGTGAGGTTAATCTATCCGAACCTAATCTCACTGAGCTTGATCCAGTAGGCTGTAATTTGTAATGTGAAGTTGTAACCTTTCTAGAACTGCTAACTACATCTTTCACACTTCTCACGTGACTTGCAGCAATAACGAACTAAGAGTGATGCATGGAGTGGGCACAAATTGACAGCTATTTGTCATCACCATCGTCGTACAAGCGCGCCCGTGTCCCCCCCCCCCCCCCAAACCTTCCAGCGAGAGACAAACAGTCGCTGATTGACACCTCCAGATGCCGAACTTAGATTAGACAAAGAGCAAAACAAAGTAAAGAGAGGTAAAAAGAATAGGTCCGTAATGGAGACGAGGTTGACAGACGGGTAGAGGGTCGGCGACTTGACGTGCATTAATCACTCATCCATTTGGAGCAATTAAGTCAAATTGTTTTCTCTCCACTTTGTATTTACATTCACTGAGTAAAAAAAAAAACACAAAAAAAACGAGGCGAAAAAAAGTGACAAGGTGTGTTGACATTTCCTAACAATCAATTAATAGGTGAATGAGTATTGATCGACGGACCCCATTGGGGTGGGGAGGAGGAAGTGAATTGCGTTATTAAATAGGAAATTGCATTTGAGCTCTATTCACTTAATTTGTATAAATTAGTTGGGAGTAAAGACAAGAAAAAAAAGGACGGTAAAATCGATTAACTAAATGCGTGGGTGTTCCTAATTAATCAATCGATAAATGAGCATTGATCGGCCCACCAATCGCATTTCTTGATAAGTTTTGTTTGAGCTGACTGTGATTTATGATTTTGTTTCCAATCAATGACTTGTGGGTGTGTTCAGCCCTGCTGATCGGGTCGTAGGAGTCTGGAGGGCGAGGATGGGGGGAGGAGGAAGGAGGAGGAGGGGGAACAACCCAATCCTTGGAGGGTGGAATACCGAGCCGGAGAAACAGTTAACAATTTCATGTTTTTTATTCATGCCATGATGGCAATTGTAAAAAAAGAAAAGGAAATGCCTATAATTAAGGAGGCGAGAGTAACAACCCTATCAGTGAATCGACTGCTCCACTCAAAATGGAAACGGTAGCGGTTCCGTAGAAGATCTTGTAGCGTCCCGAGACTCCCTTTAAGGCAAAAGAAGGCATGGTACTGGGGTAGAATACATGTATTCTGGAAACAGAGGACTTGGGGGCTGTTGGCACGGCCCGGAGGCCGACCAACCGGCCCCTCTCTTCCTTCGAGCGTCGTTCCCGACGCTCCCCTTGGTCCGCCTCCCGTGTCAGCCATCACAACGTAATCAGTGCTGCGAGGAGCACCCACGAGCTAACCGTCCCAGTCGTCGAGGTTTGAACGTATGTGTTCCTGTAGTGCCATCCATTCCGCGTAGCACTCAGTGCAGCAAATGTACGCCTCTTGGCCCTCTTCTGGGCTTGGAGTCCACGGCTAGTGTCGCTTCAGTTGTTAATAGCTTTCCTGTCGAACACGAGGGCGAGGGAGATGTCGAAGATGAACGTCGATCTCGACCCTTCTGTTACCAGATACCAAAGGTTCTCCCCTTCGTAGCACATGTACTTCCTTCACAACGCCAAAATTTGCCAGAAGCGGCATGGAGCAGGATAAAATCCATCAAAGTCGGGTCCGCTTTCCGCTGCCACCAATGTAGCGTCCCGAGGCTCCCCTTAAGGTAAAAGAAGGCGCAGTACTAGGGCAGAATATATATATTCCGGGAACAGAGGACTTGGGGACTGTTGGCACGGCCTGGAGGCCGACCAACCGGCTCAGTACAATATGGCCACCCAAGTGACCTAAACCGGTAGTTCGAACAAACAAAGTATTATAATCTCTTAGCTATGTCAACAGAAATAGTAAAGAGGAGAAGGATACAATAAAATATTGAGCGATACTTATTGTTGGTAACCTTATGCCGACTAAAAACAGAAAAAAAAACAGCTGACTTCATTCTTCGCCCTGGAGGTGGGAGGGAGAGGGAATTCTTGTGTAAGGGGGAATACGTGGGAACCCGCTGAATGAAACAGAAAAAGAGAAAGAGGGGAATAAACAAGTGTGCTTCTTTCCCCACTTACAGCATTGCTTGATGTTGATGTAATGAAGTGACAAGGCTTATTTACGATCTGGAAATTGGGCAGCACCCAGAAGAAACAGGTGGGTGAGAGGTATGCTCAAAGGAGGAGGAGGAGGAGTGAGGAGAAAGGCGAACGAAACTTGCAGACATTGCATTTGGAAGGGGGGGGAGGGGAGCAGACTTCTTGAGGGTGTCATCGTGTTTTTGCTGTCTGAGCTAGAAGTAACGCCACTTTTGGTGTCGGGCATCCGATGAGATGGAAGAATGGATCCTTTCTGTAGAGCTTCAACTCAATGGACTATTACAAATACAGCTTTTAAGGTGGAATTTATTTTCTCTTAGCTTACAAGTGGACGTTGAATTCGGAGCAGTGTTGACATCATTCAGAATTGATATCCCAAAGGAAGGATCTATGAATTCAAAGTAAGCTGTCTCTTCTAGATGTGAGACTCAAAAACTTATCGATTGAAAATTGACATTACAGCTGTGGTTGGCAGACGAACAATTATCGATTGTTGGCAGTCGTTTCTGATTGGTTGGAAGGAAATTGCAGTGTTGAATGAATTATCATAAGGAAAGCAAAAGTAATGGACAACTGCCCACTACCTAAGGCTTCTCAAGGTGGAAGAGATTCTACCGACAGCATACAGACAGGGGGGGGCAGATGGTCAGACAGATGAAAAGTTTTTTGTGTGGCATTCCTCTTGGACAGCATATTTGGTTCACTTAGAACCACTTTGAGGTCAGATTGTCGTCCCAGTTGTTGGCTTTTCCCTTTCATCTCTCCTTAACAGTCCCTCCCCTCTCCCCCCTCTCCCTATAATTGTTGATGCCTTGATCCCAAGATCTTGATTAATGATGTGTGACAAATGAAAGGACGATCAACGCTGGCATTTTCTGCCTACTCTAAATACTTCAAAATGCCATCCAAGGGAGGGTAGTCCAACCTGCCCAGATCTCGTCAACCATCCATACGCTTTGTCAACCTTCAAATCCTCCCTACTCTACCCTCATAAACGAGTCCTTCACTCACATGTGTGTGTTTACGCTATCACATCGTGCCAGTGACAGTGACAAGGGGAACTCGAGAGTAAACAAGTAGTGCAGTTATGCCTTAAACTGCCTCCAAGTTATTGCCACCTTTGAATGCGACGGTTGGATGCATGGGGCGTCTGACAAGACCCCTGAGTTATCGGGCACGTGTGTTTAGAAGTGACGCGTGAAGACAGGAAGGGGTAGACATCTCCCACCTCTGACGTGGTGTAGAACTGTGAGGACTTCACTCATCCTGAGGAAAACCAACCCTTCCATGGTGGCGACTGAGGTTCTCTCAGACGGATATGCCTTCAGGGATGTGGTAAGACGCTCAGAGGATGGTATCGTCTCTGAGTGCTTGGATCTGGAAAGCCTCACATCCACAGGGCCACAGAAACTAAAATCGACCTGGCAATCACTTCACTACCAAGATCTATGGACTAGTAAGTTATAGAACGGATCCCAATGACAGGAGACACTTGTTCAGGTTGAATTAGGGCAACTGTTCATTGCTGAACATCATCCAGACTTCAGCATCGCATTATCGAGGTGAATCACTTTTAGTGATTCGAACTTCCTTGCCTAGGGGTTAAATAAAACCCAACTCCAAGACCCGCGACAGCCAAAGTGGTTGAGTAACCACGAAAAGCGTCAAGGACAGAGCTCAAAGGAGTAGTACCTAGCGATGGGACGTTTGACTACACGAACCTCTCCGATTCCCTCTTATTTCACCTCCAAGTCGGAGTCAAAAAGCCCTAACATCCTTCCAAAATGAGAACGTCCTGTTGCATGTCTCGGATGCTTCAGCAGAACACTGCGCGATCCCAAAATGAGCTTCTCACTGGTGAGCACTGTCGAAGTTCATGAGACCTAATTCATCTCTTGAAGCCGCGGTAGCACAGAATCATTATACCACACTGCTTCTGCTGCTGGGAGTAGCGCAACAGCCCGGAAGTACCACAACTTAGAGGGGTCTCAAAATCGACGGAAGTCGTTTGCGCCCAGCTCCTCTCCCCCACCTAATTTGCGCCCTCCCGAGTGCATTGACGACGCTCAACAAGGCTATCGTGGTAAGAACAAAGCGCTGTACGTATGTCTAGACGTCTGGCTATCTCAAACAGACATTAGAGCAGCAGGGAGACATTAACCCCCGATCGATAAGTGCCCCCGTCCCCCCAGTCCCACCACAGCGAGGAGGAGGCGTTGTGGTATTGACGTAAGTAGGTTGATATATTATTGGATGAAAAAATACCACACCTCGTCATATGTACATACGTGAAAATGCACCCCTTTCTTGTCCTCCGCCGCCTCCTCGTTTTCGTTGTCATTTAGACAACTAGCATGGTAACCAAACGACAGGGGGAACTGCACCCGCCCCCTCCTCCTCCACGCTTCGGCCTATCCCTCTGATGGTGAAGATACTTCTTCTGTTCTCGATCCAAAGAAACAGTTTTTGGAGGTGCTTCCGCACCCTCCTGTCGTTTCATTCGATACTTGCGCACCAGACGTTTGTTTCCGTGGAATTGGATAGCGGCGGTGGTGGACGTGGTTGATTTAACCTTCAGACGATACATTCCATCCAGGGGGAGGTCTGAATCCTTATCATTTATGCAGACTAGAGTGCTTTCGTCATCGAAGGAGGATGAGGAAGTGATTGAGGAAGCGATGGAGTGTGGACGTTTGGGTTCCTGGACTTTGGAGACCTTCTTCGTCTGGTTCTGATTCCACGGAGGTTGCTGACAGCAACGATGGTGGTGGCGATGTGGAACCCTCAGACGGTCCAATGCATTCAACGAGGTGTAACCATCATCAGAATCCTGATAGCCTGCCTCCAAATTGATGAGACAGGGCTGCGAGGTGATTTTCATGTAGTCGGATGACCTTTGACGAGATTCTGCAGCAAACAGGGGATGGAAGGGTTACCAAAGATGCTCATTTCCAAACGAATAAACAAAGTGGTGACGAAGGAACTTGCGTATTGGACGTCTAGTCTTAGAGTCGACGCTCTTTAGACTGAACGACCTTGTGGATCGAAGTTTTCTTCGAAACCTACCAATTGTGGCATCTTCACAGCCAGAAGATGAGGAGGAAGAGGAAGAAGGCGATGAAGGGGATAGACGGGAAGCGGTAATTTGTTCATTGACATCACAGACAGCGGAGGTTAAAGGGTGGCTTCCACGCGGGTGACTTCGAGTGCCCATTCGCGGAACAACTCGACGACTTTGTGATGCCTTTGTTGTAGAATTTGAAATGGTCGCAGTTACCGTCGGCGTGGCCATTGAAAGTCGTCGGTATTGCAAAGCTGCTGCCGCCGCCTCCTCCTCCGCTGTAGGAATCGGTGGCAGCGGACGATTCGGCGGTGGTGGAGCTATTGCACGCTAAAGCGAAAGGAAGGGAAACTGAATGGGCTGTTTAGCAGTGACTTACTTTGCCGCTGCATTTAACTACGCGGACCTCTCAATATCCGCGATTCGGGTTTTGTGTTCATGCCTACAGCCCTGAAGATCAATCTCGGTACGTTAGTAAATAGCGTTCTTTCAGGCTGGCGGGCCTCACAAGGTTTTGAGGGATTACTCACAGTGCTCCAGTCTTTTTGATAATCTGAAGCACAGTTGAAGCCCTTTATTATCCAAACGTCTAGAATCTAAGCAATCTTTACAAAGAAATTTGGCTTGAGACCACTCCCTCCTATTCAACTCAATGAATCGGAAGGTCCAAAGTTTTGATAGTAGTTGGGAAAGTAGGACAAGGAATAAATGCATTGGGGCTTGCTGTGCAAACCCCTTACACTCAATAAGACGTTGAAGACATTCATATTTTCCAAAAAAGCTGATCAAATGTACTTTTGCGGTTAACCTTGGGAGGGAGGACTCAGGTCGGGGCCTTGGCTGGATACCTAGGAAAAGTTCCAGACCGCTACAATAAACTCAACTTAGGATGGAGGATCCATTCACATTCTACAGTTCGCACATTCACAAGGGTCTAGAGGGAGGATTAACGGTTGATGTGGAACCCAAGAAACCCGTTCTTTAGGCCAAGAACCAGGTTGTCGTTGGGGTTACTTTTCAACTGATGGTCGGTAAAACGCTCCGTAATTCAGCCCGTGAGCCCCTTCCTCACCTAACCTTCGACGAATCATAGGGTTCTTAAATAAACTCTTGTGAAGAAGCGATATTCTTCCATAAAATTTAAGGAGTTCGGCTCATATCGGGGATGCATCAGATTCTGGTGACAACTTTGGTAAGAAATGAGTGATGAAAACGTGCTGAAAACAAGAAAACCAAGTGCCAGGAAAGATACTAAATAGACCTTTTGCGCACTCTTAAAAAAGTGTTAAAAAACGGTGCAGAGCTCAGTCAGCTAGAAATGGTTAT
This sequence comes from Taenia multiceps, assembly GCA_001923025.3. Classification (NCBI taxonomy): domain Eukaryota; kingdom Metazoa; phylum Platyhelminthes; class Cestoda; order Cyclophyllidea; family Taeniidae; genus Taenia; species Taenia multiceps. Next base: position 3,831,879 of record CM010315.2, on the reverse strand, counting down.
TTCCCCACCGCGGGATCCAACGGGAGCAAGGAGGAACCACCTCCAAGCACGATCAGCTCCCCCAACATCTCCCTAAGAATTTCCAATTTTGGAAACGCATAAGAAAAACACACAACTCCCCATCCATACACTGCAGAGTGGGAGGGAAAATGGGTCTAAGGAATTTCCATTCGTGAGTGAAGAAGCGGATCAAAGAGTGGGAGAGAACACCCGGAAGGGCGCAGTAAGCATGCCGAATCAGTTCCCACTGTCTATTCACACATTTGAAATTGGTTGCCGATGCATGGGAAAGAAAAACCAACTTTAACCAACACCCCTAATTTTAATGTCGATTAAGAATGAAAAGTAGGCAATTCAAGATCCAAAATGCATCCCATTCATAAACAAAAGTTGTACGTGAAGAGGCAGATAAAGAGTTGAAAGGTGGACTCTTCTGACGGAAGTTAACTATGAATACCACGATTGGAGGAAACAAGTTCGATTTCTTCTACAATAAAAGGCACACATGGAACACAGGGAAAATGCGAACCCTTTGCGTATCTCATGGCTTCAAGAAACGAGACACTTCAAATGTGCATTTAAACAAGGACAGTCCCGTTTATAGATTTCAACGCAAACAAGAAAGGTTTAAAAACACTTCCTTTCCTACCTATTACGCTGAACACCATTAAATCAGACGGAATTCTAATCACAGGACCAGTTAACTACCTTCCCCATAAAATGATTGATGTACAAAACCTCGGCCACTCAGACGAAAGTCGCCTCTTTTGTGAACAACTAATTAAGAGGACCAATAATAAAAGCATAAACTAAACTAAAGGGTGCCTGTGGAGTTATTCAAAAAAAATAAACACTACCAATTAAACCTAATTTGTGCAGAAAATCAGAAAACAAATTCCCCACAAAAATACACAAACCAGGTGGTTGTACTTCATAGCATGAATTTCTTCGGATACCCTCCTTGTTGCAAATTACGCCACTCACGCAACCCAACTTGCAGCGAAAAAACGGAGCTGACAACACAAAAGCGTTGAACTCACCGAAAGCGGAGAAGCGATCATCACGGAACCGACACCAGTCATCAGATGGTGGGTTGCTTGCGCCTGCACTCCTTTTATGAGCTCTTACAGCCTATGGGAGAGCAGACCCATGAGCGATGGCCTATTGGTTGAGGCAAACCAATGAAGATCGTGCGCGCATGTGCTTCCACGCTGATTGACAATCTACAGCTGACCAATTGCAGCTTGAGGTTAATGCTATGATCTTGGCCATTTGATTAGCCAATTTAAAGGACAGTAATTGAACTGTTTGCTAGTAGATTGTTATGTATCAAGACGGATTTTTTTCGAATCATCTAGATACGATTTACTCAAATCTGCTTCAATGTACTACAATGTATTTAACTACGCCCAAATCACTATGTTAATCTTAATGGGAAAATAAGGGGCTGGATGGAGGTTGGCTAAGTTATTCTCACTAACAATGCGTCAACTTCTCTCAAGATCTTGACTTTTCCACTGAATTCCTTTAAGATGGACTAAAATTTGTTTTGTGGCTTAACACCAATTCCGGGATTCATATTTTGGGCTCCAGAGACGTCGCCCAGGTAGTCGAAGCGGGAGGATCCCAAGTTTGTTACCATATTCATATAACTTCTAGTGTAGTGCTTACCATCTTGTCATCAATGAATATTATTCCTTCTGAGTGAGATTTTGACTTTTCCTATTGTCAGTTTGAATGGTAGCTGGTGCCACTCTGACTGTTCCATTCTCCTCCCAATAGTTGGTGTGGAAGTCTGCTTGCATTACGTCTGATCTACCCATTCCCTGTGTTATTAAAAAAAGCCACAGGGAGCTCCTAAGGGAGAATCTTACACTACATTTATCAGATCACCTCACCTAACGGAGGTGATAGCTTGGAGACGTATAAGTCTTAACTATATTGCTCGTTTACTCTCCATTTCCCACTGCAGATTATAAGATATGAAAATGAATACTTCCTCTCATATTTTATTTTAGTACTCTTCACTGTCACTAGCACAAGGTGGTAGTGTAAACGTTTCTTCCATACTTTACCTGTCATTGTCATTCTAAAGAGGATGGGATTTAGCTTCCGACGGCAGTGAATAACTTAGCCATGGAAGCAGAGTAGAGAAGGTCTAGAAAAAATGTAGATGCATTCACAAGCAATTCACAATTGTCTGCAAGTGGAATGGATCTCCTAGCGTTGACGAATGGTTCACGGGACTCTTCACTATGCTACTTATAATTTAAGTAGTTGAAACGACTTGAGTAGGTCGGATTACTCGCGCTTTTACTTGCTGTATGGCTGCCGTCATGTTCTCTGATTTAACGACATGTTGAAGTCATCTTCTATGTGAGCCTTACAACACTAAAGGTCTGGAGAATATTCAAGACTTCAGCGTGGATGAGGCTCTAGATGTAAGAAATGAAGGGTGTCTGGGTATCCCTAACAATGGTCAATCCTAGCTAGTCGAAATCCTCAAATGCTCCTCGAACCCTTCGAGCAGGATCAAAAACCATCGGCAGCATCAACCAGAGGGAACAGCGAAAAATTAGCATGCGGTGTAGCTTAAACCTATTCTGAATGAGCCAGATGTGCTGTCCAGGAAGAGTGTCACAACATCTCTCCGTAGAGCCATCCATCTATCTACTTGTCCCTCCCCCTGTACGACTGCTCGCCAACTTTGCATGTTCGTGGTTTCTGTTCCAACCCTTTGAGAAGTCTCATTGATTAATGGGTAGTGGGTGGGAAGACCCCCATTCATCCTCCCTTCTCTTCGTCCATCCACCTACTAGCCTTTACCCTTTCTTTGTGACAATTCATTCAACATCCCACCTCAGAATAGTTCAGAATTAACTCTGATACCGGTGCCTAAAAATTTCTCAACAAATGAATGATTTGGTTAGAAGAAAATTGTCTCTCCTACTTGAAAGCATTCCACCGCATTGCATGTGCCGCTTCGATTGTACCGCTTATATCTCACGGTTCACGAAAGGCTGGGGGGTTGGCGTCTCCTCCTCCTCTGCCTGTTCTTCCTCCTTCTACTCATTCTCTTCTCGCGTTCATTTCTTGGTATTTCTCTTTTATCTCGCAGTGTCTCTCCTTTCCTCGCGTTTGTCGGCTAATTGGCAGCCTGTGAATAAAACATTATCTCTCTGCCGCACCATCATCACTTGGGCTGGCATTAAACAAAGACTACTCTCTGGAGGAGACAGTCCGTTTTCCCACCGCAGTCGGTTCGATTTGACACACAAAAGAGGGATGCAGCCATTCGACTTCTCTACCACCTAAGTGAATAAGATGGTCATCCCTAGAGCCTGGATGATCTCAAACACCTGATTTGAGGGAATGCTCTACCACCCTAACTCAACTTTCCACTAACTAAGAGGAACGGCAGACACTTGCCAGAGAATTCATCCATTGTTACCGAAAGATGGACAAAGATGAGCCATTCAATTCACGGTGAGCATATTAACTCCCTCAATAGTGGAGAAGTGTGAGGAGTTGCTACAGCAATCGCGACAGGCGATTGAATTCAACACTCCCCCATCGAGGTGCTCTACGTTTCACCTCACAGTTGCATGAGCCATCCTTCTTCTCATCCTGTTTGCTTCCAAGCGGCTATCATTCCTTCTTGGAGGCTTTGCGCAAACCAGAAGGAATCGAAAATCTGACGCCTGAATGTGACATTTGCTGATCAATTAGTGAGCATAGCTTGGTAACCGACTTTTAGAATTGGAACATTTATTTATTCTGAGTCATATTTGTTATTAGGTTCGCATCCAATCGACACTCGGAGGCTGGCCGGATCAATTAGCAGCAACTTCTTTCACTTTATCATTTTTATCACTTCAGAGTGAACCTATTTTGCAAACCCCTTAGCATTATCTAGAGCAAAGGAGTGAGAATAGAGCCTTAATTACTAATAGTGATCACTGATTGATATTAATTTAATGTATTTTTTGCTAAAAATGCAGAATGGGATTTGTTGAGTTTTCCCATCAGTTGTGTAGTGGTTTAAGTCAGTAACCCGAGGCGTCTGAAGTTCTCCAGTTCAGCGACCGCTACAAGCAGGTGGTGATATCGATTTATCGATCGGTTTGGGGTTGTGAGCATAATTAACCAACAGCAGGGTGGTAGAACTATCGATCGCTGAGTCATGCACACGGCTGAGGCTGGATTTGTGAGCACAGATAGCGAGGAGGAGGTGAAATCAACTGGCAATCTTCTTTCCCGACTCAATTTTTCCACTTCCAATGCAATTCCCACCTTCATTTAAGCTAATTTAGGTCAAAAGTTAATTTTTCTTGCACGCCAACATCATGACCGCGTATCAAGGTGAAAAGGAAGCAGTAAAAAGTGGGAGTGTCGAGAATACTCAGATTCCTACTGGAATAAATCTAATTATTCCTCTTCTGGCGGTATCGGCTTGTCGTGAAGGCGAGGACTTTTTTCATCCCCTCTCCCTCACTGCCTCTCTATCGAGGCGTTGGGGTTTGGCACGGTAGCAATATTACTTCCAGCCTTGTGTTAATATCATGGAGGAATCCAATTTCTTTTGTTGTCAATAATAAATCAAAGCCAGAGGTGCTTTGTCCCCCTTGTCTTGCCACCAGTGGCTTTGGCGGACAGGAAATTTTGAGTGGAAGAGTTACCCGAGAAGTTGTTCATCCTTAATCAGGATTTTAAGTGGCAGTTGCTGTGGCATTCATTCACAACCAATGACAAGGCTTCCATGGTACGTTCCTCCTCTTTTGTACACTCCTATTAAACCAGGAACAGAATCTAACCCAATCGCTTAAGAGCAAATGATTTTTTAATGTTTTTTAAAACATGAAAAGCCGGAGATGATTTCCAATTCTTGTTTGACACTTTTTCCCTTTGCGGTAGGACAGTAATCTTTTCCTTTGTAGTAGTTGTGATTGAATTGTGTGGCGAGATAGACAGGTGGATGGATGGGAAAGTAGGTGGCTGGATGAACAGTGGAGTCGTTGGACAGATGAATGGATGGATACGGGAGTGTCGGATACAGGATAGATGGGAGACGGACGACTACGCGAGTGATGAAGGAATTCGGGATGAACAACTGGAAGGATCGAGATGTGCTCAGAAAGACTAGAACAGACTGGTAACTCAAATACGCATCAAATTTCTCCTCATTTTCCCATTTGGTTGGATTTTTATTTAAAAAGGTTTTGGCAACTGAACATTCTAGGGCGGTAAAAACGGTACTCTGACAGTTTGATTGAAAGCTATGAATTTTAAGTGGAATTCCCAACAGACTTTAGTTTATTTGGGTCATTCGTCTCCCTTCTCTCCGCCTCTCACTCTCCTGGGCGAAAAAATATAGCGTTGGGACACTACTCATCTCGAGTCTGCTGCCACTACTGCTTCTCAACTTCTTTCTTCTTCTTCCTCCTCCTCCTCCTTTTTTCTCTCCTCCAATTGCATCAGTCTGGCAGTCGTGGTAGCAGGGATACCTCCACGTTTTTCTTTCCTCCCCTCTGTTTTTTCGAAGTAAGGCACACGACAACGACAATGACTATATGAGAGGCCAAATTTGTTCAAAAAAAGTTTACTTATAGCACCGATCGCAAGTCAGCTAGTCGGTCGGTCCGTCGGACGGTCGGGCGGAGTCGGCAAATGCCGACATGACCGCGGTTAGAGCCTAGCCCGGGCGACACGAAGCAAGGCGAAGCGAAGCAGAGCGGAGCAGAAAAGGGAAGTAAGATTGAACTAAAAAATCGTCAAAAGAAGAAGGGGAAGGGAGAAAAGGAGGCAGCGAGAGGACTCAGCCTGTCGGGGTTCAATTTTTTACTTCGTTTTTTTGGTTTTGGTGTTGTATTTTGTTGAAGTTTTATAAGCACTAGCGCTAATCTCTTACTCAAAGCATTGTGCTTTTAGATTTAATCAAATACACGCAGTCTGTTGGTTCCACACAACTAACTTTTCTTTGCACCGTCCTAAGGCATAATATTCTCGATCTCCACAAGACCAGGTTTGCTTGTAGACTGCGGAAGACATTATACATTCTCATTTTCATGGTAAAGGTGAATTATCCTTGACTGGTGTCTCGATACACCTCGAAGTTGCATCAGAAAGGCAACTAAGGGAGTTGCAAAGCCTACACTTGAACCAACTTAACCTCGATGCTGGAAAGGAAGCGTGAATAGTGAAATTGACAGATGGCAAATAAAAGGGAGATGGGAATGAAAGTGACCGGAGATGGTGCTTCTTTGCTTCCGAGGATGTGTGCCTTTGTTCTCTTTTTTTTTTGGGAAGGACAAACACCATGGAGCTTCTGCGTGAGTTCTACAACTTCCGAAAGGGGGCTTTTTGTAGAGTCACCTCCACTACCAGCAGGTACCAAGTCGTACATCGTCGGAATGTTACCTGTGCACTTGCTGACATCCCTTTCAAAGATCCTCCATATGTTGTTGCCAAAGAAGGAATCAGATTGTGCAGACCATGCGTCGAATACCATGGTGTTGGCAAAGCAGGTAGCCAATGACTTGACAATGTCGACAATAAAATTGGTGTAGAAGGATTCTTGAAGGTAGATTGACAAGTAAATTGGACAAGGATGGATGGGTAAATGAGTGAATAATGAATGAGTAAGTGGATTTCGTCGTGCCTTCCCTTCTCGATACTTTTAGTCCGCTCTCTCCCTCTTTCCCTTCCTCCCTCCCTCCCTCCTCCCTCCCTCCCTCCCTTCGGTTTCTCTAATACCTGATATTTGATGGTTTCAGTGATTCCAAGGGTCCACCTTTATTGTCGGCAAGGTGAACACTAGGAAATGAGGGTGTCAAGATGAGCTGTCATTCTAGGGGACAGCTATCCAGTCCCGTATCACGCAGATTGAGTGGAATGGAGCAATTCGCACTGACAGTACGTGCTAGCCAATCTCCCGGTCGGACTCTTGACAGTCGCCTCCCCTTTCTCTCAACTCGTTCGACTATTCCTTTTTTGGCTGATATTTAAATGCTTGTCAGTGTCAGTGCCCTGCTCTCGCTGCATAAACCCAACTCACACAACAAATTTTTTTCGACCATACATAGCACTTTTACACGACCATCTGGCTCACTTTAACTGCTCCCCTACTTAAAAAGGAAGTCTGGACAGGAAATCCCATTAAGTCTATAACAGCTAAATTGATACGTGATGTATTAGCATTGGCAAAATAGAATTGCTTTAAAGTCTTGCGCACAAAACAGCCTCATACTTGACTAACCAAAGAATGGGGTCCTGCTACACATCCCAGCCTACTTATTTCCCAATTTTCGAAATAAGTAGGTTAAATTGGACAAAATTTTAATGATGAATAGGAAGTCTAGGACCACATTTCTGTTACTTTAATCATTACAGTGATCAAAATACTTTTAAATTCGTTTAATAATCCATTTTTTAAGCCAGGGCTGATGACTAGTTTGTCGGTACCCAATGGACCCCGCCAGTTTCAATTTGAGCCTAGTTGAAAGTGGCGCTAGTCAAGCCAAGTCAGGAGTAAACTTCCATTCAGACACGACTTAAACTTCTACAGGTTAAAATGGAGGCGCTTTTGTGGTAATGCTAGAATATGTTCCTAATGCTGGCGCCACTCCTCCTCATTTGTCGTCTAGACACCCTATTTATCAGAGTCAAAGGTGGTCAATGGCCCCAGAAATAGGTGATACCACCACCCACAGTCAATTTTCCTAAAACCTCTGCAAATGGAAAACTTTGAGCTTCTCTTCACTTTCTTTGGCTTTGACAGTGACCGACTGGAGGTTCGGAGAACCCGGCATTTGTCACTGTCGCGGCGCTTTCTGAGCTGTCCAATCCCCCCATTGGCGTTCCAACAATGGTGGATGCGAGAGCACGTTGTTCCTGCGTCTTCGATACCTAATTGACAATTCCGACACGAATTTGCCAGATCAGCGAGTTTGTTAGATAGAAGCCACCACATTACCTCCCTCAGGGGCGACTAATTCCTCTTTCTTCTTTCCTTGTGTCCATTTTGTCCCATACAGCGTACAGAATGACGTTTTAAAGTATATAACAATGACATTCCTTCTCTCGGACCTATACAGTAGTTGGGCCCCGGAAACCACGTTTTGACAACTGATCCCATAAGTCATGAAGATCTTCGAAGAAAACGCACCACCATAGATCACAAAATGCAATCTATCATCTCATTTCAAATTAAATTTGTTGAAGCCTACAATGAACCGGTCAGGAAAACTCCTATAGAATGCTTTGGCCTCCTCATTGCTCCAAACCATAACAAACACGAACCACCGTCTTATCACTCCTTCCCGCCAGCCCCCCACACACCTCAGGCGAGCCTGAACAATGGGCAGAGGGAAGAGGGGGGGCGGCCGTTAAACCACGCCGCCGTATCCATTGTCATTGTAAGCGGCGCATAGTTTTCCGACGTCAAACATTTGGAAAATTTTCCTTCCATTGTCCGCCTTTTTTCACCTAGTAATTCATGCTTTATCAGTGCTACAATTTAAAGGAAAAGTGGTGAGGCTTTAGTCTTAATTCTCAACAACGAGCACTGATTGGCATTAATTTAATTTGCTTTTGATTTTTTTTAATTTGAAAAGGTGCGTGGAATGGAATTTGTTCAGTTTTATGGTTGTAAGTGGAGTACTGGATTAGTCTGACGGAGTAAAATCTACAGCATACCGACCAACACAAGCAGGTGGTCCTATCGATCCACGGGCCGATCAATCGGATCGAATAATCGATCGATCAACTGGTGAGTATAAATTCAATTAGCTGGCTGCGGATTGCAGAGCCGGTCGATTGATGAGTCATGCACAGAGCCGCAAACATCAAAATGGAACACTTGTGGGAATAATTAGATGCGGTTAAAAGGGAGACTTAAATTTAGCCTTTTTTTTCCCTCAGATCTCTCTTCAAATGTGATGAAACTTGGATTTGGGGGGAACATAGAAAAGTACAATGTTAAGAGAACGCTGCTTTTTTAAAGATAAAAGACACTATTTGTATAAATTGAACTTGGCGAAGTAGGGATTACGAATAAGCTTAATGACCTAATCACCAGGGTTTGGCCCAATTTGTTAGCATTGGATTCTACAGTAGTCTAAAAATGTGGGTTTTAAACTGAGTAGTTGTTTTATGGTAAAAGGGGTAAAAGAAACTAATGAAGCAGTCAATATTTCTCGGTACAGCTATACAATTATCCACCAAAAGTTTGAATTTAAGTATTAATAAATATTTTAACACGGTCCTTCGCTCCTTAACACTGAATTGCCTTTAAGTGGTCCCAAACACCTAGAGAACGCCCATTCATGGACGTGGAGTGTTTTTTTTGCTTGCCTTACCGCACGCCCAACTGCACAGACTCGTAATATGTCAGCTGCCTTGCTATTTGCCGATCGGTGAGGTCTTCCAACCATCAAGCCTTCTTCGATTCCGTTATGGAATTAGCGCAAACCCTTTGGAAGGACTCGAGACATTTCAGATGAATCCCAAGTACAGCAAGCGTCTTCTTAACCCGTAAACGAATAAGGTTGCTAACCTAGATTCAAATGGCGTGGAAGTTATTTTAAAATCCCCGTGGTATTCGACTAATGTGAAAAGATACACCATAACCCAGGTCTAGGGTGAAAATTGAGCATTTGTGCAACCTTCCAGGCATCATACAAAAGTGTTTTTCCTACTACTACCACACCAAATTAAAGAACAGATTAAAAACAGCACGAGATGGTCGAGCATCCGTAGAATGTGGTGATTTCTGTACTTTGTGTTTAACGGAATATTAAGGGTGGAATATTTGGGCTTCAAGCAGGCTTGACAATACTAATAGCCGATTTCATTCTCCCTTCTCTTCTGCCTTCCGGTTCAGGGCATCTGGACTGAAAAGACTAACTAGAGGATGACACTCCGTGTGGTGCAGCATTGAAGTTTTGCAAACAGTAAGAGGAATCAAACTTCGTCCTCCATCGGAGAACCAGTGAGACCAGTCTAACTACCCGCTTGTTGCCTTAAAGGTGTATTCAAAAAAGTAGGCATTACACTATCACTCATCTGACTTGCAGACAGTTTTTTCAATCTCTTTGCGCTGTTGACCAATGCTAAAAGTCCTTCTGAGAGTCTTGTTGCTGGCGCTTCTCTATTTACCTGTCAATAAGTCAGCTGTCGTTGTTAGCCAGCTGAGCTAAGTAAATTTGTGCTCATTTCTAATTCCAATTTTGAAAAACTAAGCAGGATGGAAGAATTATTCCTACTAAAGTCATCTGTGGGTTGAATTTGAAAAGTTGTAAAACTGCACCTCGATGGAGCCACTATCAGTGCCACAGAGAGGCACGAGAGGGAATCCCATTCCACCTCCTCCGACCTAGGCTGACTGGTTGTGAGTGAATCACTTGTGAAGAGGGATTAATCCCACCTCTCGCACTCCCATTTCCCCTACCCCCAAAGGTCATATTGCATTCTGCTCCGTGGTTAATTAGAGGTTGCTGTTTTGCCCCCGAATATGAAACAGTGGTATTACTTCTCTCCCACCCACCCACGACCAACTGAAGGAGCATGAAAGCGTATTCACCTTCACATCCATTCTTAATAAAAAAACGGCCCGAGTTAATTAATTTATGAAAAACAAAATCCTCCTCAAGTGGAATTTGCACGGGCATGGACACAGGGAGGAGGACAGTTCAGTGAGCCACCCAGAGTCCCCTTTGAAGTGACTAAGACCGTTGCCCTGCAGAGGAATTTCTAATTAACGTCAGCCATTCGCCCCTCTGCTAGCCAGCCCGCCTACCTGCCTCTAAGGATAAATAATAATTTAGGGAGGAGTTGGAAGGGGTAAACAAACACCCAGACACAAACACTTATGAGGGGAGAAAAGGCGAACACCTGAGGGAATAGATGAGTTATAAGGCGGTCTTGAAACGCCAGAACGCCTTTATCAAGCGCGGTTGACATGTGACGTTGGTATGTTCGAATTCGCAACTGTTACCTCCCTCGTTGTACTCATGACAACCCCGTGCAAAGCCTGTCTACGATTAAGGATGTTGGAAGGATGGATTTGCACTACCTGCCATCTCAGACCCAGTAATTGTCCCCATTTGGGAAGCCTCATTCCAGACTTCAGTGCTCTCCTATGTTGCATTACCCAAAAAAATGTTAAATTAAACATCCGAAGTGGTCCTTAATAATTTGTTATTTTGTTTTCAACGAACTCCTTTTTTGATTGGTTCGTCATGACCTTATTGAATAACCTTCAAATGACCAACCAATCAGCACATCAAATTCCTCTTATCCAACACCCGCTCTACTGATAAGCTAAGGGTGAATTCTCCAACAAAATTCACTTTAGCTTATTAAATCTCCTCTGAATTTTCCATGAATTTATATACTTTCCAAAAATTATCTGAACTGCACTTTTTGTACATACTACTTAAATGCCATTTAAGCCGCTGTTAAGATGAACCGGCAACTGATTGGATAATCTATCAAAGATGCTAAGCCTTTTTGCCATTTTTAATTAAAGTCTATGTTGCTCTAAAAGCAACTGTACAAAAATTGGACCTTAAACAGGTCCATATCCTTTGGGGAGCACTTTTTTACCTCCTGGATGACTCCGCATGGAAGGAGTGTTTCCGACTAGACGAGCAATTTTTCCTAAATTAGTTAAGTAAGGAATGGCCTTTTTTGATGTCTTTGACTGACTTTAGATATTTAAGGCTAGACCATAGGAATCAAATGATGCACACAGCGATTGGTTTTAAACAAACTTATTTTGGTTTATTTCAACAATATTTTAAAATGACCCTGATGTATTCAGGTGTACACAAGAAAGATTAATTCTCCTCGTTAAATCGAACCTCATCAATCTCGCCAACTTTCACTACTACAATGGAGGTACTAGCAAGGTAGTCTATCTAACAGCTGATTCGTCAGGAAGGAATTCAAGGTCACACATAGTGGCGGAATGTGAGTACCCTTTGTTGATAAGTTAATTAGCCTTTTAATGACTGGTATCCTCTGATGCTTGTCAGTTTTCGGCTAAAATTAGCACCATGGGTTGGCAAGACTCAGCAAAATATCGCCTTTATGCTGTGAGCCAGAAGCAGTCAATAGCTTACTAAGGGTTGTTGAATCGCGTCTCCTGCAAGGTTGACGAAAAAATCATCCATTCCAAAAGAGGGATGAGGGGGTTTTATTTCTCCATTTTAAATCACTATGCCATTGTGGACGGTTCAGGATTCAGGCTTATGGGACACTGTAGTTGGAAGACACCCTCTTCCCTTCTTTCCCCAATTCACGTGGGTGCATTTGTTCTCCGGCAGCTTTGTCCGTGGGTGTTCATCAATCACTCTGGAACGATGAAAAAAAACTGTCACCTGTACTGCTCTCTTCCATTCTGGCCTGCTCTGCTGTGCTCTGTTCCAATTTCTTTTTCACAAAATTTTCAACAGAGAACAAAGCACTCACCACGTCCTTGCATCTCCTTTTACCGCCACCGCCTCTAGGAGTTACAACAAAAATCATTTCACATTTATCTACAACAGAGACATGTGACTGCTGGTTGCGGCTTGAGTGGAGCGTTCTACTACTGGAGCTGAGTCAATCTGTTCACTGTGGTCAGGATTTCCACGATCACTATATATTTTGTGCTGCTGACTGCTTCCATACCGTGAACATGATGAAGATGGCCAAAAGAGGTAGAAGAAGGCCAACCACATCCATCCGCCATATACAAAGAGGTAGGTTGTACTAATTTACCCATAAAATGGTCTCAGAATTCCCACCTGTAGGAGCACTCTGTCGAGGAAGACCACAGTCCTGATCATTAAAGAGACAAACATTTTTGGAGTGGCAGTGACACTTGTGGTTTCATGAGCACCCATGAATAACCATTGGAAGGAACAATTGGTCCTCAGTGTTGCCGGAGACTATGCTTTTGGTTACTCACAGGAATCATAACACTCTCCATCAGCCTTTCTTATTTGTAAATCAAAAATGAATTTATTTGCACCTCTAAGGAAAGGGAGATTTTATTTGGGGAGGTCAGCAACTAAACAAGGGCCGAGGAGAGCCTGTAAAATCAACTATAATGCAGCTGGATCCCCCTATGTGTCATCCATCCCTTCCAGACTGTGATTGGTTGAACCGCTTGATGGCCTGCCTACACAAGTTCCTTGGTGTAGTTAAGTTCTTCTTCCTACCGCAAAAAAAAACCAAAAAAACGACAAAACCAACCTTCCTTAGCACATGTACTTTTACTGGTTTCTAATTTCCTCCCTCGGCGTTAAGTACTCCAGCATCCATTATCATCTTGCTGTTGGGCAAATTTATGGCTGCTATTAGGGAGGAAGGAGTGCGCGTGTCACCGTTATCTGGCTGAGGTCCTGACAGTTAATGCACCATTGCTTGGTGAGTTGATAAACTACATAAGGAAGCAGCCAATTTAAGGGGTTGACCTTCTGTCCACTGCTTTTTTATTTTTAATGGCTGTGGTTTGGCAAGAAGATAGCAATAAGGGGTTCAACAAATTTCTGTTGAGGTCTAAGTCTACAAGAAGCATTGGTCTGTTGTAGAAAGGTGAGATTTTAGGTTTGTCGTATTTTGTACCTTCATTGAAAACTGTGATGAAGGGGAAGAGAGGCAATAATTTGTCTTCTTTGACCTTGGCATTTTACAACCTCTGCTTTGTATGTTGATTGCCCTACGGCTTGCAAGGGGAGTAAGGTAGGGTGGGGGAAGGCGGGACCGCGATGATCGCGATTGGCTTGGGTAAAATCCATCAAAGCGGCTAGTGCAGTCTTCCGTCATTCTATGATTAGTGAGCAAGGTGAATGCCGGAGGCAATAATTTACCTCCACTATCAAGCATCCCTACTGTGACAGGCAATTCTCCTCTCTCGTTGAGACAGCTGTGCAAGGCGATGACAAAGGGCATCAGTTTGGACATACTCATGACCGTAAGCAGCTCTCTGCCGAATTAATGTTTATTTGCAATCTGAATTGCTACTAAACAAAATAATTATGCAGACCTGCTTAAGCAGAAAATTTTCAGCCAATCAGTAAAGCGGACTCCCTCCTCGGAGAGATTGTCTGGATTTTTTTATGAATCTTCCCACCTTTTGGTATCATCGTGTTTAAGATTTTCTCCTCCGTCAGGCTCTTTGCGGCCACGGCCGTCTTTTGTTAGACTTCAGGGGGTTGAAATCCTCCCGCCGAGGCAGCAGAATCGGATCTTTCGCTCACCACCGAGATTATCGATCAATGTGGCTGAGTCAGTCCGAAAGTTGCATGTGATTGGCTCCTCCCATCGATCCCACGATAGATAAACAAGCTCTTATGTGCAATCGAAAATACACGCAAAATTAACAGTAAATTTTGTCTTACACCTTGGAAATAAACATCTTTTAGATTAAAAGCACTGTAGTAAAAACTAGAACTCTTTTGTATTTGGTTTTTTGATTTTAACTCCTCTTCTGCGCGCTTTTATTGCCGAGGTGGAAAAGTGCATCTATAAAACTGTCATTTTAAAGCGTTGCGTGAAGCTCGACATTTATACATTAACGATGTGTTTTCTAGCTAATGTCCCCCTTTAAAAGCAGCGATTAAAGAAAAAAATGACACTCATGACACCTTTTGTGACTACTTTCCCAACTCGAGCATCGCATCAACTCGAAAGATGGGCAGTTTTCCCAGTACTATTGCTGTAAAATCTAGTATACATAGCCATCGTCAAGGGGTGAATGAGCGTGAAACCTCCTCAAAGGCAAGGGATTGGTGATTTATTCCTTTCGTGGGATAGAAGGGATACGGTGCGTATTCTATCGTGCCATCATCACTGTACTGCCGGGGTTAATCTTGGTAGCGAGAAAAACCTCATTTCTGGCACTTTTTTTTTCACTATTATGAGGCAGAAACTTCTTTTGAAATTTCAATAAGATAATATTTGCCCTTCATTGTAAAAAAGGCAAAAAAACAAGACTGCCGTTCCTCTCCCCTTATCATGATGGAGAAGACAGCGGTGTGGTGGGATGTCTTCCGTTAACCTAACACAGAAGGAAAAAATCTCACAGGAGAGACCAAAAGGCATAAGGAAAAGCATTTCCACCAACGCGTAAACATTTATTCTTTCCACTACTTTTATTTTTAGGAGAATTTTACTTGTGCTTCGTGACTTGTAATGCTCTGGACAGTTCATTGGGATAAGGAAAACTATTCACCAAACTGTGTGCAACCCCTAGATAGTTTCATAAAATAAATAAGACAAGAACTTTTTTCCAGACAGGAAGATAATGTGAAAATTGCTTGATATTAGCAACTATTTGCTAAAAATTTGGTAGGGTTGAGTGTCAAGGACAGCAAGAAACTATTGGCTGTTTGTTAACCAATCAAATTTAAAGGACAAACCCTGTTGACTTTGGCCCTGATTGATTGATTGATTGATTGATTAGTCGATCAAACAACAGGTTAACTATTGTCCGACACTTTTTCTGTTACAAATTTACTTTAGCCTAATTTTAGCCTTGTCCAAGTCCCTGTCTTTGATTGGGCAAACACAACTGAGAAAACACAGCCAGAACTGAATAAGGAAGGCGAGTAGGATTGGAGGAAAGGGGGTAAATATCAGTCCCGTATTGTGCATTAAATCGGACACAAACAGCCTGGTAATTACTGCCTTTTATGCCACCGATTTAGGACATGTGAGAGTGGGATGGGGAGAGAGATGGGGGTGGAGGGAAGAGACGTGCAGGACAGGGTGGAGAAGGCAATAGAAGGGCTTTGGGTAGAAATGAGAAAAAACCAGAGAGCCAGAAGACGAGAGGATCATACAAAGAACATCATGGGGTGTCTATGTGGCATCAAGTCGGCACTCTGCAGTCCTGCCTATTTGACACCAGAGCTCTTAATTGGGTGTTCAAAGCCAAAGTTTTAACCGACACCAAATTTACGACAGCCTGTTAATTGTGTGCTTTCAATGCTGCGTTCTAATCCTTACATGTTTACCAATTGACTTTACACAAAAGACGCAGTGAATGCTGTTTTCTTGCCTCATTTTAGTCTTATTGGATAACGGCTTCTTTTGCCGTCTCTTTGCATTTGTATGCGTTCTGGCACAAGATGTGATTTTGACGCTTGTTTGTTCGTACCAGAGGAAGAAACGTGCTCATGCTGATTTCGGAAAGGTATACTCCACTCTTGAGGTAATGGATAGGTAGTCCCCTACATACACCTCATTTTAATAATAAACACCACAGTATCCTTGATAGTAATATCCAATCATGTCCTAGCTAAGTTGGTAGAGGTCAAGTAGCTGCCAATCAGAATCAAGCCTTCTTTGGTCGAATATTTTATTGTTTATTTCTAGAAGTAACTTCGTAAATGAGGTGACGATCACATTTTTAGCAAAACATGAATAAAATCATTATGATTATTGTTGCTAATGTGGTTTGCTTATGACAGCAACTTATACTACTGATTATCGTCAGCGGCACAAATTCGCTTAATAATGATTTTCAGTTCAAGCCTGACTAATCAAAATCACCCCATGCTAATTTACAATAAGCTTAGAGGCTGAGTTAAGTGCCACCCTTGGCATGAATTAGGACCAAATCACAGATGATGAATAGAAAGCTAAGGAGAGGTGGTCTCCGTGGGCAAAGCCGCCTCTTTGAGAGCTGTCTGACTCACTTTTTGGGGAGGGGAAAGGGAGGAACAGAAGGGCTTGGCAAGCAATGCTTTTTGGACAGGCAAACTCCCCTTCGTGACTGTCGTCAGCGGTGTAGTAGCAGTCGCTGTTTTCGTTGTCGTCGTTGTCGTCGTCATCATCGGCGTCATCGTTCTCAATTTGAGACTCGCGTCCGCGTCCGCGCCTCTGCCCAAGATACGGTTCCGCACCAAAGTGGATTTGTGGTGGGAAGCCAGCCAAATTACAACAGATAAACAGATATAACGACATAAATAAGTAGAGCTTTCGGAAGAAATATGTACAATTTTGAATGCAATGCATGTTTGTAGATTAGTTATTTGCCCCAATTTGGTGACGAAGCCCATCTGTAAAGACTTCCTTTGTACTCTCGAGGTTGGTCGAATGATCTTGATGAAGATTAATCCACCATGCTATGGGTAACATACCAATTCTGTACAGCGCATGCTTTCAGACCCTCGGGCAATCTTAATCCATTCATTATCTGTTTACTATCGTCTCATTAATGTCTATTTTCCATCTGGGTTCAACTAATGCGGACGGGCAGAGAGTGGTAGAAAGGCAGGTTTATAGGGTGCCGACTTGACAGCGCAGGATATATCTACGATGTTCTTTGTCTAACCTTCTGGTCCTCTGGTCTCTTTTCATTTCTGCCAAAATCTCTCCCCTCCCCTCATCATCCCTCTTTTTCCTTCCCCTCTCCACCACCTCTACTCTGCTTCGTCCTGTCACGCCTCGCCGCGCCCCGCCCCGCCCCGCCCTTCCCTGCTAATCTCCTCCTCCTCCTCCTCCTCCTCCTCCTCCTCCTCCTCCTCCTCCTCCTCCTCCTCCTCCTCCTCCTCCTCCTCCTCCTCCTCCTCCTCCTCCTCCTCCTCCTCCTCCTCCTCCTCCTCCTCCTCCTCCTCCTCCTCTTCGGTCCCTTATGTCCCAAATTGGTAGTAGGAGAAGCAGCAATTACGAGGTTGTCTATGTCTCCATCAATACACAATAAGGGACTGATATTTCCTCACTCCCTCCCCCCCCTTAATACCACCCTCCTTCTGCATTTTAGTCCTGATTATGGTTTTTTTGTTAGCTCCACCTTTTTAAAGGCAGGAATATAGATAAAGCCAAATCGGGCAGAATTGGATTGATGATAAAAAGGAAATCATCACTTGATTGACCGACTGAACAATCGATTATTGACAGTAAACAGCCAATAGTTTCTCGCCGACATTGTCGTTTAACTCCTAAAGTAATCATTTTTTGAGAAATTTTTATACACTCCCCTCCCCTTAGAAACTAATCTGTCGTTGACTTTGCAGTTAAGGCTATCATATTAAGGAATCATCGTTTCGAAACAGGCTTGCTATTCTGACAGGCCTGGCAGAATAGAAATAGTTCAGTGTTCCCCTTTGCCCTTGCAAAACATTCACTTCATGGTCTAGTTGAGAGCCTTTGCCCCCAATTCGCACCCAAATTTAACGGGTTATCCACCCTGCCCTTGGCATTATCACAAGTCAATATCATATCGAAAAGCAGTATAGAACAAAATAAACAGCCATAATTAGTCATACCTATTGTCCCGACCCTGAATAATTTTTGCTCAAAGGACCTTGCTGTTTAAAAGCTCATAAGTAGCAAATATTTTATGAAGTTGACTAGAATGCTGAGCATGGTACACGTCCCCGTTCTTGCACTCTAGTTCCTACAGCAAAACTAAAATTAAAATCAATCAAGCTATAAAAATGGCATGATAAATCTGACAGTTTATTATTTAAATTTAATTACGTGTTTTGCCTTGATGCCATTACACTTTCAAGACATCTCCTTTCGGTCACACGTTGTTTTGTTAAATTATTTGGTCTATTTGCCCTCATTTGGAGCAGGAGAGCGCTCACACAGCAAGAGCTAAGGTGTTGCTTCCAAAAATCGAGCAAAGCGACACACACATAGTTCTGGATTTTCATGGCAAATACTTGAATGTAGGTACAACTCTTCAGCTTGAACACCATCGTAAAATGCTCTGGTCATGTTCATAATAAAAATATTTTTCACAACGAGACTCAAGCAAAAGCGATACCAGGAGCTCTCCTCTTCACGCAGTGCCATGCCTAATGAGTGCACCGCTTGGATCGAAGTCTTATTAAGTTGCGTGAGCAAGAGAAAAGTTGCAAATGTGAGTTTTTTGATCATCCGTTTCACTTCTGTTGGTCTTTCTCTAATGGCCTGTAGCATGTAGAATTGAGGAAATACTTCTTTTTTCGCTGGCTGCATAAGGTCTTCAACGTGAAATCGCAGAAGTCGGATTAGATTGCTGAAGATGAAGCATGCTACTTGACTGTGTATGCCACGATTACCAATATCATTGCGAAGTAAAAACATAAATCCATTTGTCCATTCTAATGAAACTTCCATACAAGTAGGCCATTCCCTATATTTTCTTGGATAAGTTAGGCCCATAGGAGTTTTGGTTTGTAATCCCGAGGGGACTGAAAAGTAGGAGATAAGTTTTGCGTAACTGACGTGTCTCTCCGAAAAAGGCAGAACTTTAGTGGAAAAACGACTCCATATTTCTCGCATAACTTCAAAAATAATGATTGGATCCTCTAAATACATAGCCAGCATAACTTCTTCATAAGGTCTATGTTGCGTTAAGAGCTGTCTTACTAAATGGCAGACTCTGCAATTTGGATTCTCCGGTGTAGGATCGTATACCAGCCTGGGATCGAGTCTATCAATAAACTTAGCACTTTTGTCAGAACGATGTCCTTTACATCTCAAAACCAAGGCCATCATGGGAGCCACAATGAAAATGGGAAGTCTTATGGTTCCATCAGACTCATATAAATAGGCATCACTTAACGTAACTGTAGGCGTGTCCGGTGGTAAATTCTCGAGGTCAATGTAGAGGTCACTGTCATTCTGCGGGTCAAATGGGGCATGGCAAACGGTGGAAGCGTGGCATACATTCTGCATCTTTGTTGCTGAGGTGGTTACAGCTCCAAACCGAGAAAAGACACGCGCACCCCCAGTCTCCCAAATCGACCGGTCTTATGCGTCACATGGAGGTAAGTCACGCGCTTCAAGTTAGCCCCTTTGGATGGTCCAATTGACTCTCTGTCTTGGTAAAACTACCAAGCAAGCCAAAATCAGGCATTAAGCCGGGTAAAATGAGTTTAGAGACTCGTGGCGGATTCCTCCGCATAAAATTTTCGCATTCAATGCGTTGAATTTGCCAAAAAACAAAAAAAATTTTACTTAAATACACTACTGCCCTGAGGAAGCACGTACTTTTATATGCTCGACTGTCCTCTAGTCAGACGCTAGCAGCTACTACCCATTGAGCTTGGGAGCACCTGCAGGCGATTGCAAGTCCCTCTTTCGGAATTCGACTTACAAAACCCCATCATCTTATTTACTTTTACAGTTTTACTGAAAAGAAATAAGTAGTAAACACACAGCACTCGTTTACCGAATTCTCATGCCTCGGTATTGGCCGCTTTCAACCGCTCCTCCTGCCATGAATCAAAGGTGTTCCCAAAATGAGGTCATGCAATGTCATACATCCCAAAAAATCCACGCGGAAGACTCTCTTAATCTCAATGGATGGATACCAAACTTAATTGTCAAGGCAAATGTGCTCAGTGGGCGGCTGAATGTGTCATCCAGATTAGCTCCCGATTGGGGTTTCGATAGAGAAGAGGAGGGCTCTGCAAAGCCGTTTGATGGGTTTATTTTTAAAATATTTATTAATAAATGGGTAGTTTCCTTGTTTTGAAATATTGGTTTTTCCTGAGCGGTAGATCTCCAGCCGTTTTGAAGCTTGGATTCGTAAAAATGTACCTTTGAGACCAGCGTTCTTAAGTTTATAATCCTCATCTCACAGTGAGGATCTCCAAGGTTATTTTTTCAATGCTTAAATTATGGTAAAATCGTAGCACTAGTCATAGGTGCTGTTGCCTCTTGAAGGCGTCAAGTTGCTTCCAAAGCGCGTTCTCGTGACCCTGTGTCGATTTTGAATGCCTGCAATTGGGCATTAAATGGTTGTACGTGGTGATCTGTAGCAAACAAGGAGAGCTAAGGGAAAGAAACAATGCCACATCATTTAACCTTCCTGGAGCATGAACCATTTCTACCAGCATGTCATCAAAATCTCTACATACGTCTGGAAGAATTGCCACCAACAACACCCGCTCTGTCGTTCTCTCCCGACTTAAATACTTACAGATACCGCAATGGTTTTCTCGTTCCCCTCTTCATTGCCGGTCCCATGATGATTCTGTTTGAGGGCAACATGTATCCACCTTGGCATTACATTACGCATTCCTTCCTCACGGAAATTTCGCTTGAACCGCGGTCACAACCCACTCCAATGCATCCCGATTGCGAGGTTTGCAAGTCTGTTTGTTGGCTGTTGCAGTCTTGTAAGACCTACGCACAATGCAAGCAGCACTTCCAGAGGTCATCGCAAGGCTTCGTGTTTGAGGTGCTGCGAGAGATTTGCACTCGAATTCGACCGAAACTTTTGTCATTTTCTAGAAACTCTACTGCCTTCCTCAATGCGATTGAACTTATGCGGATACAAGACAGTCCACCCTACCTACTTAATATTCAACCTCTACTACCTAGGAAACCCGAACACGTCTCTGAGCTGACATTTGCAGAGCTACAGATCATAAACCTATTGATTGTTTACATTAATTTTGACTACTGTGCAGGGGGGCATAATGCCTCCATCGCAGGTTTTGTGCTAACCAACTTTATACACATCTTCCGACTGATAATGATTAGGTTGCAGCCAAGTTTAAGAGGCAGTTCACCCATAGATCAACTATTTGCACTTCCAGGAACATGGAATAAACCACCTGTGGTTATGGAAATGTTAAGGGCATTGGCCACAGCTATCAGTCAATGCCTCATCGAGATAGACATGAACGAGATCGTGAAGAGAGCTAGGGAAGACAATGTGGACGTTGGAAGTGCGGCAGCTAGACAATTCCTGTATGAGAGGAAGTTGGTCCAGGCCACGGAGAACCTACTGGCAATGAATATGCCAGAGGTGTTTAACAGGTCAAAGAAGCTGTCACAAAAGTTGATACATTGGAATGACTGTCCTCAAAATTCGTGCAATTGTCTCTGCAACATTCCGTCGCAGCTAATGGGGAGCGATTGCAGCAAAAAATAATGCTATCCTTTTTGTCCCCCACTCCCTCCCTCTCACCTGCTCGCATACCCCTCGTCTACCGGCTTACTTTGTTCACTACTTAGCCACCCTCCTTTTGTATTTTGCTGAAATGCGAATGTAAATAGGAGGCAGATAAATTTGATTTAATCTCTAGACCTCTTATAGGACTCCGGGCATTTTTGATGGGTCCTTGCATAAACAGGGTCCAGCCAACTTGCCGTGTAAGAACTGACGGTATCCTAAAGAGCCAAGATGGGGCCAGTGCTGACATTTTGACACTCATTTAGGGGACCTGCTGATCAGTAATGGCTAAATTTTAAAGGTTCCGTGCAAGTGGAGGTTCAGTGGTTATTTGATTAGTCGCCTTTCTTGCGAAGAAAGATGGTTAATTACTGCACGCAGTTGCATGCTTGATAGGACACGATACTGGTGTTGCCTACTAACATGATTATGAACTGCGCATGCTTCGATCTGATCTGATCTGGTTTGGGACCGTCTGGGTTGCACTGATCAGGCTTGTTCGAATCGGACCACGGACCAGTGAATCGACTACCACGTCCTAGCGCCTGTACCACCAACTACTCTCCTTCCAAGGCATCCCCTCATTATCTTGGTCTCTTCTTCACCACTATGAGCCCTACAATACAACTGACAAAACAATGCCAAACTGTCAGTCCGTAATAACTCCACATGTACTCGCATCTTCATTACAGAAGTAGGCTCAGTAAAGCCTACTTAAACAAAAATAAGTAGCAAATTAGTGGAAACGTATACCTTCCTTGTTTTAATGCCATTTTTAACGAAACCAGATTAGGTTTAATTGTGACTAGAGACGCTTTCCTCTTTCTTCCTCACTGATTTTGGGGGCTGGCAGAAAGACCGTACCGTCTTGCCATGTCTGCCTTGAATATATCAACAACAGCACTTGAGGTGTCGTCAAAACGAAAATCATCCAATGTGCAGCCACGTAGCCAGAGACAGTTGATATTAGAGCAGAGTATATTCATCATTGCCCTGCGTTTCATTTTAGCCTCTTCATGATCCATCCAGTCAATCCTGTCCACGTACGGCGACACATCACTTTGGACGTACTTATAAGTTACCCAACGTGGATCCAAGCAGATTAACTCTTCTGCAATGTGGTGGACCATTTTTTGAATCATTACACGAAGGTTTTGGCTTCTAAATACCGCCTTTGGCATGAAGAAGGGACTTCGCTTAGCACTAAGACTTTCACATTCCTCGATGGCGACTTCCCGTATCAAGGTGCAGAGATGGTAGAAGATGAAACGTGTCACAGCGCGATGAAAGTCACTTGGCATACACATTAGGTCCTTAAAAACGTGACAGTTTATAGCAGCCATCTGCATGGATAATCGCTGGTAGTAGACTGCCGACGTGGTCTCTTTGCAGTACCGCTGGCACCTATCTGCATTGTCCAAATCGGTGGGAAAGAGACCATCCATTTTAGAATCAGCAAAGGTGCCCAGTGGGAAGACCACATTTGACTCCTCCATGGTTATACACGTATCGTAGTCAAGGTAGAGGATTGGTGGTGGGTTCTTCCTTAAAATCATTTTGAGGACATTGAAGTTGAAGAGAGCCGTTCCTTTTTCAACTATTGACATACAATCCTCGAGACTGCGAGCCTCATTCAGTAGGAAGTGAGCAACTAGTCGAACGTCCTCCACAGGTGGACGTGTCTTCCAGCACTTAAGCAGCATGATGAAAGAATGTTGATTTTCCGACTCTAGGGAGGCTAGGTTTTCTATGTGGATCCTCTTAAACAGAGCAAATAAACAGGCTGGCACACGTTCCACTCCCTCAGTGTCCACGATGAAGGGAATTCTGCCTACACGGACGGTGACAAAGTCAGTAGCACGGACAAAGATTGGATGCGGGTCATGGAATGGATCGTGACCCTGCCTTGTCAAGGAAGAACCAGTGCTGGACGTCCCCATTCTTGAGCCTCACTCTTTGCGCTTACGCAGCCGGTGGCACCACACACGTGACAGGAGCCTCGTGAACTGTCAAACTTGGACAAGGAATTATCGATTTTGATGATAACTGACGCATTAAATTCCTTAGGCTCCAGTACCATTCATGCATACATTTATCCATCCATCCTTTCATAAAATTTTGCGCATTTCGCCATCCGCGAGTCGAATAAATCGGATCCATCTGTCCATTAGTTCGGGCTGAAAATGGTGAGACTGACTTATCTCTTGGGATATTCACGTCAGTCGTGGGCACCATTCTGTATAGGCTTTGGTGTTTGAGTAGGAAATTACTGGTTTCGAAGTGAAACGTGACATAGACAGTTGGATGTACAAAGACTTGACTTGGAGGGGTTGAATGCGTACTTCTTTAACATCCAGTCCTACATCCTAAGGGGAGAGGAAGCAGAATCTGAGCTGAGATGGGCTAAGAATATGGGCCAGTCTGAGGATTCCAGGTGGAAGGATTCGTCTGTCTGCTTCCCCTCTCCCGCTCACACAGTCTTAGTGCAGGAATGCTGGTTTAGTGGAGAATATCTCAGCCTTTCATCACATCCTTCATTAAAAAACACACAATGTGACATTTTTTTTTGATGAGTTTTCAGGTTTCACCGTCCAAATTAAAGCATCTATCTCTTTTTACCCTCCTCCACAACAGGTCACAGGTTGGTTAGGCATTGAGAATGAGGCACTGGGCGAAGGATGCTTAGGCTAATAAATGATTACTGCCAGCTGGGGTGTGTGCAGTCATCACGTTGGAAATTGTGACTGATGGACGCATGTGGAGACATCTTTGATGTGGTAACACTATTCCGAAGTCGCCATGCTTACTAGTGTAGACGCTGATTCAAGTGTTGTGTTCTAGTAGGTGTGCGGTGGTTACTATTCGTAGATTCACCGATGTGGTATTCCTCCTTGAGCTCCCTGGCGTACACCTTTACCTTTCAGCCTTTCCTCCTGGTATAAGGTCTCGGTTAAATTAATCCATTAATTTTTTTTTAGCTTTTTAACTTTACAATCTCCCTTAAACTGCTTCCAAAGGTATCAAACCGAGCTTCTCGTCAGCTTTATTGTCTAGCCAATAAAGGATATGTGATTACGGAATTCACTGTCCATAGAGCCTACCAAATGCTGATCCTGGTAAACAGCTACTCAGAAAGAGAGGATATTACGTCGTGAAAGGTTCCCTCTACCTCTCTCTTTGATTATTAGGGTATTACTGCTGCATCTGACGTGTTAAGTCAACCTTCAATGACATTCAAAAGGAGTGTGGAAACGCTGGTATCATTGGTGCCTTCAACTCCAGATAACACTGCGCAAGTAGTCCGCTCTCTGATTTCGGTCCAACAGGTCATATTTTGCGTGCAGAGGCTTGAAGTGTAATTAAAACCACTACAAGGATCTTGGCCCTTTTAAAAGTTATTTTTAAAGTACCAAAACTGTTAACATTATAGCCCTTACCTACAAGGTGTGCTACTTCCTCGACTCTGTGAGTAAACTTAGATCCTGTCGAGCCTTTACACTGGAGTGACTGGTAGACAAAGTCCTCAACACCGACGTCTTTAGCCGCCAACGGAGCAAGAACGGTGAGTGACTAAGGGCCAGGTGGATACCACACTCCATATCAGCCAATCAGGAGGTGGGGAGTTAAAAACGTCGCGTCAGAGACTTTCTTGGGGATTTTATAAGCTAGAAGGGATCGGTGTCGTGGGAGAGCTGAGGTACGAAAGTCTAATGCGATATAAGCCGGATAATGTGCCATTAAGAAGACGGGGAACGAATGGAAGAGATGGATGGATGGATGGATGGATGGATGGATGGATGGATGGATGGATGGATGGATGGATGGATGGATGGATGGATGCGTAGACATTATGAGTACCCAAGCCAAAACGGATTGCCGAAAAAGACAAGTCAAACTGGGTGAATAGACGGTTTAATGGAAGGGCAGATAGGTAGCTAGTCAGCTAGTATACACACCACTTGAAGGCCAAAAGAAGTCCCACTGTTTGAGGATGATGTTTATTGAAACAGAAGGACATCCACGTCTAGGTGGATGTGCAACTCAAACGGCGTTCAAGGTCTCAATATACTCCTTAACAGTCGGATCTGACATGATTTCCTCTATCACTTTGCATTCGGCACTTTTATCGAAGGGGTCGAACATGTTTATCACCAAGAGGCTTCTCATGCAGTTCATCGCTGACCACAAGTACAAATCCTCCTCGTCTCGGGCTGAAATGAATGTTGCGTACTGGCAAGACACGTAGTAGTTCTTCTGCAGGTCAATTATACGTGGAGAGAGGGCAGAGGCAAGACCAACCATTGCTCTTGACGTCTCCTTTGGAAATTTTTTGAGCGCACGAAATATGTAGTCATGGTCATTCGGATCCCCCTCCACACATCTCAATTCACCGGCTACATAGGCTCGAAGCATACGAATCATGTTTGTTATTACACAGCAGAAGATATCAGTGTAGATGTCACCTTTTTTATCACTGAGGATATGGAAGGCCTGCATTTTAAGGAAGATCTCAAACTCCACATTCGGCTCGGACGACTCCTTTTCACCGGAGGGACAAAGAACTCGGGGAATGTAGAACTGGTTTAACTTGACGAATTCATGGTGGACTAGGGAGTAGAACATTAATTTCTCCTTTAGTCGGCTCAACACTTCTTTGAAGATTTCAAAGAGGAAGACACTATCCCGTGAACACCATCGAGCTTGACATTCATCGTAGCATCGACAATCCTTGAGGAGCCACTTCACCTCTTGACACACCTCACATTGACAGGTCTCAGGAGTCGGATGGTATGCCGGACGACCGGAAATACGACTGACGAAGGATTCAATATTGCTTTCAATCTCCTCACTTTGTCTTCGACGTAGGAGCATCAGGGGTGCCCCAATGAATAGGGGAATTTTAATTCCTTTTCCATTTGCTATACAACCAAAATCTGAGGTAAACTCCATCATAGGTGTGTCAGGATCCAGATAGTAGAGATCGATTAGGAGGTCTCCATGCCTGGATGCACTGTAGGGTTGATGTGGAATGCAGGTTAGATGATGCTCTGGCATGGCTAGAAGGGTCCTCGAAGAAGTGCCGTTTTAGTCCACGCAACTACACTCTACCGCCTCACTGCTGCCCTGTAATTTGGATCAAATCGATTCAAGGTCACGTGTCCGTAGGGGCGCCTCGGGTGCCTGTACGTGCCGACTTACCGTATCATTATTGGAGCGGGAGGAGGGGATAGAATCGTGTTGAATGAGGTTAAAGAGATATGCATTAGCCGACTGAGCCTTATATCATAAGCGCGTTGTCAGATGAGGCGGTTTAAACGGTCTTTGTCATTTCAGTTCGGGTGTTATTCCACGAGCCAGAAAGACGGCTTATGCTGAAGGGAAGTTATTTCAGGCTTAAGATTAGACATGAGTCAGACAAACAGGATAGTGGCCTCTCCTGTTCCTCGACGTCTGATCAATGCATAACCGTTTGAGGTGTCGTGTAAGAGGTGAGCAATTCCGTGGAGGTGGTGAAAGCCAGTTGGCATATGCTTGGTGTCAATCGAGGGGCAAATCTGTCGTTGAAACCTGAGATCAGTGCATATGCAGGACACTTGAGTCCTCTCTCTTTCTTCCTAGGTTTAGCACATTCTAGATTACTTCCATTTGTGAACCAGTAGAACATGACGACGCAGTCTAAAGGTAGCAGCAGTTACCATAAGGTCAAGGTCATTTCAGGTAGTATAAGCGCATTAGACAGCTGAGTGAGCCAGGAGGTGTTTAAATGATCTCGTCTGATTAGCGATGGTAGAGAGTTCTAGCTAGGACACCAATTTGCAAGGCGAATGAATTAAGTGACGACGAAATCTAGTAGAACCTCCTTGGAGGCAACCAAGAACCGTGACGCATTGAGGTAGTGTCTCTACAAACTTCATCAACTACATGACAGTCTTCACTACTAGGCCATCAGGTTGGTACCATGGCGACTTGCCAATGCCATCAAAGCCACTAGCCCACACCAAACTCCTTGACTTGTCAAAATCACGTAGTTGCCCTATGCAGTGATGGAACATTTCTTCTCAGAAATGATCGATTCTAGTGAGCTGGGGTCTCCAAGGCGTGACCACCTCCAGTAGCATCACTAGTAGCCGTATATTAATACTTCCATGCTCAGCAGCAAGGAGTGTCAACCCTATCCACATCGGGAGCGTTGGCGAGGAGGAACTTGAGTTGGACCTACCCCATCCTCTTGCCATCGTGATAAATGGTGTCTAGTCTAATCCAGCCCATCCCATGCTCCACTGAACTGGCACATGGCACCATGGCAGCACCCATCTTACAAGCCCAGTATAAAAGCCCCTGAGCAGAACTAAGACTTGAGATTAACACATTTTAAGCGACATTTATTTTCCCATTTAGAGAAAAAAAAATAAAAGTACTTTTTTAAGTGCACACAAACGCACACTCAGATGTTAATTCATGGCAGGTAAAGGCGGTCCACAGGTGCAATTCTGTCGTGTTGCTTGCAAAACCTTGGAGAGCCTACAGGCACAGAATTCCGCCACACAGTCCTCGCTATGCTCTTCGGTGTGGATGAGGATGTCCTCAAACCCGCATTGCGAATTCCAGGCCTTTTGGGTGTTGCTACAGAGGATGTTCATCATGATGTGAACTGCAAAAGCGTCTTTATGCTGACGCACCCACTGACGTTGATCGGTGATGTCAGAGCGGCAGTGCATTTGTTCAATGAACCAAGCACGATCTATGTCAAAAAGTATAGGGGCTATCTCCTCGGAGAGGCGTTGAATAAAGAGTTTCACAGAGGAGGATTGTGATTTTGTAGCTTGCATCACAGCTAGTGGATCGAGTTCGGCGCAGAAGCTGGGAGTAGTTGCGTTACAGTAGGCGCGAACTAGATGCATCGCGTTGACAATGATGAAGGCTACACAATCGCGAAGCCTTTTGTTGACAATAGCCTCTGCGTCATAGTAAAGCGTGGTATTGAAGAGATTAAGAGCACAGATCTGTGTCTCCCTTGAGTAAGTGCATAGATAATGCTCCTGATCGACGCACACATCCTTTGGAGTGGTTACACCATCTGAAAGCTCCACAGTGGTCTGCGTCCATGCCTCTAACTCGTCCTTAAAGATAGGATTGCCGTCACGAAAGAAGCTTATATTCTTGATAAGCCCACAGGAGGCATTGGAAATGGCAAGAGGGCAGGGTTTAATCAGCTTCACGATCTCCAGAATGATGTGCAAGGTAAAATGTGGTGATGCGGGCTCCAGGAACTCCATGCTCTCATTTACTGTACGATTCATGTCAAGCAACCATAGAGCCACCTCTCGAATTTGCTCCTTGCGTTTATCGGTGAGTGGAGGGTGTCGATCAAGCAGAAAGTTGTGCGGTGGTTTCATCTCCAATTGGTCGACATGCTTGCTCCGCAGCATTACCATGGCAATGGCCAAACCTTGGGGAATTTTAATACCGCACGACTCTGCGCAGTCAATAAGATTTGACTCAAATTGGATCTGGGGGAAGTCCCCCAATTTGGTTGCCATGGTGCTGGCGGAGCTGGAAGTAGGAGGCCAAAGATCATCGTCAGGATACTTGCGCTCCTTCTTCGCTGCCCTGGAGTCCCGCTCGTCCGCCATCACAAGACGCCTCTCAATCGATGCACGTGATGTGTGACCTAGGAAAAACGTTTGGAAATCTCGCAGGCGGGTGTGACTGAATTGGCTAAGGCGATAAAGTCTATTATCGCGGTTTCGGTTTAAGTCGTTTCGTGAGGTTTAAAAGTGAAATTAAATAAGAATTTGATCACCTTGTCAAGGTCTACTGGGGGTCTTCTAAGTAGCTTTGTGTTCTATAGCCATTGTGGACATAAGGTGATAACATTAGGCAATCACTAACGCATGAGCAAATGACCAGCCGATTATTCGACAGATTCTGCATGTGTAAATTGAAGTAAGGAATAAATAAGATCGACAGAAGTTCTAGTAACCAAAACAAGGTTATTTGTTCCACAATGGTATTAAGTATGCCACGGTGATGGAGCACAACCTCAAATATACAAAAAAGGCTTTAGCGAGAGCTGTCGGTTACCTCTTAAACTAGTCTAACAACCTCATTTGGGTGACTATATTGTACTAGCTGGTTGGCCGGCCTCCGAGCCGTGCCAACAGTCCCCAAGCCCTCTGTTTCCAAAATATATATTCTGCCCTAGTACTATGCCTACTTTCACCTTAAAGGAAGTCTCGAAACGCTGCAAGAACTTTTGCGAAATGACTTATTTAAGGCTGTTTATAAAACCACTACTATTTGGCCCAATTTCGCATATTTGAGCGACAACTATTCATATTCTTGTTCAAAATAACCATCTTTGCTCGTTACTTAGGTTCAAGAATTTTAAACAATTAGTAAATTTATTTACATTAAGGCAAGTAAGTTGTCGTGATCGTCTGTTATAATTGATTGCAGTAATAAACTTTAAGGATTATGCGCAACCTTATAGTTCAATCAAAATATCCTAATTTTTAAGCATTTGTTTACTTTAAAGCTAATTAATCAAATAATGGGATAAAATTGCATGTAACTTTCGCAATTTTAAAACAACTTAAATTTATTTATCAAAGATAGTGTTGATGATTTCCACCAAAACGTGCATGGGCATCTCGATTAGCCCACTTGCTTAGTACTCGAGATGGATCAGCAGCCGTCTGCGTTAGGCTCTTTGACTCCGGCTCAAAGGGCACAACTGGTAGATCAAATGAAGGCCGAAGTAGCTATTGCAAGCACTCGTGAGCTAATGGATGTAGGGAAGCATGCACACTTTACTTTCTTCTTTAGCAACTGACTCAAAAGTGCTTTGAAAAATGTGTATCTAAACCGGGTACTTCTCTCGACAACTCCGAACAAAAGTGCCTAGGCAACTGTATGGATCGCTACATGGACTCCGTGAATTTAATCTCAAAGGTGTTTGTCAATCGTCTGCGGCAGGAGGCTAACAAATTACAACAGCTTTCTTAACTACCTGGGCCACGGTGTTTTTTGTAGTCGAACTAAAATTTGTATAGGTTGTATGTAGACGCTGATTTATTATTATAGACTTGAGTCAATGGGAGAAAGAGGGCTCTTTGAATTGCGGGTTCGTTCTTTAGTAAAAATTGAGGGCTCTTCCACGTTGTCTCCTCTGTACCGTGGCGTTTGTTTTCGTGCGCTTCACGAGCATGGCTAGACACTGAAAAATTTTCCCAAAGACGTATTTCCCGACTTGCTAGTTGTTGCGAGTCTAGTTAGATCTTTTTTGGGTCTTGAGGCCATTACCTCTCTGGGTATGTGGCTCTGTTTCATGTCTTAGGGCATTAGAAAACTTGTTTATCAGTCTCTCTTACCTTGTGTCTTGCAGCATATACCTGAAATGGTTTCCGTAGAAATGTGGGCACCTTGTCATGGGTTTTATCTTTGACGTGGATCTGGCCGAAACACCAGAGAGATTGTGTTATTACTTTCCGCAATCTTTGGCTCGCTCTTTTTGGATTATTGTACTCGAAAACAGTTGCTCTAACTTGTCCAAATGCCACCTTGGTGACTAATTTTACAAAGTCGAAGTAGGGATGTGGAAACGAGGTTGTGGCGCGTTTTCCTTTGCAGTGATGTGGATTCATCTTGCCTTTGGCTTCGTGGTTGGTGTTGGGG
Source organism: Taenia multiceps (assembly GCA_001923025.3). NCBI lineage: Eukaryota > Metazoa > Platyhelminthes > Cestoda > Cyclophyllidea > Taeniidae > Taenia > Taenia multiceps. The sequence goes on along the minus strand of CM010315.2, from coordinate 3,800,309 downwards.
TAGAAAACTGAAGCGACTTATGGGTGAGGTAAGCGCAATTATGCTGTACTTGACCTGCCTGAGTGTTGGGCGTATCGTGTAGTTACTGCCCTTGCGGTTTGTTTAAAAATAGTCTCAGAATGGCATCATATAAAGTCAGAAAAAGCGCTCTACCGTGCATCCATTAATATGAGTTGAAGTTGTGTCAAATTTTCTGCCATTGGTGGGGGTATTGGTGAGCAAGATTGGAAGCTGGAAGCGGTAGTGTCGAATATACGGACGCGTTGCTACGCACATTTAACCGACCAGAGCCACGGTTACGGTAAGATGGGGAAGAACTCGGGAAGCACTTTACAAGTACAAAAAGAGAGGTCGGAGAAGCAACATCGTGTTGAATCTGCTTACGATAAATCGCTTAAGCGATATTAATTGACCGGCATCGGAGATACTACTTATTTGACTACTTAGTATGTAGTGCATTCCGTTCCAGTACCGATATCATCCCCGAAATCATTTTCGTTCTTGAAATCATTGAGTTGCCAATTGGAGTTTGGGAGAGCTATCCGTATTACCTCTCCAACGGGTGGGCTAGCGTCGAAGCCATCACTTTGGTAGAGTGCTGCCGGCTAGACATAAATCACCTTGACTAGACCCTCCACTGGCGGCCTCAGTGCTCTAAGCGATCCATCGTCAGAGTCTCCTGAGGGTCTCACACGCGAGTGGACAGAAGACTGCTTCGTGCTGCCACAGTTTTCAACCACTATCGCAATTAACGATGAGCTCGTTGATAGCTCACCACCACCATTGCGGGTCTCTTTTGCCATCTACCAGTGAAACAGAAACCTCGGGCTGGCTCCAGCCCTAATCGTGTGAATGTCTACCATCTAAACAGATTGCCGCGACTAATTCCACTTATGTTTATAAGAGAGCACTTCTTATTTATGATGCTATCTAGTAGTCATGACACCATTTTACTTCCCTTGACCCCACGCCCCATGACGTACACTCAGGAGGAGACTTATGGGACCACCGATTGACCCACGTGTCACCTCTTCCCTGTTAATATTGATCCAGTCACGTGAGACAAACAGGTGACAATCCTTGTAATAATGATGGTCAGCGGAGGTGCAAGCTCGACTCGCCAGGGGGACAATGCAAATGTGGATGCATTCCTCAAGGGTCTCCTCGAGGGACCGAGCATGAATTTCGACGAGACTTTCCTTCGACCCGTGGAATGTGGTGGTATACAGATTCCCCTCCCTCTCGGTGCAGTGTTTATGATCCTCCATCGGAAACACAATGAAGAGATGTCCTGCGAGCCCTTTTACAGCTTCCTGCAGGATGGAAACTTTGATTCCAACATTAGTAGTAACATGGAGGATGCGGATCTAAGCGCCACTATAGAATGCCTAACATCACCCAAGCTCACCCTCGAGGAGTGTTGTAACATCCTGGATAAGTACGATGCTGGTGCGCTATACCGTCTCCTCTACCATCTCATGCGTCATTTCTGCTTCAAACCCTTTCCCCTTTCCGGCAGATCCTGTAACTACATCTCCAGCATTGACTTGTTTGATGATACAGACCCAGTGCTACGAGGCCACCTGAAGTACTGGGAAAAGGAGCTGATTGGCTATGAGTTTGAGCAGCCGGAGTCCTTTCAAATACCGGAACTTGATGAGGAGTGCAGGAAGAAGGTGATAAGGGAGACCATTAACGTATGGCAATGGCGACATGAGCGCATTAGAGCGATGAATATGCTGTATAACTGTCTCTTCTATGATCAACTGTTGGTAGAGGATACCAGAATACGTCACGTACTGCGTTTTCTCATGGCAAATTTGGTGGAACTGGTGCACAGTTATGTTAGAAATGCGTTCAAGGAGGAGTCCCTACCAAATGATGCAATGCTTCATGTGGCCGCGCTAATGTTGCACCCTGTGGAGATGAGGCGAATAATTTGTCGCATCGCGAGAACATTTGGTCAAGTTCTCTTCCGACTGGAGATCGAATGGTTGACCAATAAGGTGCGTCAGTATCCCTATCGCCAAGACCGTGTGACTTGGGCCTGGGAACGCGCAATTAGTGATACACAGGCCCACATTTTGAAGAACATTCTCTGTATCAACCATCCGAACTTTTGGAATCCACGCAAGGAGGTGAAGGACAAGATGATTCATGATAATAAGGAGTGCAACCAGGCTGCGTGTGCGTGCAAATTCTTTGAGAATCCTGCATTGCCCTGAAGGGATCTCGTCTTATCCCGTGTTGTAGACCTGACATAAGTGGTGGCAAAGCAATAACCTGATTTGCGTTCTGTCTGATAATGTTGTTTGTTTCTTAAAGGGGCACAAACACTCAGCAGGAGCCACGTTTCGGGCAAGTAAGCAAATAAATCAAACTTGAGAGCTTCAGAACCCGTGTTGCGAACAAACATCATCAGCGTGTTTTCTAGGACCTAGTGGCCTTGATGTTGCTACTTTTGTCACATAAGTAGGCTTATGGCAAGCACAAATACTTAAAGGAAGGAGTTCTCTGCTCAACGAATGAAACTAAGTAGAATGGACCAAACTTAGGCGGTTAAGCGATAATAATTCACTTACAACCCGGATGTTGCGTAAATGGCGATTTTCCGGCATAAATGCCGCGCCTTCAGAAAGCCTATTTGATTGATACATCTTGACTTTAAAACCACATCACAACCTATTCTATTGGTTTTTCTGAAAGTCTTACTACTTATCGCACCATAAATAACAATTACTTTTGGCACAGCAAAATTGGAACAAATCACAACATGGTATTTAGGCCACTACGCCAGCGTTTTTAAAAATCCGCATAAAGTATTCGCTGCTTGAGGCGAAACTGTCTCAAAGAAATGAAACTTTGATGAAATGCAAGCCATTTATCAATGCTGGTCTGTATACTATTCAGGTAGGCGTTCTGCCCGAGTTGATCTGTAAATGAGCAATTAATCTCAAGAAAATGGAAGAACATGGCACTATAAGCACTCCTCAATCATTTCCCAAAACCAATGTGGACAGTCCTTTTTAAACACACAAATGGTAGACGTTCCATAAGCTCAACTTAAAACAAACTTAAGTTCAACACAGCGCAAGATCGATGTTATGTACAGGGCTTCTTCGCTCTTTGCATAAAAGGTTCGCTGATATGTAGTCATCTAAAAACAGAGGTTCTTGGAGAGCCGATGCTACTGATTCTAAGTGCACAGCCTACAAAGACTTGGCGTCCGAATAGCAATTTTTTGCTTCAAAAATAATCACCAATTTGGTAATGTACAGAAGAGAGCAAGTGGATCAGTGCCGCTGCAGTTTGGTTCCTAAAAGCGGAAGGGAAAAAAAAGAGTTGAATCAAAGGGTCACGCTGATAACCAATCAAATTAACTCAGCTGACCTTGTTGATGCGTGGCGTAGATGTGAGCAGTGGAAAGGACAGAGGTTGCGAAGCCCTATGGGCACTCCTTACATGTAAAGAGCCGTGCAACAGGTAAAACAGAGACTACTTATTTCTTAATAAGTAACAAGTAAGCTCTGATATCATTAAGTTTACATTTCATCAGCGATTCCAAGGGGGCTAGAGCAACCGAAGAGTTTGTAGAGCATTTGACGAATAACAGAACATTAATTAAGCGGGATAAACAAGACTTAGCGCTAAATCACCTGCTTTGAAAAGCTCACCAAACTCGACTCAAAATTTGCCCAGTCATAAAGATTACAATAGTAAATTCTCATTATTTATTCCAGGGAATACAGGGTAAAAGAGTGACTCCACATTGCGTGGAATCCACGACCGTCATGCTTTTGGTTGGCAATTTGGTGCTGCAGCGCATTCATTTTCGAAGAACACACTGTAAACCAAGAAGATCCAAGATCCATCTAGGAGCTACATGAAGGGAAATACATAGCATGTGTTTAGTATATGACCTTCAAAGGGTACGATTAAGCCGGCAAAATTGTTTCGCCCAATCAGTGGTTAAAAAAGGAAGATGAGTGCTCACTTAATGACGCTTTGACATGGTAGGTGGATGAAAAAGCAATAGCATCCACGCGAACGGATATTATTGGGGTTATCGTAAAGTGGTTATAAGAATTTCATTCTGCTCCGCTTTACAGTAAGAGCAAGGAATCCGATTTAACGGAGATTTATCCACACCACCGACTAGTGTGGCATTATCTAGAATGGCGCGATCATCGATACCATTGCCAGCTCGGTGAGCGCTTGCCATCAATCAGCCCTTCTATCGAGCTGACCAACAAGAATCGTCCTAGATAGACGGGGATCATGCCTACTTAATTTATATAAGCAGGTGCAACTCTCAGCTGTTTGATCGCACCTCTCGTAGCGCCAACATCGGCAACCTTTTCCACCTTGAATCCTTTCAGATGCATCAAATTAGTGCACTCCTTCAACTCACTTTCCAGAAGAAAATTTTTACCACACAGCAGACAGTAAATGCATTGGAGAATGTTATCTCCTTTCGTACTGTGACGATTCCTCTGAGGAGGTAATGCATGTCTCATCCGACAGCATTTTCCGAGAGCCGTCCAAAACAGGAGATAATTGACAAGAGGAGAATATGCAGTCTACTGAAACACACTTATAGGTAGCATGCCACCCACATTTGGATTTAACGCCATGGGCCTCTTTCATGTGAGTCCCCACTTCACAGTGCCAGGTAAAGGCAGCCCCACAAGTGGTGCACTTATGAGGTTTTGAAATTGCTAGTAGCCTAGATTTCAGTGACTCGTGCTTTGCCTCCATTAAAGTCAAAATACGGAGGTGGGGAGAGACTTTCTCTTTTGCCAAATCTTAAAGGCAGAACAAAGGGTTTTTTAAATAACGATTTCACCGAAATGACATTTTTCCATGTGATAGTTAAAGGAATTTTCCTCAACGAAAACCTTCTTACAGATGGAGCACATGAACGCCTTAGTAACTGAAAAAAAAAGAAAAAAAAGACTCTCAAAACATTTAAATTGTTGATTCTTGAAGCAGAACCATAAAGTAATCAGGCACTGTCTTGCAGAACCGGCGTAAGAGTGAAAAACAGGAGAGGAGCGCAAGTAGGGGTGCTGTACCACTTGCAATGTAAACAGTCGCATGCATTTCGAGGATCCACACAAGTCCCAAAAAGGCAGTGCAATACCTTACACTCACTGTAAAATACCTCATCGCAATGATCACACAGCAGTCACTTTCGAACTAAACAAGTTTTAAGGCTTTAGACATCTCGGAACTGACATTGCAGCAGCTTGCTATGCCAGCTAAAAAGATTTTTAAGTTGTTAAAATTATGCATCTGCTTTTGGATGCATTTTGCAGGTGCAAATCGGCCCAAACTCGCGCCAGTGAAATTTGCGCTTGTGTTGATAAACCTCCTCCTCGTTGGCAGGTTCTTTCCCACAAATATCGCACGCCACCGGCTTTTCATCTAAAAGATCCCAACAAGCTTCTCTACTATTTCGAAAGGAAAAGAATGCTGCTCCAATGCATCTCCCTCAACTACCACATTGAACGCACTATCATGAACAGTTTCCATGTGAAGTTTGAGGCAGGAAAAGGTGCGAAAAATCCGGTCTCAAATATTGCATTGCTGCTCCAGTTCTAAAATTTGACGCAAATACAGTGTTAGAAACTGTCGGTTAATGCAAGGCCTTTTTTCCTCGCTGCCATTGGTCGGCAGAGGGCGCAGGTGATTGGAAAAACAGGCGCCAATCAGAAACCAAATATTTGCATTTTGACAAAATGTAGACATCGATATCCTAGGGCCAGAAAAACTGCAATCCTCCATTTGTAAAGCGTCTCGTTGATTGGCTTTTCGGTGGGTTGTATGACTCATTGCAGGAGCCAATAAGAAGCCCAGGTTCTATGATCCTGCTGCCTGATTGGCTGCCGCTAGGTTCTAAGTGAGGTAAGTCTGGAGGTAGAGGGTAGCAAGTACCGCCTCTTAAAATGGTTGCCTGTCACCGTCGTACTCACGTGCATTCAATCGTAGCTACCTTTGGATTGGGCGTCACCTTTTCAAAGTAGTCTGGAAGGAGACTGATCCCTAGGCGTGTGCCAAAAGCGTTGAAATTATGATTGGCTGGGAATAACGTATATCAAGTTTCATTCGCTACAAAACGACTTTTAAGTTTACTTTAAAGGTACAGACTCTCAAAGACCGGTTAAAAAGTGGGTGAAGGTAAGGTTAATTGCGATGGAAGAGGGATCAGCGGCCAAGAAGAGGCCATGAAACCGTGCATCAATATAAAAAGCTTTCCTAGGCATTTAAGACTGATCACTGCAATCCACTCAAGCAAGCATATTAGTTCCCATTCAGATTAAAATAACCGAAGACAAATCAAAGGGGAGGTAAGGAAGCGCTTGAACAAAACTGAAACGGATGGGTGAAGGCAGGGACTAGCCAATGGAATTGGGATGGATAGGGAACAAATAAATGGATAAGTGTGTAGATGGGTAGACAAGTGAATCCAACACGCATTCAAGGATGGATGCAGCAGGAAGAGATGCTCAGATGGATCCAGAAATGTTTACGCGCTCCTCTTTGCATGAGGTAGAGGGGTAAAAGTGCGAAGAAAAAGGAGTGGACGGATAAGTGGATGCATGGGTAAAAACAGGAAAAGCTGGACAATCGATGAAATGATAGGACGTGTTGATAGAATATTGAACCCTGCAATGAAATGATGCATACTCACAAGATAGCTGGACCATCAGCAGATGGGTGACCAAATACTTACTAAAGTGGCTGTTCGAAGGAATAAAAGACCAAGACACCAAAATGCTAATCTCCATTCCATCACCACCCCTTCAACTAAATTTGTCACATTTTTGCCCTACGCACATATGCCTGTGCAGCTCGTAACCGATGCTACCGCAACAAATGATCGGTAAATCCATCTGCCTAAAAACACACACGCATAGCGAGTGAACAAGCTAGGACCTACTTTCGTGCGCATTTATGACATGTCTTTGCATAACATTGATCACACTCATAGGGCTTAAATCCTTTAAACAGAACAAATAGGAAAGTAAAGCATCAAAAAATGTAACCACCTACCTTCGCGGCTACGACTAATGTGAAATCTCAAGTCCCGCATATCCAAAAAGGATCGAGTACAAACATGACAGACATGAGGACGGGAACCGTGGTGTGATTTTGCAAGGCATCGACTCTGTTGAGGATCTTCTCACAGCCCACATCTAAAAAAGGCGAGTATGCTAGCGGAAGTTGACTGCCACCATGGTGAACAAAAGTGAGGTGCGGTTTCAGGCTATGAGGAGAGAGACGTTGAGAGCAGACCCATGAAAACTAGGCTTAACTTTCCTACAGAGTAGAAACTGGTGCTAGCTCTTCAAGAAAGGTGTCTGACAAATGCTGCTAAGAAACGTGTCCCGACAATTCGCAGACAAGTTTACAGCAAAATCGGTGGACATGAAATAAGTCAGCTAGTTTTTCACACCAAAAAATTGATGCGTGATAATAGTGCTACAATACGTAGAAATAGCATTAAAATGAGTAAACTGCGTCAAAAATACAATTACCTCCTCAATTTTGGTTATGATCTGGGGTCTTAACACCTTCTTCCTTCGAGCCCAACGATGGATTGTCCGGTCGATTTAAATACAGGTTTATAATGAGCACTTTAAGCCCTTGAAAACTAGCATTAGCAAACAGACCATTAACCCCCACCTCTCAAGTTCGTTAACTAAGAATTGTGGTCCTACCCTAAAACCGCGCCTCAGAAACGATACTCTGACCTCGTCAGTCAATCCAGTAAAATAAAAGTTTTCAACCTTAATATTGGATCACCATCTCTGATGTTAAAGCCTAGTTAGGTATAACTGTGTGCGCAACAAGAAGCTATTTAACCTGACAGAGGAGAGCTATGTTTATGCACGGCAACTAGGAAGATTTTGTCCCAAATTTTAGACGAGCGTTTCTTGGCATAGAGAAGCCTTTTTTTAGAGCGACATAAGGCTAATATCTTAAAATGAAACCTAGCCTGTAATTGTACTGCCTCATGACGACATTAGTTTAGATTCAATTTAATTTAAGCGAAAATCGTTTATATGTTATCTTTCAATTATTTATCATGAGTGATAGGTTTTAGAATTGTGTGCGTTTTGCTGCACGAAACTCCTACTTTACTTAGAAATATTATGTGATTTCATAAAGCACTACAAATTGATTTTAGCTGTGGATAATTTGGTTGCTTTCCCCATAAAACAAATAAAGATTTTAGGCATTACTTTTTTTCCTTTTGCGACTTACTGTCTCTTGGAAAAATGGGGTAATTTTTGGGTGCTGAATTCGACTAATTTAAAGCAAGGCGACTGACACTTCTAATGCTTCCTGTCTTATGCTTTCTCAATTCTAACTTTAAGGCTTGCCCGTCAACGCGGAGTAAACATCTTTGTAGTCGATTTCAAAAGGCGTGATCCCGTGTCAGGGTTCGTCTGAAATCGACCCCACAGCGTCACGTGAGGATGGAGTGCAACGACTTGGACGCGGATCAGAACGCGGAGGCAGATCACCTCCAAAATTCCGCAAATCCTGAACCAGAAAGAGGGGGCCAAGCTGATAATGCTGACATTGCCGATTGCGAGGACGGGGATGATGACGACGAGGAGCTTACCGAACTACTGCAACAACAGCAGCAGGAGGAGACTGAACAGCAGTGCCCCTTGGTAGAGGAACCAGAACCTGAAGCATTTTGTAGAAGCCCTAGACTCCCGACGATCACCTCAGTCGCCAGTGACACTCTACTTAGACTGCCAATGGTACGAGTAGATTTTGAGAACCTCATCCCAGATGCTGAGTCAGGGGTTGACATCCCATTGTTCATAGCGGGGCCTCTCTTCGGTATGCTTGAATGTCTACGCTGCGAGTTGAGGTCTGGAAGAATCGCTCCATTTTTTGAGAGATTGGAAGAGCTGGAAAATGAACAAAAGTATGGAGAGCTTGATCAAAATGTTATAAACTGGCTCTACCACTCCTGCCGACTTTACACAGAATCTCATTTCCTCTTCAATGAAACTGATTCACTCTTTGCTTTTCACGTTGCTACACGCATTCTCAATTTGATTAAGCCGGAACTCTTCCCCATCTCTCAACTCCTCGCCCGCCAAGCCGAACAGACCAACTTATATTGCGTCGGTGTGCCCTTCCTGGAAGCACGCAGAATTGCATCTGACGTCATTGAGGAATGTGAAGATGGTAGAAACATGCCGGTGGAGGATCTCCTCCATCCAGACAGAACTGAAGTTCTCTTTAGCGTTATCAACAATCTCTATGCCATGATTTTCTTTGATCTCTATCACATTGAGCGCCGAGAGAATCGTGACATTGTGCGTTTCATTTTCCTTATCCTCATACAGGCCTTCAGGGAGTACATAGAGAGGATGGACTCCGACCCTCCCATTCCCCGTGACTCACTTTATAGTGTGCATACGGTTCAAAAGTTTCCCGAAATTTACAAGCCCATGTTGAGCGCTATTGGCAGGCGCATAGGCAGGGGTCTTATTAAAGTGCCTCTTATCTGGATCGTCGACGTCTTCATCCGCCATATTGGGCTTGAATTAAGAGATCCAGAAGCAAAATTTTATCAACTCCGGCTAGTGGAGAGGCTTGTCGAGACCATCCTTACCATTGACTCGCCTATGGTCTTCCTACGAGGCTCTGAACTGGGTGGTGCTGTCTTCCACAACGCTGAGGAGGATGATCAATGTGTATGTCGTCTGCTGGATAAAAGAATTATGCACCCAGACTACTGCCCACACATTATATAAGGATCCACCCTCACGTTTAATTCATTTTTCTGAGTCCTACTCGTACTAACTGCTTTTGTGCAAAAATAAAGCATGCTACTAACAAAATACTTTTGTATTTCAGTAGTTACAGCCTTGATGATGACGAGGCATCCAATTGCTATCCGCATTGGATGTTACAAAGTGTTTATAAAAGAACATAGATTGCTAAAAAACAGTTAGCTCCTTCACTGTCACCTTCCTCTCCCCATTGACCCCAAAAACGACTTTACTCCCAGCCACATGACTAGGTCATGTGATGCGATTTGAAGGGCCATGGGAGAGACGAAAATCCCGCGAGTTGTATTATTGATTACAGTGGTGAAGGAGATGGTGGATGTGTGGAAGCGTCCCGAGGCGGGATGCCCTGATCAGGTTCAACAGTCGAACTGGAACTTACCAGAGGAAACCTGTCCACCTGCTCCAGATGCTGAGTCACAAGCATCGAGAGCTGCTCAGTCTGGCAAACCGCCTATTCCTACAATTAGTAGTCAACGTACAACTCATTCACAAGAATGCTCAACCGCTAGAGGTTTTACGAATCAACCTGAGACTGGCACTGAAGGATTTTCACCCTCCGAGAGCTCACAATTCTCACCTGCGTTCCGCCCCAATCCGTCTTTATCCACGGATCCCACGTTGCCTCCACGACGTCCACACTATCTATCTGGAGTGCGTTCTCAAGGGTGCTCACCGTCCAGAGGTCATATCAGTCAAAATGAAACTCATTCCGAATTGTCCTCACCCTTTAGAGGTCCGCATTTTCCGCCTGGATTTTATACCTCTTCAGCTTCATCTATGGATCCAACAGAAGCTAATGTCCAAAGCTCACTACCTCTACGAGGTCTCCAAAATCGAATGAGAGCTCAATCTGAAGGACGCCCCGCTATAAAACAACAGTTTCCAGCAAGTTTTTATGCCCCACCGATTCTACCCATGAAACAAAATACAGGTTTTAACCAAGGTTCCGTAATTCCAAAGGGTCTCCAGTATTTGACTGGAGTGCGTTCTCAGGGATACTCGTCTTCCAAAGGCCCCGCAAATCCAACTGGGACTGGTTTTGGAGAATTGCTATCCGAAGGACCACAATACCTACCTCCGTTCCGTGCTAATCCGTCATTACCCATGAATTTCATTGGGACCAACGTGCAGGGCTATTTGCTCCCAAGAGGTCAATCTGGTGTGCGGTCTCAAGGTTGCTCACCTTCTAGAGGTAATACAAATCAAACAGGAACTCATTCTGAGCTCACCTTACCTTCTGGAGGTCCGCCATACACCCCAGGAAGATGTGTTCCTTCAAACCAACCCATGAATCCAACTGCAGCTAATAATCAGGATACTTTGCCTCCAAGAGATCTCTCATATCAAATGAGAGCTCAATCTGGAGGAAGCCCACCTGTGAGTCAGCATTGTTTGCCTGGATTTGGTGCTCAATCGACCCTACAAATGAAACCGGCTGAGGCTTCTATACAAAGTCATTTGCCTCCAAGAGGTTTTACGAATCCATCCGCACCTCCATGTGAAAACTATTTACGCTACCTGGGTCACCAAAATGTAAATGCGGCTACCGACTCACAGGATAGTTTCCATGAGGAACCTTCGAATTCAAGCAGAGTTAAAACGCCAGAATTTCCATCATTTAGATGTCCATGTCCTCTCATTCAGGCTGGCCAGTGCGATTCATGTGAACGGCCTCACCAACGCTATGGATTACCGGTGTTTTTAAACGACCTAGATGTTCAGACATCTGGTGCAGTGGAACAGGACGGGACCTCTGCTTTTGCATGTTCATCTTCCAAACAGCTAACTACTCAAAATGGGACTGTTGATCAACCATGTCCACCTGCAAGTTGTTTCCAGAATGCAGAGGTTCCTCCATGTGCTCAGCCATCCACACAGTCGAGCGGTCTCCAGGATGTCTACGCGTCACCTTGTGCTCAGCCTTCTACACGATCGAGCGGTCTCCAAGACACCAATGCTCCACCCTGTAGCCACCCATCTACACGGTCCAGTGGTCTACAGGATGTGAAGGTGTCCCCCTGTGCTCAACCGTCTACACGATCAAGTGGTCGCCAAGAATTGAATGCGCCTCCTTGTGCTCAGCCTTCCACACGATCTAGCGGTGTCCAGGACTTAAATGCGTCCCCTTGTGATCAACCATGTCCACAGTCGAGCGGTCTGCAGGAGGCCAGTGTGCCTCCCTGTGCTCAGCCATCCACACGATCTAGCGGTGCCCAGAATTTGAGTGTATCCCCTTGTGCTCAAACATGTCCACAGTCGAGCGGTCTGCAGGAGGCCAGTGTGCCTCCCTGTGCTCAACCGTCTACACGATCAAGTGGTCGCCAAGAATTAAATGCTCCTCCCTGTGCTCAGCCATCCACAAGGTCAAGCGGTCTGCAGGAGGCCAAAGTGTCTCCCTGTGCTCAGCCGTCCACACGATCTAGCGGTGTCCAGGACTTAAATGCGTCCCCTTGTGATCAACCATGTCCACAGTCGAGCGGTCTGCAGGAGGCCAGTGTGCCTCCCTGTGCTCAGCCATCCACAAGGTCAAGCGGTCTGCAGGAGGCCAAAGTGTCTCCCTGTGCTCAGCCGTCCACACGATCCAGCGGTGCCCAGAATTTGAGTGTATCCCCTTGTGATCAACCATGTCCACAGTCGAGCGGTCTGCAGGAGGCCAGTGTGCCTCCCTGTGCTCAGCCATCCACAAGGTCAAGCGGTCTGCAGGAGGCCAAAGTGTCTCCCTGTGCTCAGCCGTCCACACGATCTAGCGGTGCCCAGAATTTGAGTGTATCCCCTTGTGCTCAAACATGTCCACAGTCGAGCGGTCTGCAGGAGGCCAGTGTGCCTCCCTGTGCTCAACCGTCTACACGATCAAGTGGTCGCCAAGAATTGAATGCTCCTCCCTGTGCTCAGCCATCCACAAGGTCAAGCGGTCTGCAGGAGGCCAATGTGTCTCCCTGTGCTCAGCCTTCCACAAGGTCAAGCGGTCTACAGGAGGCCAAAGTGTCTCCCTGTGCTCAGCCGTCCACGCGATCTAGCGGTGCCCAGAATTTGAGTGTATCTCCTTGTGATCAACCATGTTCACGGTCGAGAGGTCTGCAGGAGGCCAATGTGTCTCCCTGTGCTCAGCCTTCCACACGATCTAGCGGTGCCCAGAATTTGAGTGTATCTCCTTGTGCCCAATCATGTCCACAGTCGAGTGGTCTGCAGGAGGCCAATGTGTCTCCCTGTGCTCAGCCTTCCACACGATCTAGCGGTGCCCAGAATTTGAGTGTATCTCCTTGTGCCCAATCATGTCCACAGTCGAGTGGTCTGCAGGAGGCCAATGTGTCTCCCTGTGCTCAGCCATCCACACGATCTAGCGGTGCCCAGAATTTGAGTGTATCTCCTTGTGCACAATCATGTCCACAGTCGAGTGGTCTGCAGGAGGCCAATGTGTCTCCCTGTGCTCAGCCGTCCACGCGATCTAGCGGTGCCCAGAATTTGAGTGTATCTCCTTGTGCTCAATCATGTCCACAGTCGAGTGGTCTGCAGGAGGCCAATGTGTCTCCCTGTGCTCAGCCTTCCACAAGGTCAAGCGGTCTACAGGAGGCCAAAGTGTCTCCCTGTGCTCAGCCGTCCACGCGATCTAGCGGTGCCCAGAATTTGAGTGTATCTCCTTGTGATCAACCATGTTCACGGTCGAGTGGTCTGCAGGAGGCCAATGTGTCTCCCTGTGCTCAGCCGTCCACGCGATCTAGCGGTGCCCAGAATTTGAGTGTATCTCCTTGTGCACAATCATGTCCACAGTCGAGTGGTCTGCAGGAGGTCGATGTGTCTCCCTGTGCTCAGCCGTCCACGCGATCTAGCGGTGCCCAGAATTTGAGTGTATCTCCTTGTGCTCAATCATGTCCACAGTCGAGTGGTCTGCAGGAGGCCGATGTGTCTCCCTGTGCTCAGCCGTCCACGCGATCTAGCGGTGCCCAGAATTTGAGTGTATCTCCTTGTGCTCAATCATGTCCACAGTCGAGTGGTCTGCAGGAGGCCAATGTGTCTCCCTGTGCTCAGCCATCCACACGGTCAAGCGGTGTACAGGAGGCCAATGTGTCTCCCTGTGTCCAGCCATCTACAGGGTTGAATTGTCGCAAGGAATTGTTTCCCTCGCCTAGTGCTCAGCCTTCAACAAGATCTAGCGGTCTCCAAGATGCCAATGCGTTACCTTGTGGCCAGCCATCCACACGGTCCAGTGGTCTACAGGATGTGAAAATGTCTCCCTGTGCCCAGCCATCCACACGATCTAGCGGTGCCCAGAATTTGAGTGTATCTCCTTGTGCTCAATCATGTCCACAGTCGAGTGGTCTGCAGGAGGCCAATGTGTCTCCCTGTGCCCAGCCATCCACACGATCTAGCGGTGCTCAGAATTTGAGTGTATCTCCTTGTGCTCAATCATGTCCACAGTCGAGTGGTCTGCAGGAGGCCAAAGTGTCTCCCTGTACTCAACCGTCTACACGATTAAGTGGTCGCCATGATTTGAATGCTCCTCCTTGTGCCCAGCCTTCAACACGGTCAAGCGGTGTCCAGGATTTGAATGCGTCCCCTTGTGCTCAACCATGTCCACGGGCGAGTGGTCTCCTTGATGCAAACGTGTCTTCATGTGCTCAGCCTTCTACCAATGTGTCACCCTGTAGCCAACCATTCACACGATCCAGTAGTCTACAGGATGTGAAAGTGTCTCCCTGTGCTCAACCGTCTACACGATCAAGCGATCACCAAGAATTGAATGCGCCTCCTTGCGCTCAGCCTTCCACACGGTCAAGCGGTGTCCAGGATTTGAATGCGTCCCCTTGTGATCAACCATGTCCACGGTCGAGTGGTCTGCAGGAGGCCAGTGTTTCTCCCTGTGCTCAGCCATCCACAAGGTCAAGCGGTGTCCAGGATTTGAATGCGTCCCCTTGTGCTCAAACATGTCCACAGTTGAGTGGTCTGCAGGAAGCCAGCATACCTCCCTGTGCTCAGCCATCCACACGATCTAGTGGTGTGCAAGATTTGAACGTCCCGCCTTGTACTCAACCATGTACACAGCCGAGTGGTCTCCAGGACGACAATGCGCCTCTTTGTGCTCAGCCATCTACACGATCGAGCGGTGTGCAAGATTTGAACGCGCCGCCTTGTGCTCAGCCATGCACACAGCTGAGCGGTCTCCAGGAAGAAATTGTGCCTCCTTGTGCTCAGTCATCTCCACGTTCGAGCGGTGTGCAGGATTTGAGCGCGCCGCCTTGTGCTCAGCCATGCACACAGCTGAGCGGTCTCCAGGAAGAAATTGTGCCTCCTTGTGCTCAGTCATCTCCATGTTCGAGCGGTGTGCAGGATTTGAACGCGCCGCCTTTTGCTCAGCCATGCACACAACCGGGTGGTTTACAGGAGAAAAATGTGTGTCCCAGTACTCATTCATGCACAGGATTGAGTGGTCTCAATGATTATTTTGAGTCACCCTCTGTTGAGCCATTGCCACAGTCGAGTGGTTTCCAGGATGCAGAAGTATGTCCCTCTGCTCAACCCCAAAATAAGCAACAGCCGAGTTCCCAAATGAATGGCACCCAGAATGCAACTGTGTGCCCCCGTCCTCGCAGCAACTCTCGGCAACGGCCATGTCCAGCGCGAAACGTCGCCTGGCGTGCAGATGGGCGTCGGGATCAATCAGAGCCGGTTGATTTTGGTGCATTTGAGGCTATTGCACCAGAGTGCCCAGAGTTTACTTCGCAACGTCATAAAGACACAATACTAGGTCAGATAAAAAAATTCGCTTCTGTTTTTGATTTAAAAGGACCTGGCCAGAACGTACGTCAACCTTGTAGTCAATCGTATCCATCACTGGATAACCAATGGAAACGACGCCCGATAGCAAATCGGGCTCGTGAATCTACAGAGTTTGGCCAAATCGAACTTTTTCCTTGTGGTCGAAGGATTCCACAGACAGAAAGTGAGTGGAACCGACGCCAGATGGCAAATAAGGCTTATAAGTCCACAGGGTTTGGCCAAATCGCACGTTTTTATCTTAATCAAGCGGGTCCACAGACAGAAAACCAGTGGGAACGACGAGCGGTATTAAATCAGCCTTATCAATCTACTGAACCTGGTCAGAATACCTGTGATCTTAGTGCTCAATCGCGTCCACCACCAGTCAACCAATCAAAACGATCTCCAACATCAAGCCAGACTTTTCCAATCAGTGGACCTTCCCAAAATACTTGTGATCTTAGTACCCAACCATGTCCACCACCAGTCAGCCAATCGAAGCGAGCTCCAGTATCAAACCAGACTTCTCCATTAGCTGGACCAATTCAGAATGCACATGGTCCTAGCGCTCAATCGTGTTCACCGACAGTCGGCCAATCGAAGCGAGCCCCAGTATCAAACCAAACTTGTCCATTCAGTGGGCCCGCCCAGAGCACCTGTGATCTAAGTGCTCAACCATGTCCACCGTCGGTCAGCCAATCGAGGCGAGCCCCAGTATCAAACCAGACTTCTCCATTCTCTGGACCAATTCAGAATGCACATGGTCCTAACGTTCAATCGTATCCACCGATGGTCGGCCAATCGAGGCGAGCCCCAGTATCAAACCAGACTCCTCCATTCTCTGGACCAATTCAGAACGCACGTGGTCCTAGCGCTCAATCGTGTCCACCGACAGTCAGCCAATCGAAGCGAGTCCCAGTATCATACCAGACCTCACCATTCTCTGGACCAATTCAGAATGCACATGGTCCTAACGTTCAATCGTGTCCGCCGACAGTCAGCCAATCGAAGCGATCTCCAGTGTCAAACCAGACCTGTCAAGTCACTGGACTTGTTCAGAACGCAAGTGATCTCAATGCTCAATCGTGTTCACCGCCAGTCAGCCGATCGGGACAATCCGCGGTACCAAACCAAGCATATCAATCCACTGAACCTTTTCAGATCGCACGTGGTCCTATCGCCCAGTCCTGTCCACCGCCACAAACTAGACACATATCAAACGAACCACAAGTAATTACTGATCAACTCTATCCCAGATGTTTGCCTCAAGCATGTGATCCATTAAGCATTTTTCAGAATGATTTTGGAGCAAACGGTGGAGGAATTCAGCCATCATGTGAGACTCTGGGTCAGGGTGGCAACATGACTCAGGTTGATCCAACTGCTCAGAATTACTTGGAAGCATGCGTTCCTGGCAGTCAAGATCCACTACCGACTGATGGCACTTACAACATGCTTAATATTAACCCGCCTGCTCAGAATTATTGCGATGCCAGCGGACTTGGCGGTCAAGCATCTTTACCGTTTAGTGGTGCTTTGGAATTTTGCCATAATCCAAATTCGTACAATCAAACATTGCTACCTGGAATTCAACCATATGGAATGGTTGGGGGTTCACAACAATGTCCACCTACTGAAGGTCCTACAAATTCAATCGGAGCCTATGGCCCTATCAATATGCCCTTGGAGGGTGTTCAAAATCTACAGCAAGGATGTGGCTTACCTCCACAAACAGAGAATTTGGCTATTAGGGGTATGAGACCTTTTGCCTTTGGTGCCCTTTCAAATCAAGGTTGTATACCGCAAGCCGATTTTAGCTATTCATGCAACTTTAACACGTCGAGCGCTGAATCCGATGCAAGTGGTGCCGGACACCGCCCACGATCTCTAACACGCGCATCCCGATACTTGAATAATGTCTCATCGGCTTGAGTGCAGTCCTTTGGAAAGGCATAAAATGGAGTTTCATTTTGCATTCCAAGAAGTGCAAAGTACCATCCATGAATGCATGAAGCATTATGTAGAGAAAAATGTGCTCATTAAAGCCATACTCTTGGTTTTCTTCTCCTTTCTCCACCTTGTCAACTTCTTCTTCGGAAGTGATTAATAGCTTGCTACTTATTTAATTTCAGCGGCAACCGCCTAGTATATTAGTAGCGCCACTGGTTACGTCAAATTAGTTGCCGTAAGTGGATGGATTGAAGTAGGGAGGTAAATTAAGTGTGAGGTTATCGATTTGTGGTTGAGTGACCAAAGTCTAGTAAATGATGAGGCCTAATCTGGTGGGCTGTCATTTTGGTCTTAGTAAAAGTCTAGCTAGTGCCATTATTTATCGTAGTTATTTGGTAGTATGCTAGTCTTCCATTGCCTTTTTCAGAAGCAGGTGATATGGAGTCACGTGAAGTCAATTAGAGGGAGTTAAATAGCCCGGGGCTAGTAGACACTATTGATTGGCACGTGTGGGCCGGGTATGGCGTCTGGGAGGGGCAACTTGACATGGGCACCAGCAGGCGCCGGAGAGGGAGCCAGAGGCGGAGGACGTGGTCAAAATGAGAGGTCAGGGGAGTCGGCAGAAGGCCAGCGTTCTCCACCACCTTGGTTTGGTGAACCGCCGATATTTAACCTCATGCGTTTTTACAGGACTCCCATCTTCAATTATCAGCTGTTTCAAGGTCCAACTTTATCCTTCGATCACACTCTACTGCTTCCCAAACCTGATGGTGACTACGCCATACCCATGGCTATTGCGGCTCCAATGGGCCTTCTGCATATGAAGCATCTACAAGAATTGGCATTTGGACGTGACGCAAGCTTCCTTAGGAAATTGGATCATCCATTCATACACAATGCTACATCAGGAGAGACTATGGAAAGCATGATCAAATTTTTATTAGTGGCTCCTCCATTCGACGAGTGCGTGAACAGATTCATATCACTACCATCGCGTATGGTTTTTGAACTTCTGGTCAATGTGATTCAACGTGCTGAAGATCTGCGAGTGCACCTCACCTGTCAAACCACCGCCACCAATACTGTTGCAGAATTCCTTAGGCCCGAATCCTGGTCTCCGCATCAACCTTCTCAACCAACACAGACAATGGAGGAATATATGGAGCAGGTGGAGGGAAATATGGCTGAAGAGACGTGGATGCGACATCAAGTTACCAATTGCCTGCAGTATGGACTCTACGAGGATTTAAAAAGACCCGAGAATCAACAATCTCACCTTGTCTTCCGATTCATGATAATTAATTTAATGCGATTGCTACGCGACTTCTGTTTGGCTTCACCTTTGCCCGATGGATTGGTGGAAGGTAGATCTCTCCTGCTTGATTATGCACGGACACATGTGGAGTCGATGAGTACAATCTTACGTGTGCTGGATCTCAAATTTGGGCGATATTTAATTAAACCCGCTTCCCTCTCCAACCACAGGGAGGGAGAGGATAATTATATGGGACAATCAGTTCTGGCTGGCCGCATTCTAACTAATACAATCCTACTGCACACGCCTGAGGCGTGGCACTGTGGTGCCACTGTGTCTGATTTCCTCCTTCACAGCGTTCCGGATTGTAACCTCCAAAATCCCCAATGCCTCTGTTGGAGCTTTCAACAACGCTTTCCTGGTGCTCTTGGCAGATAAGTTTTCACACAACACCAGAGCGTGAAGGATATAATGAATTTTAAAAAAAAATAATAATAATAAAAGAAGAAAGGAAATACAAACTGGTGGTGATGATTTTGTTGTGGGGTGGGAGATCGGGCTTAGCTTAGTGAAACTAACAGTCAGCAGGGTGGAGGGGACATAAAATGGGCCAGATTTTGCACCACTAACCCCCTACCTAATCAATTCTGACAAAAGAACCACTTTTTTTTCCCCTTCCCCTACCAATTCTGCTGCATTGAAATCACCTGACACAATGTCACATGGGGTCAAAAGAGGGGATGTTTAAAGGTCCCACCACTTGCACCACTATTGATTGATAAGTGTGGACCGATTATGGCCGACGTAGAAGAAGTCGTGTCTGATGCATCTACAAGCCCGATGTTGGGTGAACATTCGCCACCAGTATGGAATGGTCCTCCACCAGTTTTTAATCTACTGGAGGCTACACGTTTCATCATTCCTATTGAAATATTATTAGACCAAACAGTACTGCGCTTTGAAGCTGATCTATTAACTCAAAATGATAATGGAGACTACTGCATACCGCTGCCTATTGCGGCACCGATGCTCATTCTGCGTGAGAAGGCCGAGGAAGAATTACAACATGGCCATAGATGGAGCTTCTTTCATAGACTCACATTTCCCATCATACCGAGGACAAATCCACCGGAGATTTTGGAAGATTTTGTCCACTTTTTATTCCAAACCACTTCATTGGAAGCGTGCCGACACCAGTTTGCTACTGTCTCTGCACGCATACTTTTTGAGTTGTTGGTCGATTTAATCCAAAGAGTGGATTCCCTTAGTCTACCCATCTCTTATCAGACAGCTCGAGCAATGTATGGTGTGGACCTCATCAAACATAAGTACGGCATGCGAGACGATGTCCTTCAGCAACCCATCCCGGAGGCTGCATACGTGAATCTAGTAACCCAAGATATCATTGCAAATGATGCCTTCAAACGCCGAATTCCAAACATCTTGCACTATCTTTGGTTCCAGGACCTACAAAATTTTTTTGATTTGCAAGTGAAATTTGTAATTCAATTCATTGTGATCAATTTTATGCACATCCTGAGGAGGTACTGCACTGTTGGTGGTGCTACAATTGTTGGCTTGGAGGAGGGTCCATTCATGGTCATGGATTACGCTCAAATGCGCGTTGACGCTATGGAGGAGGCACTGCGGGTGCTGGGCACTAAGCTGGGCAGGTATTTAATTCGCATACCTTCTAACTTCTACAGTGAGGTAGCGCAAGAATTGGCGATAAATGCCTTTCCCGACACCATTATTAGTGGCAGATTCTTCGTTAATCTACTTTTACTGAACCAACCGGAGGTGTGGTCCCCCCTGGCCGAGTTGCCAAGTTTCATCAATCATGACCAACCCAATTGCAACTTTCAAGCGGAGAATTGCATTTGTGAATCCTTTAGAGCGCGCTTCCCCCAAGTGGTGGAAAGTCTAACAACGCATGCCACCTGACAGTACTAATCATACTGTTTAATTGTTACTGATTTGTGTAATAACCGAGCAAAGACAACTGCTGTGCTTTAATTCTACACTTGCTTTTTTTTTAAACCCCATGGGTTGTCTGATTTGAGGACTTATTTACTCTCCTTTCGCGTCCCCACCCCAGCTTGTAGATTTGTGCAATAGCATTGTAGATGGGGAAGGAAAACGCAAAGGGAATGATTGCACTAGCCCCTCCCCCGAGAAAATAACAGCTGACATAGGGTCATGTGAGGTCAATTGAAAGGTGTTTGAAGGCCCCGGGGTTGTGGATCATTATTGATTGACGCGTGTGGAGCGACCATGGCGGATGAGGGGTGCCTAAACGCGGAGAATGAGGGAGACACAGGCTGTCCTCCTCCTTCGAGGGGTCCGCCACTCAGGCCCTGCCTGATGGAGCTCATCCATACCCCCATTCCCGATTATGCATTTTTGGAGGGAGCAAAAATGCACTTTAAATACGATTTAATAACACCATGCAACGATGGTCCGTACTGCATACCGTTGGCTATTGCAGCTCCGATGCGAATACTCCAAGAGAAGCATGAGAAAGAATTGGCTTGCGGATATAAGAGGAGCTTTTTGCGGAAGTTGGATTACCCATTGGTGGTGCGAAATAATCCACCTCCGAATTTGGGCAGACTGACTCAGATTTTGTTAGAGGCCGCTTGCTATGATCAATGCAAGTGTATTCTCCAAAATCTCTCCACAGGCATAATTTTTCGGATTGTGGTTAATTTAATCCAACGAATTCAAAAGCTGCGGCTGCCGATCTCCCTTGACACAGCTCTTTCTATGCGTGATGTGGACTTCACTCTCTACGGATTCGGATCCCCACCACTGTCTCCGTGTGAAAGCGAGGCAGAAAATGAATATCTGGGAAGAATGGCGCAGGAAATGGCAACGGATGATTCCTATAAGCAAAGACTTCCAAACATCATCCACTATCTCTGGTTCAGGGATCTGAATGCAGCCGACAATCAGCAGATGGCGCTTGTGTTTCGTTACATTATACTCAATCTAATGCATCTACTCCGCCAATACTTCAAGGCTGCAGCTCTTACCAGTGAGGTGGAGGATGGTAGATTCCTTCTCATTGACTACAGTCAAATGAATGGAAAGTCTATGAAACCCATACTAAGAGTGCTGGGTAATAAGCTGGGTGAATTTCTGATTCAAGAGCCTGAGAACTTTTACTCAAAATGCTACCAACCTGAAGCACTTTGCAACACCTCTCCCACGAGGATTCTGGGGACATTTTTGTTAAACTTACTATTGATGAACACACCGGAAGCGTGGTATCCCGATGCCGACGTGGAGTGCTTCATCATTCACGACTGTCCTGACTGTAACTTCAAAAACGACCAATGTGTCTGCCAAGCGTTTAAAAGCTACTTTCCTGACGTTGTTGAAAACATACTAAATCCTCCACAGAATGATACATGTTAATAGGCACTGGAGAAGACAATTGCAAACAATAGATTTTGAAAAAGCGGAAAATGGCAATTCCTTTCAGATCAAAAGGTGATGGGAAGGCAGCATCTTGTTCTTCTATTTCATTTTTTGAATGGAGGCAAAAATAAAGTACTTTACTAGAAATGGAACAATTATTTACTAGAAGCGGAATAATTATTATAGCAAATCTAAAACGGAAATGTGATCGGTGTCAAGACTAAATATTTACCCAGATTTTTTACCTGTAGCATGCTGTAAGCCATTACAATTCATTCATCAACTTAGATATTGTACAACATATGGTTTTACCAAAGGCATACTTTGGTTTTCCTTGGTCTTAGAAGAATTGTTCTTTAGCAATGGAAAGCAAATTTATACCAACAAAGTTCATCAAATTAATAAGTGCATCCTATGTTTATTTTCAATGCTAAGGATAATATATCATCAAAAACTTCAAATTCACAAAGATGTAAATTCAGAAGTACTCAAATTTTAATCAACGGCCTAGAGCTGGTCGTGAAAATAGCCTGAGGGTGGTTTTACCGTGCGGGTAGTCCTTTCATCTCGTGGTTGAAAAGGTGATGAGCTCTATTGAACATCCTAGTTCGAAGCTCTGTGGACAGCACATATTCAAGGACTTTTGTGATACTTCCGAGCATAGCCAGGCTTTTGTTGCGCCTCAATTAAGTAATCCGGTGAAAGGTCCTGAGCTTTACAAGGAATCCTACTCTAAGGAGAAGGTAGTTTGTGTATGACGGAAGAATACCCATTTAAGATCAAAACTATCAATGTGGCTCTTGTCGTGTGTCTTAACATGGACATTGATCCCCCAGATGTGCAAAAAATACCCCCCTATAGCCGCGTTGAGGCTTGGGTCGACCCAGCTGATGCGGGCTATCGTGTCGTCGATATGATCGGCAAGAATCTTCAGGTTTGTTGCCTCAAGATAATCCACTTCTTATCACTCCTCTGGACGACACGACTTTTACCCTTTCTGTCCTCTTTCAGTCACAATATGAGCGCTGGCAGCCCAAGGGATGCTACAGACAATGTCTAGATCCCAACTTAGAGGAAGTGAAGAAAATTTGTGTTAATATGCGTCGAAATGCCCGTGCGGATCGAATCCTCTTTCACTACAATGGACATGGTGTCCCCCGCCCCACGGAAAATGGTGAAATTTGGGTTTTTAATAGGGTACTTGAAATGGTCTAAATTTCTTTTTCCTTTTCAGCGTCTTCAGGCTCCTCATTTTTTTTTCAGACCTTTACTAAGTACATTCCGCTGTCACTCTACGATCTCCAACGTTGGTTGGGTGGGCCGTCAGTCTACGTTATTGAATGTCAAAATGCCGGTCGGGTGCTCAAACTCTATGAGTACTTTTGCCAGCGCAGGCAAGCAGAAGTGAGTTTATGGCTTTTACTTTGCTTAATTGTTTTCACACGGTCTTTTAAATGGTCCCCCTTCTCCTTGCTTATGATTTGGTTCTGGGACTTGGGCAATGATCCGTGATCATAATTTTGGCTCTATAGGCACCAATACATACGGAGTCTTTCCGCTGGTGGTGCATAAGGGAACATTGTCTCTTCCAGCTTGGTGCAGTTTGTGTATAAGTTTCGCCGGTACTCTCAGCATATTAATTGACAGCCCTTGGGAAGGGGAATCGCTTAAACGACGGGTTTGCTCACTGAAGGCGCGTGTAATATTTGCTGCTGATAGTTGAATTTGCATAAATCTCGTATTTTCTGGTCAAAATGCGTCATAATTTTGTCAGCAGGCGCATTTTTCGAAAATGTAGTGATTGTAAGTTCGCAAGTTATGTTTTCGGATTGGAATGAACCACTCACGCTTTATCACGCGTAGTGGCGTTTTCTAGGGGGTTTCGGTCTTTCGGACCATAATCGGGGGCTGAAAATTGTTTTGGTGTCCTGTGTTCACGGTTTTGACTGACTGTGTTCACCTCTCGCATACATGCATTAAGTTTTTCTGCATCCTCTTCGACGTCCTCCCACTGTCGTGAATCAGTTCAGGAGGTCGCTCAATTTCCCATAGTTGCGACTGTAACTGACTGGGCGCCTGGAGTACTCTGTGCTCGTCATGTGAGTTCGACACCTTTTCAACACCATCTGCTCAGTGACGGCTCTTAGTGCTTGACTTTTGCAGCTATAATGCGATCCATGCCCCCGTATCCATATCCTTTTCCATACGAGAGATTGCATCTCCTCTTGATAAAGGCACTCGTTAATTGTTCACTCAAAAAAATGAAATGAAGAGAAGATGGTGCAGTAGGCATCCTTTTAACAATCTTCATTATCCATTTCAAGATGACCAATCCATCCGATCCGAATGGTGGTATGTCGGCCACGGAAGGCGTTCAACACGAAGCCAATGCTTTTGGTCATGTGAGTCCGAGCTTTTCCTCTTAATTAATGATTCCGTTTACTTGGGTGTCAAACACTTATAAATATTAATTAGTAAGCCAGCATATGGATGATTGGGTTAATCCAGACTAAATGGCCAGATACAGCTCAAAAAAGGACTATTGCATTGAGAAAGCCAGCATAAATGGCTCACGCCACAATTCTTCACGGATTCCACTGCCCACTGCTGATGTCATTTCTGACCTGACGACTTTTCCATGGTAACCGCGTGTTTCAAATCTAGATGCAAGTCTTACAGGCTTTTTCAGAAGTAGGATGGATGGGAAAATCCCGTGTAAAGTTGCATTGTGAATTTGGTTAGGTTGAAATGCGATCAATGTGGCCGCTGCAAGAAAGCTGCCAGCTTTCGGCTCCATTGAACGATAAGGTAGGTAAATAGAAAGATAGGTGAATTGATGAGTGAATGAATCGCTTAATGAATTGATAATCATTGTTCCGGAATCTTACTCCAACCCCTCGGAGGGGTGTCATTGCCCAGTAGACAGTGACACCAGAGGTGGATGTGGTGGTGAATCCATCTTAGTGTCAATACCATCGTTATTGCCTTTGCTCAGGCCTACTCAAATCAGATGGGTGCTGCTGCTGTCGCCGCAGCAGCCATTGCCCCGGCTACCATGGAAAATACGATTATGTTGTGTGCCTGCGAGGAGAACGAGGATCTACCTCAACTAGCTGAGCTGCCCGCGGACCTCTTCACGGCCTGCCTGACCACCCCTATTCGCACGGCATTGCGGTGGCATTGGATGAAGTATAACAAGTCGTTTCCTGGTTAGTTTTCCTCCATCTCTGGCTGACTGATATTATACGTATGATTGGTAGTAGCGTGAATTTGCGAGGACCTTCATTGAACTCTAAACTGAAACATTTTTAAAGGCAACTGCTCTTTTTTCAGCGATCCTTTCTCGATCCTGCCATTTCGCTAAGCAATACGGTTTTGGATTGCTCAAAAACTGTCTGTAGGGATTGTTTTGAGTTCAAGGCATCTTTTGATGTTGATCTTTAGGTATCCAAGCTTGAATAATCCGCAAACTTTCCTCCTATCCCTTACTTCTCCGAGTCTTGAGTATAGCGAGCTTGCAGAAAGTATCTTTCCTTTTTTTCTTTCTGTTCTCCCTTAAGGTCACATTGACGAAGCCCTTCTGGATCACATTCCGGGTACCCACGGCAACCGAATGTCCTTACTGGGAGAGATCAATTGGATATTCACCGCAGTGACTGATACTATCGCTTGGTGCAGCTTCCCTGTGGATCTCTTCCAAAAACTCTTTCGTCAGGACCTTTTGGTTGCGAGCATTTTTCGCAACTACCTTCTTGCTCAACGCCTTATGCGCGCATTTGGCTGCCATCCTTGCTCCTGGCCCCGTCTCAACCCTACCCACGATCATCCCATATGGTGCGTGACTCGATGATTAACTCTTACCTCATGACGACCTGATTCTGTAGACTTTCCTTCGTTCATTAGTTTAAGTCTGAGAGAACTCATTTCACTGCTATTCACCTTGCAGGAGCGCCTGGGATCACTCTCTGGACCTTCTCTTCCACTACCTTCCACAAGTAATCTCTGCCATGCAAGCAAGTCCGCAAACAGATTTGGTGTTGTTGCAGCAGCGCCAACAGAAGTCACAGCAGAATCTTCCCCTCCTGCTGCCTCCGTCGACATCGACTGGGGGAATGGGAGACATTCCCAGGGAGCTGCTAGAGCTGACTTCAGCGTCGGCTCAGCGCTTGACTGCCCTGTTGAACGAGGTCGATAGACAGGTGGAGGAGGTGAAACAGAAGAAGGCGAAGCAAGCGAAAGAAGAGAGGGGTGGATATGGGGGACAAAAACGGCCGACGATTGCCCCGCCGCCGGGATATGAATCAAATAGTGGAGTTGTAAGTGTCCGCATTTTTGTTCTTCAAAGCCTCTAAAGGTCATTGAAGTGGAGTGTGGTGGAATGTTGGAAGGGTTCGTTTTTGGGGAGAAAATTGTTTAGTCGGCGTGCAGTTCAAACTGGGCGTCTATCGCCCTCGGATTGCCCGCTAGTCCCTGTAAAAGGGAAGGATGGAATTATTAGGCTTTGAAGTGTCAGAGAAGAAGGGATGCCTACATGTATTGATGCATGATCTGTCTTTAAGTCGAATTTACGCCCTTCGAAAAGTTTTATGCAGTCCTGAAGCATTTGCATGCATCCAAAACGAAGCCGTGGAAGACTGTACTCCATTCATTTTATAATCAGTTGCAATTTTTCTTCGGTCCCCTCTAAGACCTCTAAATCTCGCCACCATGGAAAAGGTTCCACTGCCTTGTCACCCCGGAAAGCCACGAAATTTGTTGTGGAGACGCGTGAGCTCTCCCGCATCAGTGAGGAGGAGCGTTCGGCAGAAGTCTCGACAGCTGCCACTGCTACTAATACCGCTGTCGTTGCTCCATCCTCGAAATCGCATTCCTGTCCCTCTCATCTACCCCATAGTCTGCGTACTCGAAATTTAGGGGAGCAGGGTGATGAGGGACATCACCACCACCATCATCATGTAAGTTTACTTGTCAAGTGGAATGAAACGCTTTTTACGGAGGCAGGGGAGGGTGATGTTTCGCATCCTGCCTCCTATTTAGTTTTGAGCGTCGTTGGAGTGCTCCTTCCAATTGCTCTTAGGTGCTAGGCATCACAACAGCAGAAGGAAAATAGGACGATTACTTTATTGGTGTTGATAGGGTTGTGATTCCGAGGAGACGGAGTTTTCTTCTAGTGACATTGATGTCGATGAAGATGATGTAACAGAAGACGAGGAGGAGGAAGAAGAAGAAGAAGAGGAGGAGGAAGAGGACGATGATTACGGTGAGATGGAAGGCGCGACACATCAGCCTCAATCACGGGAAACTATAGAACATGGGCAACGCCCCCAGCACCACACACAGAAGCAGCAACAACAACTGAAGCAGTTTGATGTGGTGAGTTGTGAATGTGTGGCCATCCTGAATCCACTTGTACTTCCATGAGTCTTGTCCTATTCTTCCATTAAATCGATTATTGCACTTGTCCACCATTTCACGCACAAATTCCTCTTGTTCCAATCTATTGACTCGACGCTCCACTTTCTTCCTTCCCAGCAGCAAACTCACCAGCCTCCACCGATGAAATCCCCTCCAGTGGTCTCCCACCAATCTCCGCGTCCTGGCCTTGCATCCATACGCTCTCTCCGAACAGATCTCTACGCAGCAGCTGGTGGTAGTGATGGTATCAATAGACCCAAACCTTCTCGTCCTTTTATCTCCGCCGCCTCCCTCCTCGCACGTTGTGCTCAGCCTCGTGTTGCTCCTGTGATCGGCCCTACCCCTCTGCCCCTCGTGCACGACCCATCCCCACCTGACTACCGTCCAGCTTCCTTCTTTACCTCCCAAATGACCGCTTTTCAGGCGTGGTTGCATCAAGCCGCCTCCAATCACTCTGCCTACTGTCAACGCCAGTCTGCCATCCAACTTCCTATCCTCCTCCAAGTCCTCCTCTCTCAGACTCATCGCATCCGTGCCCTCCAACTTCTTTCCGAGTTCCTCGACCTTGGCTCATGGGCGGTGTCGCACTGTATCACCGTGGGCATCCTCCCCTACATCGTCCGACTTTTTCATTCCAATGTGCTCGAGGTGAAGCCTCATTTGGTCTTCATTTGGGGCAAGATTATTAGCTCCGCACAGATTGATTTTAGCCGACACGAGGGTATTCGCGAGTCGGGGTATCGGTACTTCGTGGCGTGCCTACAGGATGATGCTAGCCTGTCACCTCTTGTACGAACCATGGCTGCTTTTGCGCTGGCAAAAATGTTGGTCCGGGGTGAGACGGGAGCTCCGGACGTGCTGTTCCAGGAGGTCTACTACTCCTCGAAACCCGTCTCCTTCATCCATATTGCGGCAGAGGAGTTGACTCGTGTGTCAGCTGTTGCGGCTGCAGAAGCGATGCGAGATGGACACAATTTTGATCACCTGAAAGTGTGGCTGCTACTGGCACTGGGGCGGGTGTGGATGCATTGTGACGCAGCGCGGTGGTTGGCAGTGAGGGCGGAGGGTGGGAGGGCAATGGAGACGGCAATTTTCCCCAGGCTCCGTGATGCAGATCCAGTTGTGAGAGCGGCAGCGGTGTTTGCATTGGGGACACTGATCGATCAGCCAGTCGAGGAGGGGAAGAAGAGTTCCCATGAGGCTGATATGGTGAGTCGAAAAGTGCTTTTTACTTCTTGAAAATGATGAACGGGATTATACGGATGGATGAGTAACCAGACACCTCTGCAGCTCAGTCACCAAGTGGGCATCCGTTTGGTCGAGCGAACCCGCGATCCCTCTCCCCTGGTTCGCTGTGAGGTGGTTGTCGCCCTTCGTAGCCTCGTACTGCAATGCGAGCTGCAGATGGTGGAACAGGCTCATCTCTGCTATCGCAACATCTTTCGAAGTCTTCGAACCGTTCCTGTCGAGTCCACCCTCACGGTTGCCTCCACCGCAGCTGCCGCGATCACTAATCCCGATCGTCCTCGGACCGGTTCGTTTTGTTTTTCCATTGTTTTATGGAAAGCCTTCGTTTACGTTCTTCAACAATTGGGTCTAAGTCTTAAGCGACTCATCTCCCAAAATCCTGATATCTGAGAACCTTTGTCTTGTTGAATACGTAAAGTAAACCTTCTCTTGAATACCGTCTCGAAAAAATCCTAGTTTCAGTTCTCTGAGGAATGTTTTCCCTTCATCCAAGCATCGTCCATCTCGCCTTCATGCTCTTGCTTAAAAAAGAGGTCTCAATCTCAGTTTCCATTTTCATTTCTTTTACAGTCGGTAGTCCCATCGGATCTCCCTCCAGCGCTACCTCTCTGTTTCGTGGAATGGCGGAGCTAAGCTTCTCTCGATTCAGTCGATCCTCGCGCTACCGCAGTCAAAAGGACATTCAGCGCATCTTTGTCAGTGAGACTAGCTACGTTGTCCTTCCCTCGGATGTCTCCGACAGCGCAGAGGATCTAAATTCAGTGCCGACTTTCCTTGAAGGTGGGTTAGCTACCGCTTGAAGCTGTGCAATTCTAGAAGTAGCCTTAATCATTACCATAGAGAGGGGATAGGTAGCTATTGTCGTCGGGAGGTGGGAGGGAGAGACCGAACGTGATGTGCTTCGAGCTTTCCCGTTCTACGAATGGAGTTTGGGCTCTTCTCCAGTGTCTCGGAAGCTTCTCATCAAAATTGCTTTTTGTTTCGAGGAGGTGCTGTAGCAGATCGCGCCGTTCAGAAGCGGTGCCATTTAGGAATCACTTCAAGATTGCCTCGTCGAGAAAGTGAGCAGTGAAACAGTTCTTTGAGGGCGACATCAACCAACAAAGTCGGGGGGGCTAAGTGGATGGACGTCGAATGCGTTAATAGATAGGCGACTCTTGATTTCTTTACTTCTTCCACGTTAATCTATTCACTGTCCCAAACTTCTGGGGCGCGCGTAACTTCATCTCCAGGGGGCAACGCTTGTTTGATGGGTCGTAGATTGGATTATTCACATGCCCTAGACCAAACGCCAGTTGTTTGAATTTGCATAGAGGAAATTTCTTGGGAGTGATACAGCACCGCTGAGTCCGTGGGAAGCCAGTTCCTGTCCTTCCTAGGCAGCATTAAACTTCATATCGTCCCGCGCAACATCTCCATGGGAATATTTGCTTACCTCGATAGGTGGAGAGTAAGGAAATAGTGCCTCTTCGGCATCTTTCGTATTTCCTCTGTATTGCTGTCCCTCCAAGTAGTGGGTATCACCCCTTCCAATGAAACTGGGAATGAAATATCCAGTTGGATGATAAAACGGAGATGGAAATGAAACAGTTGTCCTCTTCTGTCGACAGGACGTTGAGCAAAGGTGGGGTTTGAATCTACCTTATGTCTTGTCGAGGGAAGGTGATAAGTTGGAGCGATCATCACCGAGAATAACTTGTGTTAGCAGGCTTGCTACGTGTGGTGTGCCTCGTGGATATTTATGTGGTGGGTTTGGTGTGCTCTTTATCGCCTCCTTTTCGCGCAGATTTTGAGCCCAATGTGCCCGGAGGCATTTTCGCCCAACTCTGGGACACGATTCTCATTCTTGCCACCGATCCCCATCCTTCCGTTGCGAAACTGGCCAGGGTAATTCTCTTCCACATCGTTCAGGAGGTGAGCCCAATCCACTTACCCCCTCCCTCTTTTTTACTGTATGCCTGTATGAGGAATTTTCTGGCCGAGTCGTAGCCAGGCCTCACGTCACTGTCATTTATGGTCAACAAGTGAGCCGAGTCACATTAACTCCTGCCAGGTAATAAGTGGTGATGTATGCTAGTCTCGAGCGTTTCGATTGGCCACCTTGATCGAGGACACGGTCAACACGCATGCGTACTCGCTCTGGCAGCCACCTCACGCTCGGTTGGGGTCCGGACACTCACCTACCTTATTCTGCCCACACAAGCGAGTAGAGAGGAGGTCGGAGATGCTCTCGAGGTATTCGACAAACGCTGGGATAAAGATGCACCAGAGGGCTTGGCACGCTTCAAAATTTCCTCCTAATTCTTTTGTTTGACTCTGGCTCCCTTTAATCACATGTCAATGTCATTCTTCTCACAGTTGACTTCTGTGGTCTTTGCGGATTGGCGCATTTCTTAGTCCACTGATGCACATTCACCTCAGAGTCACGTGACGTAGAAGTCACCTCAACGCTACCACCAGCATTAGCTTTACCCTGACCTTAGGGTGTCCCGTGATGTCTCGTCTGTTGGTCCGTCTCAATGTTTTTCACTAATTAGGGTCTCATGAATGTAGCATCCCGAGTTATCGCTGAGGTGTATTGGAGGCGCGCCGAGACGAGAGGGTCACTAACTGGGCACGGGTGGGCTCTCAGCGGAGGTGATACGGGTAGAATAGTGTGTGCCCAAGATACTGAGCGAAATCCACGTAGATTGAGGAGCTTGCGGAATTGAAGGTATCCAACGAAATGCTATGGTAATGGGCTCCTCTTTTCTTCCATTTCAGCTAATTCGACGGGTGAGTTCAACCAATCCTCGCTGCATCTCTTCTCTTCGCTTCGGGGACTCTTTGTTGTTACCTTTCCTCCTTTTTGTGTATAGCATAACGTGGATCGCGAGGTCACAGTGGTGGGTGGACGCCTCTTTCTGCGCGACCCATCAACTCCCAGTGCCGGTGATGGAAGTAGTAGCTTGGCTGAAGGGCAAGTGAGGACACTAGCGTGAGTGCTAGCCTTAGCTAGGTGTTCCATTCACTTTCTGTTTGACAGCTGTGTTTGGTATTAAATCATGTTCCCCCGTTTTTCCCTCGATGTTGCCTGTCTTTACTAAACCAGTGAATGCAGTTACTTTGCGTAGAAGGGCACCTGACCTGGAGGATGTTTGATGTGTTACTTGGTAATTTCTTATTGGTTCCTCTGTTGTGAATCTATGGAATCGAAGATGCGTAGCAAACGCCTTCATTTCAGTGGCAAAATAGCGGCTTTTCTAGCCGCAAGCCTCTGAAGCACAAAGAAAGACGACGGTTCTTCGTATCGGAAGGAGAGTGTGTCAGGTACATCCTATCGCGCTGCCACCGATGTAACCCTCGTTGACCCTTGGCTATTACCATGACTTGTGACTGGCCAATTACTGATCTTGGTAACACTGTGTGCTCGAGCTAGATATAGGCCTTCAGCTTGTCACTCTGGAGGTAGTGTTACTATTTAGTGAACAGAAGGACTGAGGCACCCGCGTCGCCGTCGTGGAGTTTGATTCGTGGCCTGTATATCCGTCTAAATGATTGTCATGCCTTGTTTATGTCCCTCATTTTACAGCCCATCACCTCAGCAACAGCCGCCGACAGTCATCACAGCACAGCAAATTCCCCGACGAAGGCAGTGCGCTGGATCGGATAGTGCTGTACGTTTGTTTGGCATTGACACAACTGTGTCGTTACTTCTATTTACCGTTTTTTTTCGCTGGGTGGAAATAATCCCACCTTGATGTGAGGTCAATCTGAAGTGTCTTGCATATTCAATTATTCACCCCCAACAGTCGACCTAGACTTCATTTTGTACTGCTGAAATAGAATCTCTCAGCGTTCACCCCTCTGCCCCATTTGCAATACCGCAGTTTTGAAGCCCTTTCCTCTGAAACTCTTCAACGTCTATTCGACTCGTATTTCCCCTTGGCAGGGATCAATTGACAACACGGATACGATGAACGTCCAGACGGAGTTCTTTCAGTGGTGTTCGCAGTGGTTCAGTCAACCCCTTCTTCACAAGTATCCCGATGCTCTGCAAATTCAGCAATTCCTTGGCAAGAGTGGGTCAATCCTAGAGTGATACGATGATTGTTTATCGTACAGCGCCCTCCAGCAACCTCAAAAGCACCTCTATCATAGATAGCTCCACCAGTGCGGCTAAAATATCGAATGCTAGTACAGCCTATTTCACATCTCACTGATTTGGAGGGGAGGGAACGCTGAATGCTGTACCGGTACTCAGGCCTTCGTATTCGTGGATAATGGTTGTGTTGTATTCACGGTGGTGACAGAACTAGGCGCTCCTCGTCTACAGACACTAGTGGTTATTCGTTGAGTAGGTGTCTAGACAGGCGTTCCACGCACTGATTCGATGTTTGCTTTGTGGAATAAATGTCGACGTCATGGGTTGTGAGGTGGGAGCTGAATCACCATGACCAGACAGTCGGTCGACTGTGCTGGTACCGTTCAAACGCATTGCTGCTTAGGAACCGATCATGCCATCATCGCGCCGTATCTTAGTGTGGCATAACGCAAATTGTCGTACTGTGCTTGAGGTTCGCTGTAGACAAGGGTGGGCTTCCACTTGTTCGAGTTTGGCGTCATGGTTGGGAGGCGCCTTCGCTTGTCACCACAGATCATCGCATAGTGAAACGCGCACATTACTATCACGGCTTTCCGTCCTGCCATCTTGAACTGACCTGGATTGGATGTAATACGCATCGGCTATCAGCTTGGATAGTAGAGGGACAGACTTGGAACTTGTCAAGGTAAAAAAACCTCATTGAATTGGTTCTCTTAAGTGATTCTGCACTTGAAGGTCCTATTTGCTGAGTTAACGACTTAGAAATTCCACTCACTAACTCTTCTAGCCCCGCCGCATTCCATGGATCCGCCCGCCCTCCCGCCAGCTCTGAGCCCACAAAACCTCACCGATCTCTCCTCCATCTCAACCAACCCCAAAGCTCAGAACTTCTCCGAGCACCTGCTTAACTTCAAGAAGCATTCAGCTACACGGTGTGAAGGTCGTCAGCGCTGGCACACCATTGCCACGGGCCAGAAGCTTTCCACTCCCTCCTCCTCTTCCTCTTTCATTCCTGAACGCGACGAGATTCGTCGTTGTATGCGCCACATTGTGCATCGCGCCTCCCGTGCCGCCTCCCCACTCTCCCCAACGCGTCGCAACTGCCGCCATGTCAATCGACTCACCGAGGATGCGGTTCGCTTCTGCACTACGACCGTGTCGTCTCATCTCAAGCGATGCTTTGTCGATGCAGAAGCAGTCGAAGGCGTGGAGAAAGAGGAGGGAATAAACGTGGAGCTGCAGCTGCTCCATGTATTCCGGCCAGGTGTAGAAATTGCTACCGCAGGTCCAGCAGCAGTGGCACGTTTTCATCCCTACAAACCGCATCTCCTGGTGGCCGAAGCCGTGGCCAGTGGTGAGGAGTATGCGGTGAGTGTGTGGGGTGTGCACAGGTTGGAAAGGGTACGGCGCCTGACTCTGACCGATGGAGACGCAACAACGGGACAATCGACGGTACCTGACTCGCTAATGGAAGCGATTAAGCGGCAACGGGTGCTGACTGAGTCGTATGAGTAAGTGACTTCGACTTCTTCCTCAGTATTTGGAAGTATTCCTAATCTCTTGCTACAGCATCTTCCTTCGCCGAGTTAGCCTATTAAGCAACCATTCACCTCCTCTGCTGCCTTGACAACCAAGTCGCCATTCAGTTTAGACGATTTCCTAAGTGGGCTTCTTTCTTTCCTTTGGCTTCCGCGGCTTCCAGGCGTGGAATGAGGCCTTGACACCATCTATGTTGTGATTACCTAATTTCCCAATTCCATTCTGTCTCCCATTCCTTCCACAGCTCTGAAGTGGATGGAGATGGTATACCCATCATTGGGGTGACGGGGGAGTGGGGATGCGTCCTCCGGAAGTTAGGAACTGTTGTCTCATTTTTGTTCTTTCAGTCTGGCACAGGTGACATCATTGGAGCTTTTGAATACGTTGGAGGAGAAGAGCCTCCTCCTCACCGCCTCCAGAGATGGATGCATTCGCGTGTGGCGCGACTACGATGGGAAATGCGGAGCCACTCCTTTTCTCCTTACTGCCTGGTGAGATCTTTCGAAAGATTTGGGTCTCATTTTAGCTCATGAGTTGGTAAATGATATTTGCAATCAATTCCATCTGGATTCTGATTATTGGGTCCGGAAATTCCACCCAACTGCGAGGAGAAAATTTAGCACTCTCCTCTTTCGCCGTAGGGTGGCCTTCGAGAACCTGGTGCCCCTGATCCACGCCCGCAGAACAACCGGCGTAGGTCTAGTAACGAGTTGGAGCGACTGCTCCCTCCATCATCTCCTTCATGTCTCGGGGGATGTTCGAGTTGTGCGCACCTTCGACACAGATCACGAGGCCTGCGTAGCCGACTTCGCTACCCACTCTGATTGTCCAGTCACTCATCTGGCCCGTGCTGCGAATGACAACGACCATATCTTCGCTGCGGGGTTTGCTGACTCGGGGGTGAAGATATTTGATACTCGACTATCTTCTCACAAAGCGTGAGCAGCACTTTTCATCAACTCGGAGGGGTCTGGGACCGCTAACTGGGGAAATGTCATTCCCTTACAGAGTTGTCTTTGAGACTGTCTGTGGTGGTGGACGTGTGTTGGATCTCGCGTTTGCTCCCTACCAGGCGGATCGTCGGTTCTACGCCGTGACGAGTTCGGGCGCTCTGGGCGCGTGGCAACTGGAGTCGCCAGCAGCTAGCGCTACTTGGCAATCAATTGTGCCGCCTGCAGGGGGGAAGGTTGATAGCGATGCTCCCCCCCCTCCTGCTGCTCCAAGTTGCGCTGTCAGAGCTGCATGTCTTCAGGTTAGCCTTCTTCGCTATCAATTGATGTTTTGAGGGAGATTCATGACGCGTGGACACCATCCTCCCTCTCTCCCTTCATAGGTCTCGTTACCCTGCACTCGCTCGCACATGGTAGCATACGGCGGTCTGCGCCGATTCAACGTCGCCCGCCTCCACGATGCTCGAGTTATCGCCTCCTATCAGACGGTTCAGAATCTCTTTCCCACCGCTATCTCGATGCATCCCTACGAGGTGAGAAGAAATGTGTTTTCTTCTCGACTTTTTCTCTCCATTTCAGCGCATTGTGATGCAGGTCGTCGGGATTGTGTCTCTATTGGGCTAGAGACGAGGAGGAGACTGGGAATGTAGGAACTAAGGAAAGGAGGAGGGTTGTGTTCTTCTGAGGTGTCAAGATTACCAAAGTTGGTGGTGGGAATGTTGATGATCTCCTCCTTCCACAATGAAAGGGCGAAGGTTGGTCGAGTCTTTGGTCAAGCTTTTCTAGAGACTGTTGAAACCGACTTTCTTGATAACATCTACCTCATTTGTCATTGGAAAAGAGGGAAAGGCGGTGAGAGCGGATCACATGCGTCTTATTCAAAGCCTTTCAAAAAAGAAAGGATTAAGTGCGTAAGAGGGCCCTAGAAGTCCCAGTTGCAGCTCCTTCTGAAACATTTCAATCGCAGTTTTTTGCAGAAATTGCTGCAACCCAAGCTGGTTTGTTTTCCTCCTCCACGGGGAGGGACTGGGATGACAGCACTCTACTCAGTCCTGAATGAAGATGGAAAGGGATTATCCAGGCATCCTTTAACCATCTAGAGGTCGAGGCATCCATTTTGAAAGAACCATCGAAGTTGAAACTGGACCCGCATGACCTTCAAGAGGAGGGGGCCGATTCCTACGGGCTTAGTTTGTCAACAATACAACTCATTACTCCTTTTTTTGGAATGACGGGGATGGTAGATCCGTGGGAAGCAAGTCTGTGAGAGTGAATCGACTGAGAGTTGGGTTTTGACCTTCATTTTCGTTGTTTTCCTTTTGACAGCCGCTGATCGCTGTGGGGATGAGTGATGCGTCGATTCACCTTCTCAAATTTCGTCTCCCACCGACATCATGAGTCGCGTAGAAGAAAATCGTCTTTCACCATCCGTCAACGATGCACTGCAACTTCACGATTTGACTAGAGAAATTACATCATAGTCCTCTCCGCTACGTGTCGCCATCCCCCCCCCCTCCTCCTCCTCCTCCTCCTCCTTTTCTTCCCCAAATCGTTTCTTTTTCTTTTCAAGTGACGTATACCTCTCTCTCCTGCTTAGGGTTCGTTTTTTTTCCTCCTCACTATTCCTTCTATTGGGCCCTTTGATGTGTATAAAGAGTAATGTAGTAAATGATTTGCTTATTCCATTTTTTCTTCATGCCTCTCCTCGATTCCCCTTTTGCTCGATTCTCATTGGCTTGTCGGTGGATTGCGAATTGAAGGTGCAGTGCCGATTGGTTGTTCTCCTTTCGGTTCTCAAGTGATAATGGTAAGTGGGTGGGAGATCGACACCCTCTCGAGACGTCTCTACTGGCTGGGTGGGGTCCTGGTCAGTGACCCAGCAGCGCCGAAAAGGCGAAAAACTGACGAGGACAGGTGAAGTATCCTCGGTGGGGTCAGGACAGGCGTTGGCCCCAACTGGACAACTACTCCTAGTTAATGCTGATTGGGACACAAAACACGTCCATTGTGGAGCGTTGGCCCATTGGCGAATCCTTCCTTCCCTAGTTTTGTTCGTGAATGGGATAAACTTGCAGATTTGGTGAGATCCTCCAGGTGGATTGTTAGTAGGGTCAAAAGTCATTCCCAGTATTTATGGCGTCGAATACGTTCCGATCAGCGGTGGTGTTCAGGGGCAGAAGACAGCACTGTGGTGACCTGATATTTTTTTTAACTGTATATCCAACTATCCAGACCCTTCAGTATGCGTAGACGGCATGTCCCATCGGCCATGTCCACAGCCGCTTCAGCCTTTTATAGTAAAGCTTCCCTTGAAATCATATGACTTATCGCAACTTTAGTGAGGGTTAGAGATGCTGAGGTAAGGCAAAATAAGGGTCAGTGCAATATTCGAATCGTTGAGCCTATGTAAACACATGTCAACTGGGAAAAATTTCATATCTGCTTAATGAAGTGGTAGCAACTTTTAGAAAAGCAGTACCTCTAAATAGCTACCTATGCAGATAGCTGTCTAACAGTAAAACAAAGCATTCCATACTACTCCCCTTTTTCCAAGAACAGTAGAGATTAAAGTCAAGAAGTTGGTGGGGATATAGCTTTATTATAATTAGGTCGCTCTTTATCGACTTGTAATTCCCGGTGCGTTTTGCCTTGTGTGGAGAAGTTTTCTCTATTTTAGGACGCTAAATAAATTACTTTGCATTTGTTTGAATTACCCAAGACTTCTTGCATGACCTTAGTATTACAGTAGCGTTTGCTAGCTGGGTCTCGGCGCGTTGGTTGGATGGTTCCCCAATGTTAGGTGAGTTGTCCACATCTCTCTCTTACAGTTGCACGTTACCCTCATAATTCCGACAAATTAATTGCCTCTTCTCACTTGAATAAAATTGTTCATGCCGTTTCTCAAATAATTTTACTCTTCCTGTTGCCAATTCCTCAATTGTCAATATATGTATATCTTATTAAGTATCACCTCATGGATTTTACAGTATCATGCACAAATCAGCAACCAAGCTTATTATTTTTTACTCGCATTCTAAGTTATTATTTTTTACTTGCATCCTAAGTTGGTCACATTTGAGGTTTGTCCCTCTAATTCAAAAATCTCATTTGATTTCCTCAACTCCTTTGTAGATCCTAAATCCACCTGCTAAGGCTAACCCATTGTTGTATTAAATGAGCTATCCACCGGGTTCTCTTCGCTCATGCCACGAAGCTGACGGTCGCAGCGATCGATCCGGTGGTTCTGGTGGCACTGGGAGCGGCAGTGGATGTGGGAATATTTATGGGAGCCTCTACGGAGCCTTCAGTGACTGTAAATGGCACTACCAAGGCCAACAGCAGCAACAGCAGCCCCATCACCAGACTCAAAAGTCGCAACAGCAACTGGGCCAGGTTCAGTCCACATGGCAAAAGTGGGCCGCCAGTTTCGATGCTTTACTAAGCGATGGGGAGGGGGTGGCCCTCTTCAAGTCCTACCTCGAGTCGGAGGGTTGTGGAAACCTCCTTGATTTCTGGTTTGCAATTCAGGGCTTCCGCAGCAAAGTTGACCCCTCTGACCGCAAAAAGATCCTGCAACTCATCAAAGTCATTTATCAAACCTACATCCGCGGATCCGCTTCCTCTACTTCTGCTTCTGCCTCTGCCTCGGCAGGCGGAGCTCCGCCTCCCTCCTCTGCCACCGCGTCCCGTAGTCGACGCAATCATACCCCCGTCCGTTTGCGTCCAGAAACTCGCCGCTCAATTGCGGATCGTTTAGCGCACAAGAGCTCCCTGGATCAGACCGTCTTTGATGAGGCTCAGGCTGAAGTTGGTCACATTCTCCGCACCTCGGCGTATCAGGCCTTCCTCAAATCTGAAGCTTTCATCGCACACATTCAGCAGGGTGGTCTGGGTCCAAAGCCTGCTTTGGTGTGCTCGGAGGATGAATTCACACGCCATACCGCCTATCTGCCCACAGTAGAGGAGGATCGGGAGTTGGGACAGGCACCAATGCCTCTGAGAGGGAGCTCTACACCTGCCACTTACCATTACTTCTGTGGACCCCCAATGCCACAACAGCAGTGCGCGTGTCAGAGTGGGAATCCCTGGGGGGTGACTTACTATCCTCCACCCACTCCACAGACCTGCTATCCTCCAGCGCCATTAACGCAGGAGAATATTCAAATGACGCGTTTTCAGAGAGCTGAACTGCCTGTGCCTCAACACCTCGCCTGCTGTCCTCACTGCCAGACGCCATTGCCACAGCAGCAGCAAATCTCGGGACCTAGTAACCCCCTGTCACCAGCACAACATAAATCCATGGGGAGAATAAGTGGAGCTGGACAGAGGAAGTGGATGGATACTGTTTGGTGAGTGTTTTGTGTAACTCTGCTGCCTTTTTTCCTCAATGCAACACTCTGTTTGATCCCTAAGGGCGAGCAGGGGAACTGTGAAGAATTCGCGTCTTTCAAATTCCACTTCCCGGAATTCATCACTTTTTAGAGCTGTTTGTTTTTGCCTTTTTAGCTTTTTTAGCCTTTGAAACGCAATCCATGTCTAATTCAGCCTCAATTCTCCTGGATGATTCACTGTACAACTTCCTTCCGTTAAACGCCTTTTTAGTACCCGTAAAAGACCAGAGTCTGATTAATTAGTGCCTATTGTGGGCCTTTTTTTGCATTTTTTGAGTTGCTGCACATTTTTGAGCCTACACTAATGGGTTATGGACCTTTGTTCCATCAGACGAGTCGCACAGGCCTGGCCAGAAATGGAACACCGGTTACGTGGGCGGTTGTTCTGTTCCGAGGTCAAGATGGCAGGGCATGAAGTGGATGAGGGAAGACATCTGTTTCTTATCAAATCGTGCACTGATTAGTAGTGACCAAATTTCTCCCCCTTTCTCTCCGATAACGAACTAAATTGAGAAAAAATCCTTTGAACAGTTGTCGGATGGAATACTACTTATATTGCTCCTGTCGAATGAATGGAAGTGGCGCCCAATTGTGTGTTGCTGACCTCCTACAAAAGTGCCCTTGTTTGCTCGCCGTTCTCCCACTTTGCAGCGAAAAATTGTTTATTTAAGATAATGTTTTACCCTAGGGGAAAAAGCTCTTATAACACGTAGATTAACTAATGCGTTCCCACGAGAGGCACGAAAAGGGAGAAGAATGGGAAATAGCGTGTGTGAGGCTGTGAGGTGAAGGATTCACTTCATGCATTTAGCCTGTGTTGGCACACAAAAATGCGAAAAAATTTCCCACGATTTAGCCTAACCTCCTGCCCTCCTCTCTCTCTCTCTCTCTCTCTCACTATCATTTAAACCCTCTGATTGACACGGAACTGAGGGGTAGGGGAGAGGAGGGAAGGCAAACATCTACGTCACTCCCCTCGAAAGGTCAGCCTAGGGGCGAAATTGGGGATCGGCAAAGCTTGCTTCCACCTGCTTCCCTTTTGGGGCGTTTCCAAGTGTGGCGAGAGAGAATGCGAGGGAGAGGGGAGAGGGGAAACTTTTCACCTGCAAAGAAGGCGGAGGAAGGAAGGCAAGAAGTGGATGTACGAACAGACAGGCGGCCAACCCACTTGCAAACAAACAAATACCCAGGCTTGAAGTGGCCTTGGCACACCCTAATCGGTAGATGAGTGAGAAATGCGTACAAAAAACTCTGTGATTGTTTCGCTTACCATAGCTGCCTGCCTGTCACAGTGCTTTCGAAACTCCTTAGTGGACCTCCAATCCCCTGACATGGTCGCTATCGGCGCTGGATGTGTGCCTTCACCCCCGGGAGCTGCGGTCGAGGGGATGCAGTTGCTCGCATATTCGTGTTTCACAAACCGAGGGAAGTAGATGCGGGCTGTCCATTGTTGCGGGGGTAGTCCCGCTTCTGAATCGGTCAATTCGGACGGGGGTGATTGTCTCTCTATTTACTCGTCTACCCACTTAGTTCCGTCTTCATCACTGTCAGAGTCTCAATTGAGATTAATGGCACTTGAGGATAATTAATTGACTAGTTTACTTCGTCCCAGTTCTTTTGGATTTCGGGTCTTTGAGCTCGTCTGCCTCATCAATTTGAAAGATTTAATGCATTTGGCCTTTGTATTTGACTTTCATACTATTTTGCCGGCGGAATTTCGTTTATTTTGCTCCCTTTTCTGCTTCTCCTACCTCTGATCAACATGTGACATTAAAATTCACCTCTTGTCAAAATTTTCGTGCATTTTTTTTCCTTTCCGCTTTTGATCACTAGCGGTGGTAGCGGGTGCACAAAGGAGAGAAGGAAGGCAGGGAGCAGGAGGCGGTGGAAGGAGGGGAGAGTGATGTGAATTTGTTTCCTTTTGAAATTTTAACTTTTACATATTTCTAGTTCTGTTGATGTGTGATGAAGCAACGATAAAACTGGAATAATCAGCTGGAAAGCGCGTTGATGTGTCGGTCTACCTAGGTGGTGTTGAAGTGACTTCAGGAAGTGTTATGGTCCGGAGGTGGGGCTCTTAGGCGTACGCAGAAACGCTTGCAAACTATGAGGACGGAGACTGCGTGAGTGGCCATGCATAGCACCATCGTGGAGACCCACTTATTGTCCCTCCACGTGGACATCGTACTCCACGGAATAAAGTCGATCTGGTGAAATTGAATCCAAACTGGAATAGCCTTGGTGGAGGTCGCTAATCGCGTTGACCACGAACTGACCTGTTCTGAGGGTTAACAACGCACCAAATCCACTGCTATTCGACTGTTCAAACGTTTTAAAGCGCTCTAGAGGCAGTCCTGATACGACAAACAAAAATAGTGAAGTCAACGTCATGTCAGGACCCTTTATTGACAGTACGTTGTTGTGACTTCAGCGCACCCACTGATAGCTGACAAATCGTCAACTATTTACAAATAACAATGCTCGCTGCATAGACGGTGTACATGTCCAGTCAGGATGAGATGATAGCCACATCCCTTTGTGAAACAGTAAGGCTTTCAAATTGGTCGGTGATGGGGTTGATTTCGATCCCATTCTCACTATTCCCAATCTACATCTCCACTTGTGGAGTGGGCGTCTGCCAATCGGTTAGAAAGATGTATCCAGCACAATCGTCCTTTATTGCCACGAAACCTTGCAATCGTGGAAGTTGGTGTATGCTGAGCACGAGGGGAGCGAGGTAAGATAGTCCACCAGGGAATGATTCAACTGTACCGATAAGTGGTCCTTTGCAGAAACTGCATTGTAGGCATTCGAGGTAATCACCTTGACACTTGTCTCTTCCTTTCTCTCTCTGGATCCGTGCTTGTGTGTGTGCATTTAAATGGTCCCTTGTCCGACTTGGTTTTCATGCCTCCTGTCAACTTCTGCGACCAATTCTTAGGCTCGTCCTCTCGCTCTCTCTCGCTCACTCTATGCGGCGTATTATA
This sequence comes from Taenia multiceps, assembly GCA_001923025.3. Lineage (NCBI taxonomy): Eukaryota > Metazoa > Platyhelminthes > Cestoda > Cyclophyllidea > Taeniidae > Taenia > Taenia multiceps. Next base: position 3,757,486 of record CM010315.2, on the reverse strand, counting down.
AATGCACACACTTAGGCTGAACAGTAGGCAGTGTCTGTCAATCAAGGCATGCAGCGCTTAGTTGAAGGCCACTGAGCCAGCTTTAGCCAGGGCCTGAGTAATAAGCTCTTTCTCAATGTCTTTTTAATTCACCTACAGGCGCACACGCACACAGACACGAGACAGCTTGTGCATACATGTGTGTATGTGGAGACCTTTTTTATACCTCCAGTGGATCAATCACTGCATATCTAATGAAGTCTCAACTTGACATGAGCCGGTGTGTCTCGCGCTTTCACCTTCACTCTCCATACTTACTCCTGTCAATTCACAACCCTTTTTCTCCTGCTCCTACTCTCTTGTCGTACCTCGCGTGAAGAAGCCTCGAAAATCGATGTTTTGACAACTCTGACAAGCAAGGCGGATTGTTTCAACCGATTAGACTACTGATGCCTCGTTGAGAAGGCGGGAAATTCTGGTCGTCTCCTGAACAACTTGATTTCGAGATCTCCACGTGCATTTGTTATCGCGCACCTGTCTCCCACTTCGGAAGCGTAGTGGCGGGGTCGCCACTTCCACTGCATTCTCCGTCTGTGTGTCGTGCTGTGCGTCCGCAAGGTGGACACACCCTCATCTCGCCATATTTTAAGCCACTGTCTGCGGTGTTTTATTGGCTTCCTCAAATTTTAGCCTGGCGGTTAACTCGCCCATAGATTCACCCGATTCGTGACTCCACAGTGGTGGATTTCTATTGGAGCCTAAAGGCCCCTTGTGAGAATTACAATGAGTCTTGTGGTGTCCTTGACGTTCACTACCGATTAGTGGAAAATATTCAAAATCTGGATTTATGACCGATTAAGTTTACCCCGATTCACGTCAATTAACGTTGTCTTTTCCTTTGAGACAAAAAAACCGACAGGGCTGATTGGCACACACTCGTGCGTAAATTCATGAATCACCTTTATCATCGCATCTATTTGCCTCCTTCTCCTTCTTCCTCTTCCTCTCTCTCTCTCTCTCTCTCTCGAAGCCTCAATTCTTATAGAGGCCTAACTTGGCCTGGCTTAATCAATTCAGCCCTCAAGAAGATCCACTGTGTGCATGCATGCAACAAAAGTGAAACTCGTTCGTCATTGGTTAGGTCAAGGTCGAATGCACTGTCACAATTGCATGTATACAAGCTGCCACTTTACACTTAAGTGCATTTGTCTCGCCCAGGGTTGACTTCCGTCACCGAAGCTGCTTTTTCAACCGAGAAATACGCACAAGATGCGCCGAAGGCGACAGCCGATGAGGGGATAGGTGAGGGGAGAGGCGGAGTGGTGACAGGAAAAAGGGGAAAAAAACTTTTGCATTGATGGACACACATGATGCGTGTTTGTTGGCGAATTTCTCGCCAATATTTGCAGCGCGAAAATGCTACTCCGTGCTTGGTGGTGACGTTCAAGTCTTGCCATCGTATCCCCTTTTTCTGGAGTTATGAAATCGAGAATCTGCTTAGCTATGTAAATGCACATTTTTATAATTTGTGCGGGAGAATTGGAGACTCCACAGCCGATCGGAGATGGTGTTCACATCAATCCAGAATGATTCACTCCTCAAGGAGGACTAATTGCGTCCAAATTTTGCACATACCTCCTCCTATTCACAAATACGCACACCCATACGGACTAGTATCAAGGCGATTAGCTCGAATACCTGCAATGCAGCCTTGGTATAGGACCACTTGTCGGCACGGCTGAATCATCCCCTAGTGGGACACCTTGCCTTGCTTCCTCACTTATGCCAATGAAAACCGTGCGGCTGCCTCTCTGCGCGCCTTGCACCTTCTTCCGATTACAAAGTTTTTCGTTTGGTCGTTGTTCCAAATCTTCCAACAGATAAGCTCGCGTTTCGACCAGGCGTCCAAGATCGTAAATCCAGTGTCGGACAGGTGCTCCACCCACTACTTCAATGTTGTCGACTTGGTTGCTCATCTTTGGCACATTAGCACCATTTTCAAGCTGAAAATCTGACTGTTGAGCGGCTGAAGGTGTCATCACTGACTCTATCGTGGCGAGATGTGTGGAAAATAGTGTAGCTTAGTGTGAAGTCCCAGAAGTCTTACTTGTAAAGCCTCATGAAGGTTCTCCTAACCACCAAAAGTCCAGCAACACGGAAATCGAATCAGCAGCAAGCTAATTCTCTCTTTAAAGGTCCTTACAGGCATGGAGGAGAGTGAGTTATTACTCTCGCTTCAACGATTTTGCAACTTGTGTGTACGTTTTGCCTTGGTAACCTCTTTGAAGACTAATAAACACCGGCCTGATTGACATGAAGCTCTCTTTGTTTTCCCCCCCTACTTCTGGAGAGAGCAAGCCTGTTCTGATTGATACTGTGAGGGAACGGAGGGTCACTTGAGCCAGTACCCTGTGGCGCATCAAGTGGCATGCAAGCAGGATTGGTGTTGGTGCTAATTCACGCGTAGGCCGAGATGCATGCGTCCACCGCCACCGCCGCGGGCAACTTTAGGCTCATGGTCTCTCCCAAGTGGCGCGTGACTCAGTTGCATGATTAAAATCGCCTACTAGGAGAGGGAGGCAAGCAACTACCCTCTTACCTGCAACCTCGGACATCGGGTTGTACGCACTACTCTCATCGTACAATCACTTGCCACCGTGATGATTCAGGCTGCGATGATTATATGGCCGAACGAGCAATTCTAAATAGAGTAGAAGAGCCACGGTGTCCACTCGACCCCTCGCGCATACTTTAATGCTCAAATTTGTCCTCCTCTCTCGCCAGACTTCGGTGGCTCCGCTTCATTATCGATTTTTTTGTCTCTCCTGTGGGTCCGTGTTTCCAGCCCCAAGTACGAGTATTGCTCGCCTCCACTGCCGCCGCAGGGAGGATTTGCGCGGGTACCTCCCAACCCCTACCACGTCTCTTTTGCCCCGGTCTCAATGCAAGACTCGGAGCATCACAGCCTCTCCAGTGGTGCCCATACGGAGGAAAATCTCTCCCACATCGATGGCGCGTGGTAAGTGAGGGTTATAAGTCTTCTTAAATTCAAAGTAATTATTTTTAAAGTCCTCATTTTATTGCTCTCTCCCTCTTCCCGCCTGAGAGTAGATTACCAGTTGACTTATTCAGGCTGCCTGTCTGGGCTGGTGAAGGTTAAGGCATCAACTACAGTTTGCTGATTGAAAAAAAAGTCATCAAATGCCTCTTTTTCATTGATGGAAATCATTGTCTTTTTTAATCTTTTCTAAGCGAGTTATTTAAGCTCTTCTTATTCTCCTACACTGACGACTTGGGTGTGTGCTCTCCGGCTTTTCATTTTTTCTCTACTGGATGCCCTTCACCGCATTGTTTGGGCGTCTGAAGTTGTGCAGTTGAGTGAAGCGAAGGGGAAGTTTGAAGGTCCTCCCTTGCTCTTTTTCCTTTTTTCTTGAATTAAAACTTCCCTTACTATTCTAGTCTCCCTTTGGTACTGGTTTTGAACCATTTAAGACAATATTTGTGAAACCTGGTGCCTAACTTCCTAAACTGACCAAATGGACTGTATTGCTTGCCTCTTTTAATCCCAAGAGGTGGGACGAAGGAAGCAGGGGGGGGGGAAGGTAGTTGAGTGACTCCTCGAGACGCATCAATCTACCAGCGTAATGGGCATTCAGTGTGTCGTGTCGAGGCTTTGCCCACCTTCCAAAATGGCCTTTCTTTTAAACTCATCCGACTAACTCCAACAAGTGGGATTTTTGTGCTACTTTTGGTAGCGCCTTTGCCACTTCACAATAGCCTGGAAAGCTCAAATTCCCTATATGCATTTTTTAAAACTCTCCATCCGCCTGCTCCTCTTCTGCTCCAAAGGAGGTTAAAAAAGTTCTCTTTCTGGAAGCGCCTTCTCCCAAAACTCTTCACCTCTTGAATCGATGGATTTGGTGGACTGTGCTGCAGTCAGCGTCCTCTCTTTTCCACGACAAGTGCTCGCCTCAAGCAGATAACTGCTGCCGGTGTCTATGAAGGTGTAGATTGGTCTAGCGTTGGAGTGGGGAGCAAAAAGAGGAGAGCGCAATGTTCAAATGCTCTCTTTTCATGATGAAGCTGATGCCGTAAACAGATGCCTCGCCGCCTCATTAGCCCATTATAATCGGTGTGATCTTCTTGGACTCTGTTCGGAAATTGGCTAATTTGGACTCTAAGGCACATCTACTCGATTAGTGAGATTCATTAAATTGGAACTTGGCACATTTCTACCGGCTTCTCCTCCCCAATTTCCTTCCTCATCTTTTTTTGTAATGGAACTGTTTCTATTCTGACACCTACAAAGGCCTCTCAAATTCTCACCACCTCGCCAACAGCCTTGGCCTCGCTATCATTCTCGCTTGGCGGATTTGTTGTGCCTGTGTTTGTGTGTGCGTGGGTGTGTTTGTGGCCATCTTTTTTCACATCAAACCTCCGTCACTGCTTGCGGACCGCTTGGGTGTTTCCACATCGTAGGTATCAGAATTGATAGGTGTAAAATACGCTCTCCTAGTACCCAACAGCCATAAGCAGCAGCATTCATGGCATCACTTGCGGTGCAGTGTTGCATACCGCTGTAACTACGCAATATTTGAGTTGGAAGGAGGACGTTTCACTTACCTGTAGGCCCATCTCTCCCATAAATCTGCCTTTACAACTGGTTCCTTTTGAGAGTTACGTTTTCACTCTAAACATGAGCACCTTATAATGCCAATTTTTGAGATCGGTTTCATCCGCGTCACGCATATTTGATGTCCAAGCTTCCTTAACCGGGCTCAATGCCAGAGTGTGCGATCTGCCTTCTTTATCCCTGTACTCGGATGCAAATGTGTTTGTTAGGTGTCAAATCATAAAAGGCACCTCGAAATGGTGATTGATTGACTAATTGGTTCACCTCTGCTATCTCACTAATGACCGCCTTAGTGTCAATACTTCACACCGAAAATGCGCAGTTTTGCATTCAACTATAATCCTCTTTCCTTCTCACTTCGAGGAGAAATAAGCCATTATCAAATGAAATGGACATTCATGCAATTGGAGTCTTACGGAGTAGTTATTCCCAGCCTGCCGTGGCGTGGGTCCTCAAGAGGTGAACACCGAATTTTCGCACAAGTCGTTGTTTAAATTAGATTGACTACGATCCAGATTGCGGATTGTTTGTTCGGGTTATCTTAGGCCCCATTAAGGCTAGCACATTAGCATGCACCCAGTAAATTGACGCCCTCTACAGCCTTGTTTATGCAGTCCCATCCACCTAGGTATCACCTCTGGCCTCCCTTCAGGTGCGTGCGCGCGTGTGTGTGCGTGTGTGGAAAGACCTAAAAAGTTAAGTTTATTTAAGACGGTTGAAACTGGCGAACCGGTCGCCATAATCCGCTACCCTACTGGTGCCCACAACTGTCACTTCTACCACCCAATAGTTGCTTCTCTCTCGTCTTCAACAGACCAATCAGATGACGCCCTGGAGGGCAGTGATTCCACCATTCCTTTTCCGTTATGTATTCGTGTGTACGTTAGAAAGTTGGGAAGTGGGGTGGGGACGGCGTGATGAATGTATTGGTGCTGGCAATGTATTCTCCTCCCTTTCTTGTAACATATACTACTTATAATTCGTAGGGCTGAGTCACCAAAAAATGCCTATTTTGGCCTTCCAACACTTCATAGCCGAAGCACAACCTCTACACCCTCCAGTTGGTCGATTCAGTCACCCCATTTCCCCATCAGAGGGTGCTGAACCCCTCACCTAACTGTTCAATCTGAAGACATAATGACGAAGGGTTGCATGTGCCTGAGTTACTTCTGACGCCATTGTCAAACTCACGAGGCTGGAAGTGCCTTTAGGAATTTGGAGGCAAGTAGTATAAGATTTGGATCAGCTGACCTACATTCCACCGTCGAGAAGACCAAATTCGTAGGAGACTAGGAAGATCTCCCCACTTATTCTCTAGAACCGACAATAAGTCCATGATCGGTTCTTCCATCTGCCAAAAGGCTACTAGGGTCTTGTCCCTCTTGTGTGTCAGAATTACAGTTGCCAATCGGTTGACAATCAAACAGAGCGGTAACAGCAAGAGAGTAGGCCATACCTGCTTCGCTTTCCCCTTGTCCGCGGTGCTTTTTGTAGCTGTAGTTCCGCTAAGCCCAACGCAGCTTTTTATCCACCTTTACTACTGTAGAAGCTGCTGTGTTGCTTCTGTTGCTTCTTCCTTCGCCTTTTCTCGTCCCTCTTGCCTTTTTTCCCGACATACGAGTGCTGGCGCGTAACGTAAGCAAGCAGGCAGGCAGGCAAGCAAGCCAGTTAGCCAACGCGCTCGCACGTTTGCACGCACCCACACACACACACACACACATTCATCATTTCGCCGACGGCGCTACTTTCTACCCTCCTCCCACTTGCCTGCTCTCCCCCCTTTTGTCTTTCCCATTATTTTTCTTGCGTCTCCTTCTTTTCCTGCCTCCCTGCTTGGCGGAAGCATTTTGTCTGTCGCAATGGCTAGAATGCAAAATGCCCAAGCCTAACTGAAGTGTGAGAGTCGGTGAGAAAACTCATCACACTCTCGTCTAGTGCATTGGTACACTAAAAATACTGCCAAGTCGGCACCCTTTGAGATGCCGTCGCTGGAAAGCAAGAACGGCATCAGGTGATGACTAGGTCAAAAGGTTTGTGGGTTTTGCTTCAATTTTTTTTGTGAATTTTGGAACTCCTAAAGCGTTAAAATTGTTCAAAGCAGATTTTGGCACACAGAATGATTTGGCAGCACGACTGGACCGCCTTTGCCGAGGTCACCTGGTTTCATCTTCAAGCGCCAACTTCACCTTCCCACACAGACATTTGTTCCTTCAGCTATTTCTTCACAGCACAGGCGGTTGTCCTGATCAGACGCTCAAAGATTGGGTATCCACAATCAGACGGATCATGAAGGTGACTGTCGAGGTTAAGGCCTGTGGTCTGTGAACTAGAAGAGTGAGGATGCTAGACACGGAGCTATCACGGTTTGAATCGCTAATAAGGCGCCAACATACAGTTGTCCGTCTCTGAATTGTTGGCATGGTTCATTCAAACATCCCACTGTTGAGCTGCTGGACGTACCATTCCAGCCAATTTTATCTTCGCGTGACATGCCGTGAAGCGGAGTAGCGTCGACTATAGCAGTGTAATGTCCTTGAAGCCCTGCATTGGGGAGGGGTGGATACGCGAGGAAGCTTGCTCTAGAAGCTTTGGTGGAGGGAAGACCTGTATCCATCCACGAAAGCACGGAAGCACTTGTGCGCAATTACTCTTGCCTGTTACATCGTCTTGATTAACGGTGTCTGGAATGGAAGGGATTGGCGCACGACTGTTTACTGGCTATTACGAGCAGTCAAAGCAATGACGATGGTGGTGGAACAGTTTTGACATTGACTAATACATGATTTGGGGAGAGCGAGGGATGTCTGGAAGTTTGTCTGGCACCTACCCCCTTTCTTTGTCATTGGTCAGGTTAGTCTCAGACGCCTTAGAAGTGGTCTAGCTGCCTCGATGCTGCTATAGGCACCACCTGAATGCGTCACCTCAAGATTCTTCAGGTCGTTGTCATCGACGCCAGTAAGAACACAGCTTCCCACTCACACACTCCCTTTCCCGTTTTAAGCGTCCATCTGCGTTGACTACATGGGAATTCAGGCCGATCTGACAGATTTCCTCCTCACTCGTCAGTGATTTTAATAAGGAAAACTTAGACCCGAAGTAAATTTTTTTTATAAATCCCATTAAATTAATCCAATAGGTAATCAGAGAAACAATCGGATGTCTCATGTCTACTACCACCATCCAGTGTGGAGGGTGTGGACTCCACGCCTGTCCATTAGAGAAGGGTTGAGATAAGCAGGTCAGGATAAGGGCTTAATTGGGGCACTCAACGGCAGGTGTCCTGATGAAATCATACGCCATCATCATCACCACCACTGCCACCCTCCACCATCAGCAGAAGCAGCAACACTACTGGTGACAGAAGCACCCAGTCTTATCTCTACCTCTGCCTCCCTCCCTTCACTTCTAAATGTTGATGTGATCTCCTGTTTCCTCTGTTGCATAATTACTGCCAGTTAATTGTCTCATCAGTTGGAAGGGAATTTGACTGAATTTTAGGCATCATATTTGGCTATTGACAGGTCCTCTTGGAAGCCAGAAATGAATAAGACGTTCAGCTTATCTTGCAAGTAAATTGTGATGTAAGGTTAATGTGAAAGTAGGCTGTTCTTAAGCGACTTGTGGGAGGCCGCGATTGACCCAGTGGATGGTAATAAAACGAGGGAGCAAGTCACAGCGAAAAGCAATGGATACCCTCATCCATCCCTTTTAAATAGCGCCTGAATTGGTAGTGTCATTTGGCCATTAATTCACTCATTCTACAGGTCATTTCCACCTTCAATGGAAAGATTCCTGTCATCTCGATATTTTATTGCTCAACCATGACATCTAAGTCCACCCATTTGGCTTTTGTTGTGACTTTTAATCTGCTTCATTTCCCCTTAACGTAACTGTCACGTATGTGTGACGCAAGTGCTTAAGGTAGGAAAGCTTATTTATGCTATAAAATCCCACCCAGATACTTTGTCATTTAATCATGGCACCAATTGTTATTAATTTGGTCTATTTTGTGACTTTTAATTTACTTCATTTCCCTTTTGCTAAACTACCACATGTGTGCGATGCGTTGGCTTGGTATAAGAAACCATCCGTACTCAAAAAAAACCCATCCAGACTTTTATTTTATCAAAAAATTACTTGTCTCACATGACTTTCTTTACTTTCCTCTAACCAGCTTTGTTTTCGTTGAATTAAAATGTCACATATGTGTGACGCGCAGAAATCAGCTAGAAAAGCAAGCATAATATTAACTTTTGGGGACATCTTCTGTTTCAGGCAAGTAAATAATGTTTCAAATCCCATTTCCGTCTCTTAAACTAGTTTTTGAAGCTGCACCACTCTCTCCCCTTCCCTGCCCTTGTCCCTTTACCTTTCGGTAATGACCCAGCTTTCAGCTGGCCTAGCGTCTGGCTTTGTCGCGCCAGTTCCTCCCCAAACTTTGATGACTAACGCTAATAAAAATGTTGGAAAGAAAACAGCACAACTTTCAGAGCTCCCTTGAAGAGAGTAGAAAAGTGCATTCAGTCAGCCCTTGATACGCTGTGACCAGACCTGTTGATTGTCCCCTCTCCGACCCTAGAAACACGGTAGTCTAGAAAGGTTCAAATTCAGCAAGCATGCCTTTCGAAAGGAGGTACCAAGTCACGCTGAAATACGGGTAGGCAAATTTCTCGACTCAGATCTGGATGGCTGTCTTCCGTGCTTTGATGTTGATCGTTGCATTGATTTTGCGATATGTTGAGGGAAAACGTCGAGAGACACGATGGGACCACCAAAGATCCTAAGGAAAAATTTCCTCCGTACATTCTGGAGGTCCTTTTCTGTAGATGAAAGTTATGAAGTCCAACGAGCGGATAGTCTCTAAAGCTCCTTCGAATGAGCGGACCAACTCAAAGCTCAATGTCATTGCGTGGTAGAGGTTCTTCGACTTACCACCAGACAGCAAAAACATCATTTTATGAGACCGGGTGAGAAAGAGAGGGCAATTAACTCGAGCAATTTTTCTTCCTCTTTCGCCCTCCCCACTTTCCTCCACCATTTCGATCTGCCTCGTTTACTGTCGGTGGGGGTGCGTAATTTATGCACCCGTTAACCGGAATTTCGAATTTCTTGCGCAAGAGAGAGACGAGAAGTCCAAACGAAGGTGGCAAGTCGGGGTACTCGCTTGCTCCCCTCCCTTTGGTCATAAAAGCCGGTCCTAAATTTGTCCCTCCTCAGACCGGACATTTATTGTTTTTCGTCTGTATTGTCGGTTTGGCCGACTGGCTCCGTGGTGAAAACGTTTGTTAAGGAAGGGACAAATGCCGTCGTCCGCGTTTTTTTTTTTTTTAAAAAAAAACAGCCTTTCCGGTCCGTTGGTTTTATTGTTATTGGAGTGTTTGAGTGTTGTCCAGTTGACCGGCCGACAGATCGACTGACTGACTGGACAGTGAGAACAGAAGATGGCAGTGTGAAGTGGAACGGCAAGCGGTCTGACCATCTGATTGGTTGGTTTGGTACACGCTAGAAAGTGGAGTTCTGGCAGCACCTATGGAGGTCATCATAGTGTTTTCCTGTTCTGGCATCACACCGGTCGGTGAGCAGAGGGCTAAAGGCGTGTGATTACCCTTGCGATTTAGCGCAGGGAATGATTATAAAGTGATGAGACCCGCCTGTCAATTACCTTTACCCTTGAAATCGAGCGTGGAACTCTCGAAGAATCCATTCCAGAACCGAATGACTCGTGTCCTGCTGGCTGGGCCTATTTTTTTCACTTTAAGCGTCGTTCTAGATATTCCTAATGGTTGCTGCATTTCTTGATTTCGCCACCACAACCGCGCTTGTTATTCCTTGAATCAAAGAAAACTTGATGAAGTGAAGTCATGACGAGGCAGTTACCATCAATTTATCAGGTGGTCACGATGGTGTCTAATCGTCCATCTGGAGTGTTCTTGGCTTCTCCAGAACAAATCAATCTGTTTTATACGATCCTGCCTGAAGTAATTATCCTAATCCTCCTTCCTATACTGGAGATGAAGCAACTAGACGGACAGGCCATCATTTGTTTGCTCCTCCTTCACTGATTGTGATTAAATCCAAACAAATTGGAGGTCAACTATTCTAGATGGCAAATTTTCCTATCCATTTATAACATGGACACACATTGGTCCCTCCTTTTGAAGGGTTGAATCTCCTCTATGAGTCCTTTGATCTAATGGAATCGGCTTCAGTCCGCCAAGTGTGTGTGCAAGCTGAGGTAAGCCTCTCCCGGGTGCTTTGGTTTGGCCTGACACTCTGGTCTCATTTAGAGGCGGTAAAATCGCTCAACCAACATCCGAGATACAATGGCCATCTTACGTCTGTACGTCGTTTTTTTTTTCCCGCCCTCTATTCTTGCCTCTGTTTACATCGTTGGCCGCTTCGCGTGTGTGTGCGTCCGTGCCTCCTCGTCTGCGTCATTCGTCACCTCGTTTCGTTTGCATGCACGTGGACGTACATTCCATGATCAAAAAATGCCGGGAATGCGATGAAAAAAAAAAAAAAAACAAAGACAATGAATTAAGTAAAAATTGCGCTCAAGTTGATGTTAGAAGATGCGTTGTAGAAGTGCACGTAATGATAAGTGACAAACCAGTCAGCACACCAAACACCGAACTGCCACGGTCGATCCGTTTCCAGCCTTCTCATTTCTCCCCTTCCACAGTCAATGAACATTAAGGCAGTACGTGGAAGGTCTGCCCGATCCCGGGGCCTGGACGCCTGATTGACACACGGGGCAAGAACACGAAGACGTGCAGTCGAGGGAGTCGGTGCAAGCAGGGTACGCAGAGGGAATTTTGTGTGCTCTTACCTGACACAACTACGAGGGTGGAGTGAGATGTCCCATTGGCAAGTTGTCCTTCAGCAATACCACTTTTTAGGCACTGAAGCTGATCGGTGCAACAGACGTGTCTCTGTGGAAGGGAAGACCCTGTGAAAATTTTGCTCTAGCTTGTGCTCCTTGAAGTGTGTTCTTTTCATTGTACTATGAGAGAATCATTAGTACTTCCACAGTCCGGTAAACCACTTAGGGGACGCCAACTTGTTCCTCTTTTAAAGTGACGAAGTACGCGCCCGAATGCATCTCTCATCCACCCGTCACACGACTCGAATGCCTACCAATTACCCCGTCTTTGAGGCATCCACAACTACCACTCCAGCCCCCGTTATCAGTTCTGGCGGTGGTGGTGGCAGCGGTGGTTTCGGTCATAAGCACAAGAGGGGTGTCAGTTTTTCGCGGAGAACCACTACCACCGGTGCTTCGACTGCGGCTGCTGGTGCCGCTCCTGCCGCTGCCCCCAGCAAGGTGGCGACGATGAGGGACCAAAATATGGCAGAGTTGGATCCCTCGGGATTTGCCCGTCTTCTCAATGAGCGCCTTCAGCGCGTGGTTGAAGACAGGGCTGCTATGGAACGACTTGAACGACTTATGTCGGAGGTGAGTTCTAGGCGCCAGGGCATTGCTGAAGATGTTGTGATGAAACTTGTTGACTTTTTAATGTCACGCACAGCTACACATCAAAGAATTGTTACCAATTTATCTGCTCCTTAGATGACATCACAATTCATTAGTTCTATAGGAAAAATCCTGGTTGTTTCAAGACTCTGGGCAGTTTCTATGGTGGTTATCGTGGGTTACTCAGGACTTGGATGGTTGCCGAAGTTTGATGTGGACTTGATAGTTTTTCCATCACGAGTCCACATAAATCCAGCTTCATCTAACCACAAAGTGTTGTACCCACAAGGGAAATCGCCATTGCTGTTATCATTATTGAGAGAAGCCGCTTATCGCCTATATGTGGTGTAGTTGTAGAGAAGGGATGGACGACTACTAGCAGAGGTGGCCAACTCTATACTATGGTTAATACAAACGTTTTATCAAAACCCCTTATAAAGCCTAAGGAATTATCAAAATTTACGAGGATGTTGCCTATTAACCGTCTCAGTCTCTGATTGGCAGTTGTGTTCCGATCACTCACTCATGATTGGTTACGTCCGCCAAACACATCGTCCAATCAGTGCACTAATAACAATTAAAATCAATAACTATGTGCGTGGAAGGGGCGGAGAGCGTAACAGGACATGATGATGGAACCTTCTTATCTGGAGAAAGGCATGGGTTATTCCAAATCTCAGTTAGTCATTAATACGAGGCGCTGATTGACATCTGCTATCTGCGTGCAGGGTAGACCGAGCGAGGTGTTGCGAACATAGGTCTTTGTTTGAAAGTGGAAGGTTGAGTAGACTTCCCATTTCCGCCATTTTTCGCTGAGATCGGTTACTACGTGGTGACGTGCTCTATTGCATATGGCTAAGGTGGGACAAGAACAGTTTAACCATGCCAAGGTGCGTTTCCTTCCCTCCAAGATACCTTCTCATTCTCCTAATTTGGTTCTATGTGTTAAATTTAGTTGAAACGCCATGATTTCCCCTCCGAAGAAGAATAAATTTCCCTCTTAGAGGAAATCGTCCTGAATCACGATCCGCCTTCGGATCGGAGCCTACTTTAAGCTGTCAATTCACTCTTCATTGTCCCCGTTGCTTCAGGTGAACTTCCAATCTTGCTATTACTCCACTCGTAGTAGGATGCAGGAATTTGTAAGGATAGTCTGTTTTGCACACTCTAGTGATTTGAAACTTGATATTGAGGCATCAAAAGGCGGGAAGTTCGACCACAAAAAAACGTTTTATTATCCACCTGTCTCTACGTTGATTTACAACACTAAATTTGGTGTAATCAGTTACCATAAGGTTGTGATAGCAAAACGTCACATACATGTGACACTGGTGGTGAATATTTTGATCACTCCAAAAGGTGCCTCCTTAAAGCCTTGTTGTGGTTAATTCCACTATACGGATTTAAAGAGGATTTTTAAAGGCAGTCTCTTCTCTCGGCCAAATTGCATTTGGCAGGTGTCGGGTCGGACGGTGGTGTTCCACAGGCAGCAAATTCCGTGTTCCGGTCTCATATAGTAGGCATTTCGAGTAGTATGAGGCACTTTTTTCCTTCTTTCCACTTTTCTTTTACCACCCGAATGCTGCTTAAGCCGTCTGCCAAGGTGACTCTTAGATGTGCTGAACCTGTGGTTGGAGTAGTTAATCAGACCGGATCGCTAGACAGATAAGCAGGTGGTTTCTTGTTAATCCATGTCATGGTAATTTGCCAGTACTGGGGCTGTAGATACGTCAAATCTGTTTGTCAGTCGGTTATGTACTTTCTTCTCCCCACCCTGTCAATCATTTGGCACGTGATTAGCTCAGTTGTGAGTGGCTCGGGCCTCACAGGGAACTCGGAACCTCATCACTTCATTATCGGGGTTGGTAGGGACCACTGCAACTCGTTTTTCTTATCCATCAAAAATCCTTCATGGCTAATAACCCTTCAACCTTTGCCCCTTCGTTTCCCAATTTGACTTGCCTTAGAAATTAGTCACAGTGGCACCCTGTGTGTGCATCTCCAGTCGATAGCCTCTCGTTGGTTGGTTGGTCAGTTCTCCTGACAGTTAGCACAAGCGAAACACCGAGAGAGAGAGAGAGAGAGGTAATGAAAGAGGGGGATTTACAGTTACGTTTTGCCTCCGTGTGTGTGTGTGTGTGTGTGTGTGTGTGTGTGTGCGAAACGGAGTACCTATTTTTGGCACTCGAAACGCACCATGGCCTGTCATGCGCTATCCCTTCAGGCCTCCCTCACCGCAAGCAACGTTTGCAATTTCCTCTCATCCCCTCCTTGAAGTTACAGACACGGAATTAACGACGTTCACTCACCCAAGTGGTAGACATTCGATGAATTGTTTGGCTAACGGATACTACTACTTATTTCTACCGAGGCACCTCGATGATCATAACGCTTTGGACCGACAGACCTACAGGTCAGTGGAACACCACCAAGTGTTTATGTGGAGCGTCGAATACCGGTAAGCTGAGAGCGGATGCAGTGAACACGGAATTGTGGGTTTGGAGTTGCCTTATCATCGCCTTACTGAGAGGTTTTGTAGTCCCTTGTTCTTGGTGCTCCTCGTGGTCACTTTTCCACTTCGGTCGTCACAACTCTTCAGGTTGAGTGTAATCTACCAAGAGAGGGGCACGAGGGTTCACCATTTAGTGATGCGTTTGGAAGGGACCCCTAGTACTAGCCCTTCTACTAAGCCTGCTGCGTTGAAGCGACTGAACACTAAGGGAAGTATTGTGTACCCCAATCGTGATCGTACGTCATTGTTTTTGCAGTATAGAAATCGAGGTTGAAGGGGCTGTCAAATGTCAACCCAGTGTCAATGGTTCTTTGTTGTAGGTTAAGGCTGTCTCAGAAGAGGCTCTGAGATTTCGGAAGCTCTGGAGGGTCTAGCAACGTGGTAGGCGAATTGCAAGAGACTGAAAACCCTCCACAAAATTCACCTCCTTTACTGACAGCACTTATTTTGCCGCTCAAAAGCGCCTATGTCAATTTCCTCACCGCACTCCAAACACCACAGTGGTCTCCTCCTCACTCAATGGTTGCATTTCACCCATCACATTCTTCCTCGTTGTTATCCTCTCATTTGACGGTTGAGATGGGGATGGGGAGAGAGCGAAGGAGGCGCGACAGTGAGGAGGGGTGGTATTTTGACAGCCTCACGTTGGTCGGATGACATTCGAGTGACCGTTATAGCTTCTATCCGACAGAAGACGAGGAAGGGAGGGAGGGAGGGGAGGAGGACACAGCCAACCCCTATTCTCGCCTTGTACCTCCTTCCCCCTCTCGCTCTCATCTTGATCGTCCCAGGCCTGCTCAGATTGCATGACAGGCCGAAAAGGCGATTGGTCCACACACACCAAGCAGCGAGAACATGGGATGAGGCGGAGTGGAAGGAGGGCAAGGGGAGGGGAGGGTAGAGCTAGTGCCTTGTCTCTTCTCTTTTCACCTCCTCTCCTCCTGTTACTGCTTCCCGTTCTCAGACAGGTATTGTGTCAGTGGGTAGGCCGAAGCATTCATGAGAGGCAGTGGATGTGATCACTTTCAGGTCTGCATCCTCTTGATTTTGATGTAGATTTATAAATATGGGCCTGACTTCTCACCTCTTTATTCGTATGCAGCGGAGGGATCAAAACTTGTCATAAAGTTGTTGATAAGTGTGCCTGCCACTAGCTTATCGCCTTCATTCCCCATTTAACCAGGTCGGAAATGACGAGGAAAGCGAAGAAACCACGGAGATTCCTAATCCGAGTCAAGAGAAGGAGGGCTCTACAAAGACCGTGGAAGCTGTGAAGATTGAGTCAAAACCAGAGACAGAAATGGCTTCAGCCACGAAGACACAACAATTGCAAGCGCTGCCGACCACTACGGAGAGTGGAGAACGCAGCATCTCCAAAGCAATGGCCAGTCTGAGTGTTGCTTCAACAACGATAACGACGACCACAACAACCACAACAACATCAACGAAGCCTTCGGTACTTCAACGACCTTGGGCAGATCGTCTACTGGCTGCTGCGAGAGTTCAGCATGCACAACAAGGCGATAATGCTCAGGTTGGTGTTGTGATGGCGCCTCTAGATATTACTGACAGTTCCGTTTGTCTCATAGTCACAGAGATCTGTTCAGGTGGAAATTTGTAGAAAAATTGCTCGTTCTTTTTTAACAATATTCCTGTTAATGATTGCCTGCACTTTGGTGGCGAGAGCGCAAGGAATCACTTTATCATGCCCCTTGGCCACAATCTCAATGTAAGAGCGAACTGCCCACGTGATAGTTGTACAGGACTTGGACCTTTTATTTACTCAACCCTTTCAAGGCTTTGCTTGGCTAAAGGAAGGACCGATTTTTTGAGCAGCCAAGTCTTCCAAAAAACAAGGGAGACGGAGTAGGTTTTTTGATGACGACAAGACATCGCCCATTTGTGTGTTTGTGTGTGTAAAATCAAGCCAGAGTCGTACGCACTCCCAGGAAAGACGCAAAATGCAGACGTCTAAAGCATTGTTACGCCTGAGTCATCTCTCTGAAGGTTGTGCAAGATATGGTGGGTCTAGAAGTAGCTTTGTTGTAAATGAGTCGAACAAAGGTAGTTTGGAGGCGAGTTTCTAATTTCTCTGTGCTCACATTTTAACACTTTGTGAACAGTCGCAACACAGGGGAGGACCGGAAAACACTTGAAGGTCGATTATTGTCAATAAGGTGGTTCATTTATTAGCCAGTAAGTTATCAGGACCAAGTTATCCTGTTTAATCAGGCTACACCTGCTCCGGCACGTTCACCACTAGCGCCACATATATGTGACACTTTAATCTTCGCTTTCCTGACCCCGTAGGTCAACAAACTGTGGAAGGGGATAAGTAAAAGTAGAACAGTGAAAGAACGGAGGAGAAGCTTTTCCGAATCACAATTGCATCTGAGGTATCGGCCAAACTGTGGAATCATCCTGTCCCGCATGCATAAACGCGTTTTCCAGGAGTTCGGACGTCGTCGTGTCAACGCTCTCACGCTGGCGGTGGCGAGTAGTGTGTGATTAATGTCTTCTATTGTTCTCATGTATGAAAAGGCTTTGCATACACACACACACACACTGCATATGCGTGTGTTCGAACGAGCATTATTGAAGTTTCATCTGCTGACGAATCTACCGCTTCCTCGTCTTCGTCGTCGGCCTCCTCCACATCCTCCTGCATGGTCAGAATTGAGGTCACCCATTGTGCAGTGCCTCGCGATTTTGAAGAGCGGATGGTGGTGAATCACTCTCTTCCGATGATTTGGCTAATGCGATGAGTGGAGAAGTTGGATTTTGCCTCGTCAGGACTTATTGGAGGAAGGTAGAGCAGATCCAACACTATTGATTTTTGCAGTGAGGTCTTTCACACCGCGAAAGGCGCGGACGACTGGGTTTGGAAGGATTTTACTTTATAACGATTTGCCAGCATAACCAGGGTCTCGGCGCGACTTTGACGTATCTTGAATAAATCTTCTTTCTCTTTTCTATCGAGGCTATTCTTGAGGACCACTGTTCTCGCATCTGGGACACGTCAGCCGATCGGACACCAACAAGTAGTAGTGGCAGTGGAGGTGATGGGCTCGGGGCATCTGCCTTACGACCGCGCTTAGACGCTCCTAAAAAGTCACCTGGATTGATCGCGGAGACTGCAAGGCAAGCAGCAACAGGAGGGAGAGAGGAAGAAGAGGTGGAGGATGATTGTGTCCACCCTCCACTGCTTCAGGAGTCCTCCTCTCCGCCCAGTGCCACCACAACCACAACCACCAATTCTTCTACACGATTTGACTTCCACCAGCAAGTCAACGAGAGCCAACTGGCTGACATCACCTCGATGCGGCTACAAGCCCGGTGAGTGCACCCACTTCGCTGCCTGCCTATTGGTTGCTGGGAGGTCATGTTGAGGGCGCGAGGCAAGAGAATAAGTAATTAGATTTACGGCTTTGCTTGTCTTTTCGTTCGTCTATACCAAAAAAGAGAGGAAAACGCGGCACCGGTCGACGCTAGTCATCGTCTAATGGTTGCTTTTTTCCCGTTGTTACCGCTAAAGCAACCGGTTGGGGTTAAAATTGAGGTATGGAGGCGGAAGAAATGGCGCAGGAAGGAGAGTGCTGTTGTTCTCCCCTTCTGGCTTCCAACTTCTCTATTCGATAGCTGTTATGATGCAAAGTTGTGGTACTGTGGGCTGGTGGCCTTTTGAGGGAGGAAGGGAGGACTCTATATTTCTCTTGAAGCTCCAGGGAGGATTCAGAAATGTCCTCATTCAATCCACTTGTTTAAGAAAAAATAAATGCTAAAAACAGATTATGTGACGCCACCTCCTTGCGCATAAAACTTTTTCTCTTCCTCCAAAACGAAAAGGAAAGATTCTTTTTAGCTCTATCTGGTCGGTTGTTTTGTTCTCATCTGCCTTCCATAGGACAGTCCGACCTAAGGATGAGAAGGAAGAGAGATATTGACTGACATGATTGACGGGAGGGAAAGCGGACATGATTTTATCGTAGGCCACCCGGCGTCACAAAAGTTATTGTCTTCTCGTTTCTCTTAAATCGTTGAGGAAAAAAGTTATCTTATCAAGGAAAAGCTAACTTGGTGTGTGTCCATCAAAGATAAGGATTTGGGAATAATTTCCAAGTTAAGCCTTAAGAACTCCTCTAAGCTTCCTTTGATTGTGATATTTTTATCTAGTATATGCTTAATTTATGTCATGCATAATATAACACTTCATTTTTTCTACTTTGATCCATGTGTCACGTATGTGTGACACGCGCAGATTATTGGTTTATGCGACATGGTCGCTTCAAATCGGCTGATATAATCCTTTTAGGTAGCTGATTTGAAAATCGAGAAGTGGATGTAGAGAGGGGATGATAGCCTCCAAGTTTATTAATAGGCAGGCTCAGTGGTAGTGAACCGTCGACTGGGATTAATCCTCGACCTCTCTTCATATCTTCCTCAGGTGTACCTCATCACCAGCAGCATCTTCAACTACTGGCGGCGGTGTCGGTGGTGGAGGTAGCGGTGGCAATGGTGGATTGGTAGTCGGCTACTACCTTTGCGATGATCCAGTCCCCTATCGCAGTCAGTGGCCATCAAATGTCATCACCCTGGGACAATTTAAACACCTCGTGCCCAAAAAGGGTCTTTTCCGGTGAGTTAGTAGCTCTTGAATCCCCCACCATCCAAAGTCCACTCCATTGGTTTGTCTGGACCCTGAACTTTAGACTTACAGAATGGTAGAGATGAATGGAGTGGCTTATGCCCTGATTTTTTGAGAGTGGGGATAGGATGCTTACCCTCCTCTCCTCCCAAGATTGATGTGTCATTGTTTTTTATTCTCTTCCCTTAACAAAGGAGAAAAGTTGGTTCATTGGATGGAGAGAGGGGACAAGGGGGAGAAAGGCTGCTTTTGTTATTTGCGTGTTCATCCACCTCCTTTTGTTCATTTTTTTTTTGTTTGACTTGGATTGGTGGTCTGCCTCTTTTCATCCACTGAGGCAGAGGAAAATAATAATTGAAATTTTGAAGGAGGAGGACAATAACACAGAGTTGCGTTTAATTGACGTTTAACTTCCCCTTCCCCCCCCCTCTTCCTCCCTCCCTCCTGCCTGAAGGAATGAAGAGTAGCTGTAGCAGCAAAAAAGTGGAAAACAACTGTTGTGAGTGCTTTCAGTGGCCGAGGAAAAAAAAACGAAAGTACGAATGGGCATAGCAGTCTATCTCACATCTAGAAAATCCACTTTTTGCTTTGAATATTGACAACATAGAGTGCTGTCAAAACCTGTCATTATATAAGCTGATTGATTTTTGCTACCCTTGACACATTGATGAGGCAAATATGATTGTTACGGGTGAAAAAAAAGGCACTCAAATAAATTGTAACAGGGGCAGGCAAGACTGGAGTCGTGACAGTCTGGGAATGGAGAATGGAAACAAAGGAGGCTCATTGAAGGTGGTTGAGCTAAATCGGATTGGTTGGTTCTAGGACAATGGAAACGAGGGAGGAAGGATGCTTTCAGCCCTCCAAAGGCAGGCCGACTGACCAAATTCAAGTAATGAAACATCAGTAGGTACTGAAGGTGTCAAATGAGAGGCGTCACACCTTGTTAAGTCAGAATACATTGACCCAAGAAAGGGACAGTTGTCATGACACATTCGGCAGTGCCAAACAAAGATTGTTCCTGCGATGTCAATTAAACCCTCTGTAGGAAATATTGCATGACTAAGAGGTGCTATCGAGGTGTCTTCTGGAAAGCTACCTCTTCGCTGATTGGATACACTGGCATATATTGATTTCCATCCAGTCGTATTGATTGGCTCGAACTGGATGTGTGTGGAACCAATGAAAGTTCAGGAAATAAGAGAGGTTTCGGAGGCCAAAAAAAAATGCAACACATTTAAGGAATGAGATTAACCGATTGTTGTGTTTAAGTCAATTCTAGGGAAATACATCATGCGAGCCTATCATTTGCCGCTCCAAAAGACCGAGGTTTGAGTGGCGTAGAAATGACTTGAGCAGAATCCCATCTCATCCGCTAGGAGGCCGAATGGCTAGACACTTCAAGGAACCGTTTGATTATTGGCAAATTTCTCCTTATCACCCATTTTATCGTCTTTTTTTAAGGAAGAGCGGAGCACCGATTGCACCCACGATTTAAAGTATTTGAATATAGCAGTGTTTGTTCCTCGCTGAGATTTCCATTGGTCCAACTGTCACGTTCTGTTTGGGCATTGCATTGAAACTGCTTAAGGCTGGGTGGACAGTGTGCTTTACTAGCGAGCGTCCCCTATTGCTACGTAGGGCATTTACTCTCATTCTGTTGCCAAACTTTCCAAGCAATTTCACCCGTGAGCCTCTGCAAATTCGGCCATGAGACTAGGAGTCTTCACCTCCTCCAGTGGGATGTCAGGCGTATCCTACTAGTTGGTCCCTAGCGTAGAATTGGAATTACCTCCAAAGAGTTTATCGAGTGTCCCAATCCGGGGATAGGCTAAAAGGGCCCCACTACCATTTCTTTACGTGACAAGTCATCAGCATGATGGCCGGATGACAATGCATCGAAAAAGTTACTGAGGCGGTATGCTTGGAAAAAATTAATTAACAATCAGTTCCACCTAACCATAGTCACTCCTTACTGTGAGGTTGTCATAGTTACACGTTTTCACTACAGCAGGGAGGCAGAGGAACGAAATATGGATTCCGAAGCAAGGTTTTATGGCCATGATTTCTTTCCACCATCACCACCACCACCATCACCATCACTAGCACCACCAGTTTCCACCTCCCCGACCATTTTCCAATTTTAAGCTTGACAACAATTTCGGCTGTCAAAACACTCATTCACCACGCGAGGAGATACAAACGATGACAGGAGCCGCGGCAGCAGTAGCAGTAGCAGCATCATCGCTATCCTCGTCGGTGTTTGTGTCAAATTGCCGACACGTGAAAATGGCGGCAGCGATAGTAGCGGTGGTGGTGTGTATGTGTGTGTGAGGGAGAAGGACTGACAGCGATGTGATTGCCGCCGTTGCTGCTACTATTGCTAAGCCCCCACCGAATTTGAGTCCTCCTAACGGGATCACTTTCGGAGAGAAAAAGAACGACATGGGACTGATATGTGTACTTTCCATTTCTGTTAGAGAAAAGGGTAGAACAACATCGAAGTTTGCTGCTGCCTATTGGAATGTTGGCATAGAAAACGCTTCCCTCGAGTTTTGATACTGCTCCCCAGGAAGTCCAAATTCACTCTTAAGTTTCGTGATCCAAAGGCTACGCTCTTGTGTAGAACGCGGAAGACTGCAAGAGGGAGGGGAGCAGAAGTGGGCGGCTATCATATGTGGTCGGACGTGTGCAATCTACGACGACAGCCACCGGCTGTGGCGGTGGCGGCAGCGGCAGCGGTAGCGGCGAATTTTAGACCACCATCCACACACACCGACACACGTATGACAACGCACCGACTCTTGCGACGGGACAGAAGCTGAAGGGGTAGGGCGAGGAAAAGAATTGAATCGTTTGCTTTTGTTAGGAAGGGCAAAAAATGCTATTTGTTTATTCGATAGACAATGTCCGATTTATTCTCCTGAAATGACTTTTCCATTATGGTGGATGAGTCCGTGAGCCACGAGTTTGGCCTCTGAAAGTGTTGCAGGAATGCTGTCGGACCATTTGACAAAGAAGTCAACCTTCTCGATGTCTTGGTGAATGGTGCACTACCATTCCACAATTCCACACAGTGATTGGATTGATCGGATGCATCTCCTTGATGAATTAATGGCGATAAATGATGTATGGATGGTTGGATGAGTGGAGGATACATAGAGCAAGAAATGATACGTTCGAGATGGAATGAAATAATCGGAAAGATGAAGTGTGGATTCAGAATGGTTTGGCGGATTGGTACAAGGATTTTATTGAAGGTAGTCTGCATCGAGGCTCTCCTTATTCTTGACCTCAAAGAATGCACCCAACCTTTTCCTTTTTCTAGTCAGAACGCTTTATACTTATTGACGCGTGTATTTCTTTTTCCTCCTTTTCGCCTGCAAAAGCGTTGACATTTCTGGAGACAAAAAGTAAGAGAGAGGGAGGGAGAGAGAGCAAAAGGTAGCCAGACAGATAAACAAACACAAGGAGTGAAGCAGTGAAAGCAAGAATGAGAGGAAGAGCAAATGTGACAGCAGCTTGACGTTACCCACAAAAATGCGGACACGTAATCTCCTTTTCCTCTCCTCTCTGCTCTTCTCACCTCGTCCCGCCTCTGTGACAGTAGTAGATTGCGTTTCCAAGGTGGCATGCACGCACCGACTCGTGATGACTGGCAATTCCTGTTTCGGTGCAATGACATTTTACCGCGTCGGTGCGGTGCGGTGCGGCGCGATGCGGCGCGGTGCCGTATCGTGACAAGTCTTGCTGCTGCCGCTGCTGCATGGGTCGTTCGAGTCAAATAAGGACCTTGCTTTTGTACGGTTAAAAAAGGCAAGCCACCACTAGCCGCCACACATCTCTTAGATCAGCCCATTTCAAAATTCTAGACGTTGCGTGCATGGAACAGTGGGTGTCTTGTCAGCGAGGACTTGGGACTTCACCTCTTTTCCACTTGCTTCATCCTTTCTTTCCTCTTTTTCCTTCACACAGATTCTTTTTCAAGACCACTTCCGATGAGTTTGACTCGGGTGTGGTGCATCAGGAGATCTCCAACGATGACGCTGTTCTGCCCCTGTGGGAGGGCAAAGTAGTCGCCAAGGTGGAGCGTGTGGAACAGTAGACGCTGACGTCATAGTTCGTGTGCGGTCGTTGACGTTGGCATGGCATACAGGGTACTCAACTCACTTCCCTCACTCTCCTTTCCCATAAAATTACCAGTAGTCGCTGCGCCCCCGTCCCTCTCCCCTCCCTTCTCTATCCAGGCATCTGTGTAATTCTTTGGTCCTCATCACCACCCCTCGCCCTCTTCAAATTTTACGAAGGCTATTGAAAATGAGCTTTTTATTATTCCTAATCAAAGGCGTCTTCTGATCGACAGCGGTCTGACTCTGCAACTACTAGTGGTAAGGGAGTGGCACGAGCGCAGTCGATTCACAGAAAACTGAAACAGCCAACTAGCCTATCGGAAGAAGGTAGGGGGGAGGGGGATTGTTTCTGGCCTCTTGTGTGGTCGCAGTTATCGTCCAACTGCCACGTAAGCCTTTCTTCCGTGGATTTGTACCCTTCCCCCACCTCTGTTGGGTGAGCAGGAGGGCCGAGGAATTCACTTGGGCAAGCACATCAAAAGTCGGCCGATTTCCCTCATTTGTTGGGGAGGAAAGGCGTATGATGAATGGTCCTGTATGAGGCAGTTTCTCGTCATTCAAGCCTGTTTGGGTTCGTGGTTGCACTATGTTCAACTTTTTGCAACCTGGACGGGTAACAGAGACGCGCTGTTTTAGGCCTCACCTTTCTACTGCTCACAATAGAGCACACGGAATTTAGGCAACAATTACCAGTCTCCCCACCTTCAAAAGCTTCATCTTGCCTTTCTTGCCACTCTAGCGCGTTGCCTAGGATGCGTTTATCGATGCGACTTGAGCTTGTTTACCCTGTACATTACTTCAAGTCGTCTTCAAGTCGTTTCCAAGACCACAAGAATCTGTCATCGTGAAGATGCGGTATATTATAGCAGATTGTGTCGTCCGGGATCTCGTACCTCATTTTCCGTAATGGATCATTCAGGGAACCACAGGCTGGGACAAGTAAGTGAGCAACGAGTGCAGTAGTCGTGGGAGTCACCAAGCAGATGCCTCCTACTCAGCTGTCATACACCTATAGATAACAATAAGCGTTAAAGTATACTCATCCTTGTTCAAGTTCAAGGCGTTATGACGGCGGAAATGTCTCCAATAAATACAAAATACAACTTCATTCCTTCAACCTAGGACAGCACCAAGGCCGTTTGGAGAAACAGCAGTGAGATGGGCAGGGGAGTAGCCAGGGTTGCCACAGCTACTCGATTGTGTCACTTTCGGGCACTTGATAGCAACAAGAATGCCCATGTATAGCTCATCTGAAAGATCTCTTCCAAAGGCACATATTTGTGCATGCATGGTAACTTAATCAGATACCTGGGCATGCTATTATCTTTCAGGAGTTTAAATTGACGAGGAAGTAGAGCAAGGTCTCCCAGAGCAAGCTTTTTTGATCCAATCGACAAGTCATCATCACCTGTGGCCCGGTGGCAGTCACCGTCCAACTTGCCACAGTGTGATTATTCCCTTTCTGGCGCTCTAGCCAGCGACATTCGTGGAGGACCTGTTCGATACATGCACACAACTACAAGAGCCAATCCTCATCGCTTTGCGAATATTTGGAAGCTGTCGGCTTAATGTAGAAGATGGCAGTTCAGAATAAATAAAAAGTACTTTTGAAGTAACGAGAGTGTACCCTTATGACGGCTCAGTGGAACTAAGGCTAGTCCTTTTAAAAGATGTACTTTACTCTCTCAACTGCTCCATATTTAATGCGACGATAGCAACAACTCCACGTGGGTCATAATCGGTGTTAGTGGAGAAAAAGGAAGAGAGCTAGAGAGAGGGGAAGAGAGGAAAAGACCGATTCCGGAGAGGAAAGAGAGCTTAGCTAAAGGCCTACAGACCCACCAATCTAATTGCCGACAATTGGTTGGTAATTAGAAGGCTGCACAATCGCGTACCGCTCTCGACGTTGTAATCCGCTCCTTGAAAAGCCTCTGATGGTGGTCAGTTTTATTCACTAGGTAGAGAAAGAGAGAGAGGGAGAGAGAATGACTGAAATGAAGAGGCGGCACTAGTATACCCCCGTCCTCTCCCCTCCCCCTGCCGCCCTTCTCTACCCCAATTTCACCGTCTTCATTTTCATTGTTTGTCGTTTGCCTTTCGCCCATGCCAAGAGGGTCGGCAACGGCAGCGGCAGCGGCATCGGCGGCGGCGGCGGTTCGGGTTTTCAAAGTCGACGTGGCTGTGTGCCGCCGCTTTTTCCACGAGTTAGGAGAAGATGAAAGCAACAAGGCCAGAATTGGCATTTAATTGCCTATTTCAATTTACGATTCTGAGAGGAGAATTAATGAGCAAAATTAATTAAAAAGGAGGAGGTTCCTGAAAAAAAGTGAGAACTTGAGATGTGTGGATAATATGGAAGGTGAGGATAAAGTACAATTTTTGGTGAAAAAATTTATTGGAGGGGTTGATTTCTGCAAATATTGGGATAATTTTACTAGGAGAAACTGGTGGCAGCGTTTGAAGTAATACTGGATCCATCTATCCATCTATCCATCCATCCGTTTACATTGATTTTGTTTATTCAATCCCCTTTTTGAGGCTGATGTCCATCACTTCACTTCCTAACCTCTTCACGCACACAAGTAGGTCGAACCGCCACTCATCCCCCTTGGAAACACCTCCACACAGAGGTGAAACTGACGGCAGAAGAGGAGACCATTGCTGCTCATGCTCAACTTACGGCCGCAATTCACTTTGACTCACTCCGTCGCAAGCAACAGTGCCACTTGGAGTCACGAAAGGCACCAATAAAACGACCATCAAAGTCACCGAGTTCAGCATCCACCTTCTTTCCTTCCCCCTCCCCCTCCCCCTCCCCCTCCCTCCTCCCCACTCCCCACTCCCCCCCTCATAGTGTCACTGACCAACCACAAAGTGAACCAATGGGCTCGAAGCGAGGAGGTCATAAAAGTTGTTCCCCTACGGTCCCCATGCCACACTCTCCCCGATTCGCCCATTTTAGGCATCAGTTTGGTCATTTTCTTGGTGACATAAATTATTGTGTCTGAAACCACTAGACCATTTATGTGAATCCACTTCTTCCCTCCCCTCCTTCTCGCCTGTTTTTAAATTGCAACCTGGGATTCAGAAGAGGAACATGTCATCAAACCTATTTGTCTAAAGATAACCTTGCTGTGAGGCGGGGTGAGATGAGGCAGGAAAACTCAAAAAAGACTTCGGGAGGACGGAGAGAAGATAAGCAGGTCTTCCAATCACCGAAGGATAAACTTAGGCAAGATGATCTTACTGCAGGAGAGGAGGTGCTTCTGAAATCCATTTCTCATATCTGCAGATCAACGATGAAAAAGTTATGGAAGCAGATGGACGAACGAAGCAGGGGATAGAGGATGTGGGGAGAGGACAGAGGTATGTAGAATAGGTGGCGGACAGAGGTAGTAAGAGGGTTAAAAGTAGAGGAGAGAAGGTGGATGTGAAGGGGACCACCCTCTTGGTGGAAACCAAATTATCGTCCCGAAACCACTCCGCATCCTATTCGATGCAGAACACACATCTCACTAAATGGGAGCTTCTCACGCCTTGAGGTGGGGATAAAAGGCCTCACCATGACATCACTATCAAATATTCACATTTTGCGACGTGTGATGCCATTCTGTGCAAACCCTTCTCTTAACAAAGGCAAACTCGAATGCTGAAGAGGAAAAAGAATGGGTTTAATCAAGGAAGTAATTCCTTGCACATCACAGTGGCCACTATTATTGCCGTCGCCACCACTAAAAGGGACAACTATTTCTGGAGTGTTAATGAGAGTAGAGAGAGGAGGTGACGACAAGAGCCAAAAATGTTTTCGAACATCCTTTGAAGAATAGCTGCCGCATCCTTTTTCCACTTTTCTCTCCCTCTTGTTCCCGCTCTGTGCTCTCCCTTGGCTTTCTCTCACCCTCCCAATGCGGCATGTCGCCATGGGAGTGATTTGTTTACACCGCCTTCTCTCCTCTTCACCCGGCACCTCCCTCCTTCTCTCCTCCTCTCCTCGCCCCTATTCTCTCGCATTTTTTTTTCACACGTGTGGGCATTGGCCTGAATTTTAACAAAGACCGAGAAATGGCTTGTGAGTTGATGCAATGGGATGAGTGAGTGGGTAGCCACTCCTCCATTATCGGCCTTTCTACATGAAAGGCGACTTTCATAATGCGTATTTTGGAGAGGAAAGCCGTTGGTGAGTGCTAGATTGACCCTACCAAGGGGTTTCACTCCACACCTCCACACCTCCACTTGGCACTGTGAAAACGCTCAGCTTCACGTCAGCAGGTGAGTTAATTCCGCCAATTTTCTACTTGAAATGAAATCCATCTCTATTCTTGTCATATGTGCCTACATCGTAACGCACATTCGGCTAATAGATGGGTTATTTTCCACAAAAAGGAACAAATGAACCGACAAACCGTCAAACTTATTGCAAAGCAAACAGTCGGTGATGTGGATAAAGAACAAGAAATACGAAGAGGAGAACTTAAGGGGGCGGATAAAAGTTGTCCCGCCAAAAAAGGGGAGGGTGGGAAAATGGGATGTTAGGTCCGTTCAAAACACGACCATCAATGTGAAAGGACAGTGCACTGCATACATTCCTTTTGTAAAATACCAAAATCAGGAACAAAAGCCCATGGAAATGATCTGGGTATTGGTTTTAAACGTCTTAAAACGTCATGGAAATAAGTAGTACAAATAATAGTAAGTCTATGACCGACAGCACCTGCTCATAATGGCATATTTACCAGGGGGAAATGCGAGTCCCATGCAGTGCAGAGAAGTGCAGTGCACCTCATCCAGATAAGAGGTGCATTTGTCGAGTACCTTGAATATCACCTGCACCTCCTCCTCCTCCTCCTCCTCCTCCACCACAACCACCACCACCACCACCAACGCCGCAGCAGCAAATAAACTGGACAAAGTGACCAAAAGTGCCTTCCCACTGCTGCCACCACTGCCTCTGTTTCGGCCCACCCACTTCGACCATCCGCAGGTCACATTCACCGCATGACGATGGGATATGACAGGGGAGGCATTCCTTCACCACTTCGTAAGGCATAACTCCGAGGACATGCCGCCCATACATCCACTCGGTCACCCATCACACCGACCACGTCCACTGCCAATACCACCTGCACGTCGAGGGCAAAGAACTTCACTTCCCACCTCCAACCCCTTATCCCCCACTGCCATGGCATCTTCCTGTGTGGAAGAAAGCAACTAGGCAATTTCTCCACCTCTACACTGAGGGATTAAGCATAGGCATAGGGAAACACCACCTTTGCATTCTTCACCACCATGAATGGGAGGTAAGTGATATCACACCACTTATGCTCACTACCGCCTCCTCCTCCTCCTACCATCTTTGATGCCCCACCGATACATCGAGATAGCAAAAGTGTTTAAACTAAAATACCCACATTTCCTATCACTGGTCAACAATGTGATACTGAGACGCCGTGGAAGGCGAAACACTAGCCTTCTCACTGCTTACACCTTGACCCGAAAGGAGCTCTGTCCCTCTCCGTCTCGTGTACCTAATCGCCTTTTCCTGTCGTACCATCCAGCATTTAAGTACTTTTTCCTCAACAATTGCTTTATGCAAAGACGATGGAAAAGAACAGCCACAAAGTAAAGTCAAAATGGTGCAGTGGACTTTCAGTCTACCTTGATAGGAAATTCGGCCTTTCCTGCGTCTCAAGTTGAACGTTTGTGGCAATCCA
The DNA here is from genome assembly GCA_001923025.3 of Taenia multiceps. Taxonomy (NCBI): domain Eukaryota; kingdom Metazoa; phylum Platyhelminthes; class Cestoda; order Cyclophyllidea; family Taeniidae; genus Taenia; species Taenia multiceps. The sequence goes on along the minus strand of CM010315.2, from coordinate 3,728,402 downwards.
ACTTTCAAAAATGGACGCTTTGTTGGCAGCAGAAATGAGATCTTTCCCACGGCTGGAAAAATGATTAAAAGGATCTGATTGCATGTTTGCTGAAAACACGTAGTGATGGAAGTAAGGCCGAGTTGAATGGACAAAACCCCTGAGCGAGTGAAAAGGATCATGAGGAGGATCCTCCGCAACTCGTTCTGGCAAGTCATTTGCCACTGATGCCATAGTGCATGATTTCTCATCCAGGGATCAGAAAAGTGCCGGCAGTGTGGAGGTGCACCATGGAAGCGGCAGTAGCAGACCCTCCCTCACCCTCTCCTGTCACACCATTCACTTTCTCAGCTTTTCATCCTTTCCTTTAAGCCATCATGTTTCCAAACCTTTTCCTTATGCCTGTACAATTCAGAGTCTGCAGCAGCTTGGCGAGAACGGGCGCAGCGGAAGGCAAAGACACACGAAGAGGTTGTACAAGCCTGCCAAAATTTAGCATTTTACCTGAAAGCAGCAAACTTCCAGAAATGTAAATGTCTGACCACATTTAGTTTCATCTTGTCCAAATATTAGTGAATTTCACTTTACTCCAGACACAAGACCACTTGCGTCTGGGGGTCACAGACCTCCACTCATCTCAAAATTTTGTGCCTCCTTTTACTTATTTCCAATTAAGTAGCATAGACCCGGTTACTTTATATTAAAATTTGATATTGGATGTGCCTATAAAAATATAATCTCAGCATTTCATTATCATAAAAGCTTCTTTTCTCGCCCATCACCTATCCTTTCTTCCCCTGCTAGTCTAACTTCAGCGTAGAGGAAATGGGTGCGTGAACATCTCACAAGTGAGCAAATGGTTCCAATTTCTGCTCATTATAGGACGCTTCATTTTTTTTCCTTTTAGTTGAGTCATTTTCCTACATTCATCACCTGGACGCCCTTTCGAGGCCTCATTTGAGGAGTGGACTTAAATAACAGACTTTTAACGGCCAAAAGTGGCAGTTTTTTCTCTCTGTCAATGAATTTTATTTCAAGTAAAGTGGATTGCCCCATTAGGCTAACTTTTTTGGTTTAAAAAGTTCAACTGTTGTCAGTGCATAAAAGTGGCCGAAAAACAAATCCCCACGTTAAGATCCCTCATATGATCCCCCATCACCCTCTCGTGCCCCTCAAAAAAACAGTCGCCCTGATTTTTACGCAGAATTGCAGAGGGAGAGAGAGAAGGTAACATCCAGGTAACATCCAGACAATGGATTGAGCAATTTAGAGGCCTCTGGTCATTGCCAATGGCCCTTTTCCTCCTCCTCCTCCTCATCGTGCAGAGCGACGGCGCAGATCAGACAACTGATAATCGCACACTCTCGTGAACTATCAAAGGCCGTGCAATAGATTAAACACGAGGTGGGAAAAAAACTTCTTTGTATAATTTTAGCATGTAACTATTTGTGTAGGTCCATCAGTCAAGCCTTGGGTTTGGTGGGTTTGGATGAACGAGGGAGGAGGGGGATAGCACAGCGGTGGAACAGGGTGGAGTGGAGAGGGAGCGAAGCAAGGCGAGGTGGAGATGTAGTGAATATAAAGTGGCATAATTTCCAAACTTCTTCTTTGCAAATTTAATAGTTAGAAGCAGGTAATGAACTTAAAATCACCCATCCAAGAAAGGGGTGGAAGTTTTTTTACTACGATTTGTTCTTCCTCTCTCCCTCCAATGTTGGGAAGATGCAAACGAAAGACCTCCCTTTTCCTCTGCTTTTATCCACGCTGATTCGCTGCATGGTTGGAGTTGTCTTCTGTCAAAAGACACCTGTCTAGGGGTAATGGGGTAAGAGGGGGGAAGAGGAGGCCATTAATGACAGACAGTTAGGCACAGCTTGGCATAACTAATCATGATAAGTTTTCTTGCCACAATGGAGCAATGCTTCTAATGGAATAAGCTCCTTGACTGTGTGTTTAACTTTCGGTTCTGGTAAAGGAGACTCTTTGGGTCTCCGCTGTTGACTCGGAGACAAGTTAATAGCCTCTGAAGCCCTTCTGCAGGTCGGCACTACACTCCGCCTGAGTGCTATCGTCTTCTTTTATTTTCTGATGGGTCTCGAGGCGCTATGGTAGATAAGAAAAAAAATTTTTCGCTACTTTTGGATAAGCAGGTCTTCCCTCACTTCTATAAGGGACGTGCGATTCGCCTCCATGCATGTGACTGAGCAGCAGCCACCATCGTTTGGGTCTTCAAAAGGTTACAGCTGAGTAAATTAGGATGAATTACCTCCTTTTTTTCGCCTTTTCTCTTCCTTGTGATTTCTGATGTGCCAAGAGAGAGAGCTCTCCCATTTCCACTGTAGTCTGTGAAGACAAAACCAAATTGACAGGTGCGATCAACTCCCAAATCATTTGGTTGGTGTCAATGAAGTGTTCATCCCCTAGCCATAGTTTATTAAACATTTTGTTAATAAACGTTAGAAGGGCACCACTTCGGTGTAGAAATTTCTTTATAATGGTTGAGATGCAATATTTTTCCCCAGCCTTGACCTTTTGACCTTTTTTTCACAGTCCTAGATCGAGAAAGCGTCTGAGATTTTGCAAACAGTTAAGGTTAGGCGAAGGAATGGAAGTTCATCTCCTTCCACCTCCTCAGCCTCCTCCCGCGTCACGATCCTTAGACCAAATCTAAACTGCCCGCCTGCTATCCAAGGAGCGCATTTAAACAAACGAGCGAATTGAATTTAGCTTCCATAAAGGACTACTTAAAATGAAAGTTAGTCGATTGACATCACCAGACAGAGGGATCGCTGTTGACGCGACTGGCTGCTCTGTGCCGCCTTCGCGACGGCCATCACAACGACTACCCATCCATCCCCAGCGGAATTTAGCCCCAAGGTAACAAAGCCATTCCGGTTAACATTCCCCACGCCTTACAGATTGCTACGATCTCCTATTCGAAGGCTCTAGATTGTGGTATGAAGGCGAGAGGGTTGTGTGGTGAGGTTAGAGACCAAGAACTGAGTCACAAGATTTTTCCATCTCCTCTGTCAATCTGTGCTGTCCGCGAAACGAGAGCGCGGGACAGAGCGCCCAGTAAATCAGGTTGGTGGAAAGGAGGCGGGATGAAGTGGAGATAACTGACACTGCGGTCAGAAGTAGAGGTGAGGGGAGTGGGAAAGAGGAGGAAAACAACCCGATTGCTAGACCTCGAGTGGAGGGCTTGGACGCACACACCGACGAAATCCCAGGCGAGGCTGTGAACGATGGCGGCCTATTTACCTGTGGTGTGAATTTACAACGCAAGTCGCCGGCCGAACATTGGGATAAATCAGGTGTCAAAGCTAGCCCAAAAGGGTGGAAAATTTTTCATTTGACAGATTGCTTGAAAAATGCGATTTTTCATCACTCAATGATCAAACATATTTGACAACTTTAATCGGTCAAATACTAGGGTTGTTTTTAATAGTCAAGCGAATGCGAGGGGAGCGATTTAACTTTTAGCAATTCAAAGGTTAAATTAAAAAAGACGTTTGCCTTGGAGGTGGAAGATAAATTTCTCAGCCTTTCGATAACCAACCGATAAATGCTTGAATATTTTGTTAGCTGGCTGGATTTGAGGAGGTTTGGTAAGGAGGGTTTCAGGTATGGAATTTTCAATCCCTTTTAACAACACACCAGAAAATTTTTTTGTCTACTATTTAGCAAATAATGTAAAATTAGCTATTTTTGAAAGAGGTCAGTCCCAATACATTTTGATCAGCTTAAGATCCAAACCAAGATGAAATTTTGAGTAGATTTAAACAGTTTTAATGCATTGAAAAAGTGAACATATTAATTAACTCACTTGAAAACTCATCCTGATGACTAAAATTAGGCCAGAAACATTCTAGTAATTGTAGAGAGTAAGAAATAAAAAGTTTCAGCAACATTTCTTTTCATAAATTAATAAAGTAGCTGTGAAGCTATTTTCCGTACTTTTCAATGGAATGATTACCTCCACAACGAATTAACCACAAGCAGGAATCTGATTAAGAGAAATGTTTAAAAAAACGAGTTTTTTAGCCATGCTCAAAATACATGTGATATTTTTTGAAGGTGACAGGAATGCTAAACAACGAATTCTATAGTCTGTAGTAAGAATTTACAAGATAAGTTCAATTTCTTGAAATTTTAAATTACTTTGGCCTTTGAACACTTTCATAAGGTACTATGATAGACTCTCCTCCTCTCTTGCGGAAAAGGCACCTTCCAGCCTTCAAATTTGTGTAACATTGCTTGATTTGTTTTAATAGTCCACATGTTGATTTACTGCGTCTGCCATGCATTCAAGCAAGATCTTTGATGTTCAGGCCATGCCTTCGCGACAAATAAAAAGCATTAATTTTTACATTTGACGGTGTGTTTGTGATGCAAAAGAAGAAATTATTGCGTAATCACCATTATGTTGTTCAGTTCTGAAGGATGGCACATGATACCCAATTAGGCATACAATAACTTTGGGTGGAGTTATTTACGGTATAAAACAGTCACAAATATCCTTTTTATTTGCTAGCTGATTTAAGCACCGATAGATATTGACTGCTTGGAACTGTTTTGCAGGGAGGTACAAACTTCTCCTCACTTTGCTGTTATGGAATATTGCTTCTGAAAGTGAAGGTAAAAATACGGTCCTTTGTAACATTACTTATACTTGAGCAGTTTTACTTCCCAAATGACCGTTGTGTAACAAGAGGCGATACTGTAATTTGCCGTAATCCTAGGGCATGAATTGGCAATAGTCATGGCCTGCTAAAATATCACCACCAAGGGAATACAGAGGGTGAGGAAGATATGCAGACCTTCACTCTGAGAGACGATCACTACTTCATCAGCTCTACACGTTTCTTAAGAAGACTTGTTCCCCTTTTTCGTTTTCAACACACTTCAGTTGTACATAGTCGAGACAACTCGGTCATGATGGCAGCTTAGCCTTCACCATGTGACTTATTCCTGATGAACAACTGTGTCTGTTGTTTACACACACACACACGTACGCGCAAAGCTTACATATTTTTGAGGGGATGAAGTACTGCGAACTCTAGAAGTCCCAGAAACACAGCCTGGCTATAACTACTGCTGGACTGTGAGTGAATCACTTGGCGATGAAAAATGACACTTAACCAAGGATAACCAACACTGGCTTACTACACGTTGCGTTGCACAGCAAAAATCATTTCCCACCCCATCAAAAGTTAGTTAAAAAACATCTTAAATAGGTGCATTTTTTGCGTAAATGAAGCGTTTTTGTCCCTACTTTGCCTCATCTGAGTGGGATACGCTTAGTTAATAGTCTCTACAATTCACCAATCACATCAAACTTTGTTCAAACCTCCTGACAGATTAATCCTCTATTACCACAATTCCTCATTATCTAAAATCAAGGATCTGCTGCAAGAGGATGCGTAAATCCCCCGGTGATTTGCCTCCATAAGAATTTGGAAATGGTACATACCAGCACTGCTGCATAACAAATAAGATGCGAATCTTCTGCATTTAGAGCTTCAGAACCGAGCTAGATCTAATTAGTATGGTGGCAAGACTTGAGGTACAGCTCTTCAACTTGTCAGGGATTGGTAGAGTGCATGGGATAAGTTGCAACCTAACGCATACCTATGTTTTCCAGTGCCAGCGAATTGTTTGTCAGTTGTAGATCTCTGCATCCTACAAGACGTTCCTTTTTGTTCCTCACGGACGAAATAAATCACATTTTTTTCCGTACCTGCAGGCTAAACAGTGACCTTTTCAGCCATGTCGATTGTCTCGTCTGTTGACCCCACTTTTGAACATTAACTTGATTAGGTATGAAGGGGATAATGAACGCTCTGTCTGACGCGCTCCTGGCCAAATCTCACAACCGTGATATGCTAAGAGAGGCGTGAGGGAGGGCCGTAGAGCCACTTATCATAGTCTGCAGGCGCCACACCGCCGAGCGGAAATGCAACTTAGCCGCTCACATAGTTTAAACACATCCATCAACGTGTTAAGCTCTAATCGTGTGAAGATATCCCTACTAATGGCATTTGAAGGTCTTTCTTCGCATAATTTTGCAACGAGGATGAGGAGGAATGGGTTTCCATATGCAGATTTGCCTGTTGAATTAAAGGAATGGTTTAGCATGTAAAGTAAACATAAATTTACCTAAATCCTCATTTTCTTTGAGGATAAATGCATATGCGTTTCTTCGCCAAAAAAAAGGAGAGACTACAGTCGTCGGAAGGGCCATAAGCAGCACTTTAAGATAAATCGGAAGAATATGGATTTAAGCACCTGAACACTTCGATTTGCCTTGTTGCCCCCACCAAAAGACCGCAGCATCTGGAAGAAGTTCCTCTAATGCTAGATTGATTGACAGAAGGTTGCGATTTCGTGCATGCAGTGTGGAGGGATGAGAAACGTAAAGTTGTCCGCTGCGTGCGTGATTGATTGCCTTCCAAGGGAGATGAGATATACCTTCTGCCTCAGTTTGGACGTGCAAGTGTTTTACTCTATTGGTGCGTCAATGACTATATGAGGAGGTAAAAGTCATTTCTGTTGACTCGATGCATCGGTGGGACATCAAAGATGGTTAAGAAGGGTGCTTGGTGGTTCAGCTGAGAGGGAGTGAAAGGAGGGGAAAGAGGTAGTAAGCATGAGTGACGTGATGTCACCCACCTCCCACTCTATTTCTGTTGGTGGTGGTGGAGGAGAACGCAAAGGTGGTGTTTCCTTATGCCTATGCTTAATCCCTCAGTGTAGAGGTGGAGAAATTGCCAAGTTGCTTTCTTCCACACAGGAAGATGCCATGGCAGTGGGGGATAAGGGGTTGGAGGTGGGAAGTGGAGTTCTTTGCCCTCGACGTGCAGGTGGTATTGGCAGTGGACGTGGTCGGTGTGATGGGTGACCGAGTGGATGTATGGGCGGCATGTCCTCGGAGTTATGCCTTACGAAGTGGTGAAGGAATGCCTCCCCTGTCATATCCCATCGTCACGCGGTGAATGTGACCTGCGGATGGTCGAAGTGGGTGGGCCGAAACAGAGGCAGTGGTGGCAGCAGTGGGAAGGCACTTTTGGTCACTTTGTCCAGTTTATTTGCTGCTGCGGCGTTGGTGGTGGTGGTGGTGGTTGTGGTGGAGGAGGAGGAGGAGGAGGAGGAGGTGCAGGTGATGTTCAAGGTACTCGACAAATGCACCTCTTATCTGGGTGAGGTGCACTGCACTTCTCTGCACCGCATGGGACTCGCATTTCCCCCTGGTAAATATGCCATTATGAGCAGACGTTGGTAATCATGGATTCACTACTATTTACACTACTTATTTCCATGACATGTTGAGCATAGCGTAGAGGTGAGAATGTGTAAAGAGGAATGTAGAGAATAGAGAATATTTGATGCAGCTATCAAATCATTTCCATAGCGACATGCCACAAAGACAAATGGGTGAGGGGTGAGTAGGGGAAAAGGAGAGAGGGAAAAGTGGGAAAAAGAACGCAGCAGCTGCTCTTCAAAGGCTGTCCGACTGCACTCTTCTCTTATTTGTCCATTCTTCTTCACATTGGTGCTAATGTCACATACATTATCGCCCGTGGCGCGATGGTGTTGGTAAAGTGGTAGCTAGGGTGTTATAGAAGGAATTATTCCTTCCCCCAATCCCATCCCTCTTTGTATCCTTCGATATCAAGTTCGTCTTACTACTTTCTCGTTTGGAAGAAAATGCTTCCACTCTACGCAATTGGATGGAAGCCGCAAAATGCAATCGTTTATTGGCGTTGATGCAGAAGGATCTTTTCTTCTCACATTAAATGTAGCGAATGATGTGGAGAGTCATTTGGTGAGACTGTAAAACCACACAGGACGATAAGCTATTTTCCTCCACATAGGTGGTCTCTTCATAATTTTCCTCTCTCCATTCTTCCCTTACCTCCACATGTTCTCATCCCTTTCCTCTGCTTTTCTGCCTCCTACCCCCTCCTCTTTCGTCCATCTCATTCCATAATTGTTCTTTCATCAGGCCAAAGGTGTTAAATTTGTTTTTCTTATAGATCTCCACTGTGGCAACAAGGTCTTTTCTCATAGGCAGTTCAGTTAATGGTTAAGATGCCTACTTTTCTCTTTTTCTCCACCAGGGCGCTTAATGAGCCACCTCGCCTTGACTTGAAGCTCAATTTTGACGATTTGTTCCGATCAGCGTGGACAGACAAGCAGATTCTAAGGAGGTTGGATTTACTGGCGTGCCTTTTTCCTCAAACGGCAGGAAGGAGGGAAGGGAAGAAGTGGATTCACATAAATGGTCTAGTGGTTTCAGACACAATAATTTATGTCACCAAGAAAATGACTAAACTGATGCCTAAAATGGGCGAATCGGGGAGAGTGTGGCATGGGGACCGTAGGGGAACAACTTTTATGACCTCCTCGCTTCGAGCCTATTGGTTCACTTTGTGGTTGGTCAGTGACACTATGAGGGGGGGGAGTGGGGAGTGGGGAGGAGGGAGGGGGAGGGGGAGGGGGAGGGGGAAGGAAAGAAGGTGGATGCTGAACTCGGTGACTTTGATGGTCGTTTTATTGGTGCCTTTCGTGACTCCAAGTGGCACTGTTGCTTGCGACGGAGTGAGTCAAAGTGGACTGTGGTCGTGCGTTGTTTTCGAAACGAGCACTGTCTCTCCCTGATACGCCAGCTGCAGCGATGCTGCGATACGGCATCTCTACGTGGAGGCCTCACCGTGTGTGGTGAGTGGAAGATTAACCTGATCACGTGTGAGACGTGTTTGGAAAGCATAGTAGGAGACATTCCACAGTGATGCATCGGGACCAGTGAAATGATTTTAAGCTGTCTCATGATTTGCCCTTCTTTGTAAAGGCCAAGATGAGAATTTCAACAAGAATGTCTTTTGCTTTTTCCATGTTGTTTTTTCCTTAAACTTAGGCTGTGCTTTGTGAGCATTAGGGGAAGGATGATGGATTGAGCGAGGGGTTATAACGGAAATATCGGTTTGATACTTTTGTGTTCGATGAATGGGCTAAAATTTATGAGCCGATGATAGAACGGATAGACTAATGCACAGTACACAGTACAAGTTGTAGGATACTGCATCTGAACTGGAGGGGCTGGCAAATGCAATTAGGACAAATGAGTGATTGAACAGACCGATAAATGGACCTTGTACGCATTCATTTTTTGGCCTCTCTGGCAGTCTGTTAAAGTTACCAACCTCCTGAGGTACTTGAAGCGACCTTAGGAACTGATTATTTAGGGTCAGCAAAGGGTGGAATCATTAATCAGCCCTCTGGGGGCGTAGAATGATTGTTATTTTAATCAGAGGCACAGAATCTTTGGCCTAGTATAGTTTGTAGTTTATCAGATCAGGGACTGCATTAAGGAAACTGAATATGATAGGGAATTCGGTAAGTGGGTAGGCAGACAGTCAGTAAAGAGGCAAATTAACAGTGGAATAAATGGTAGATGTGTGCATAAGTAGAAGAAAGGGATGGCTGGAGGTATGGATAGATCCGGAATGGGTGCTAGCACGAATGAATAAACGGATAGAGGGATGGTTGGGTGGACAGACAAAAGGGCGGCATAAGGGCTGTATGAATGTGCAAGTGCTGGGTGCAAAGGCTAAATCAAACGAATCGGGAGAAGTGAACTAAGGAAAAGCAAAAAAGAAAATTTTCACACCATTTCTTTAGGCTTTCTTACGAGCGGAAGTCAAATAAATTATTAATTCAAGCAAGCTTAATAGGTTGGATAAAAATTATCCATCCATCAAAACTCACTTAATCGTTTAAGGACTACTTTTGCCTTTTTAATGCAATTGAAAGACAGCACCAGATGACATCTCAAATCAACCCTTTAAAGAAAAAGTCAAATTGCGGGGCGTAAATAGGGTCAATTTTGTGCGTTGTCAGTCTTGAAGATGTAAATTTTGCCTGAGTTTCACTTTTCGCCCACGGGAAGTAGAAAAAAGGGGAGAAACTGGATGAAGGGAGAGGAGGCGGAGGAAGGAGAGGAAAAAGAAGACGAAGAAGAAGCAGAAGAGAGGGGGTGAGAAGGAGTGGAGATAGCTAAGACGATACCAATGTCAGGAGCTTGAGGCGCTTCGTGCTGCAATGCCATAAAAGATTGCATCTACCGACAATGCCGACCAGTTACCGCTGATCAGTGCCCCTGCTATCGCTGACTTTTTCGATTTCGTACAATGCAAAAAGACAGAGAGGAGTGAGCGTGAACGAGAACGAGAGAGAGGGAGCGAAAGAGATAGAGAGTGTTTAAAAAAGCGACAACCACCTAAAATTTGCCTCGCATTTTTGGCAAATTTTCTACTCTAATTTACTTTCATGTACACGGCAAGGGATCACTCGATCCTTCCTCGTGTGAGTGACCTCATGATCGCTCGCTGCACTGGTAAGCTGGCAAGGAGGTGGAAACTCGAGGAAATTTCAGTAAAAAGATCAATTTTTTTACTTGCATCTTTAAGCCAACAGCAGCTGACTAAATGGGAGTTTGTACAGTCAAAATGAGCTGACTAAATAGGCATATTTCTGATTTATTCAGGAAAGAAGCAGGATTGTTCCAATGCCAATCAGGAAGAAAACTTCCTGTCAATGACAACCTGATTAAACGCATTTGCATCCGCTAAAAAGAAAAAAAAGCAGCAGCCTTAATCATGGCTTGACAAAACGATAAAGTGGATTTATTTGCCTTATTTTAATATGTTTTTTTTTAAAAAGAAATAAATTTTACGTTTTGGTGACAGCTCTGGCATCACAATCCCCTTACCGGTCAACTCTGTCATTAAACGTTTAGTTCAAAAGTTATCCAACGCAACATTTTGTTATTTAGGTCAAACAGAAGCATTACAGCTGAAATGCTGGAAAAAAACTACCTTCGAATAATTCTTAAAGGAATTTACATTCGTCTTGTCTTTAAAATTCACTTACATGGTAGGAAGATGAGATTTATGATGGGTGTGAAGTAGACTTGGGCTACAACGGGTAATTTTGATCCTCACTAATTAGGGTCTTGACAATAGCTAGAAGCCTTTGTGAATTTGCGTTGGCACACACAGTCGACAGTGATGATAAATACGCCTTCGAAATGTGCACCGAGTACGAAGCAATGGCATTGCGCAAAATTTTCCCTAAAACAATCATCTAACTACTTTACTCTCCCCGGTGGTTGAAGATTACTTGCATACACTTTTGTATGGCCCCGACACAACTGTTTAGGGGAGGGGATTAACACCCGCTTAAATCACCAACAAGCACACCTTAAATGTTTTAAGTTAAAAGCTTTAATTTTTGTCTCAAAAAAAGGCAAAAGGAGGGAAAATTTCTGTAGAAAACTCAATACTGGGCTCTGTTGAATTAGGAATGCGATGATTAATTAACGAAATAAGTTAGAAAAGGAGTTGATTAAGCGAGCTGGAGGCGCTGCCAACGATCCGCTGGTCCAAGCAGAAACCAGCTGATCCATCTCAACGATATCAGCTGATTGCGGGGCGAAAAATCGATAGCACTCGGTCCCTCCACTTTGTCAGCTGACCACCACCGAAAGAATCTATAAATTGGTGCGCTTGGCGCTGCCATGGCGTCAGGAAGTAAAAGGTTACTTTTAGATCAGAAAAAAAGTGAATTTGGAGGAAAATTATTTTGTCTCTATCCATCGAATAAATATTTCTTGCTGCTGGAGGCAAAAATGCGCAGCTCAAGTCGATGGAGGCGGAGCAGAGGCAGGAAATGTCAACCTGTCAATTTGAGTAAGATGGAGACAGACAGGCGAGCGGGCGAGCGAAAGATGCCGTCGATGCTTGCTATCAGTTGACGGCCGTCAGAAAAAGAGCGAGGGAAGAGAGAGGGAGAGGTAGATAGATAGAGGGAGGAATGACTTCTCCTTCTGTCAATCCTTCCACCCTCCTGAGTAGGCAATTAAATAACCAACTAACCAACCTCCTTCGCATGCACTTTGCTACTGCCATAGCAAGCATGACATAGAAGGGAAAAAGCTCTTGTGCTATATGTACATCCCCTTTCTTCTTACCAAGGAGAGTGGCAGAAGCGGGCGAATCAAAACCTGTATTTCAAGCCATTAAATGGTGCATACTGACAGTTTTATGGAGGATGGTAATAATCACGGCAATAACAGTGGGGATGTGCTAAAAAAAATAGGCAAATTTTATTGGGTCTCCTTCAATAAAATAGAAAAATATATACGCAATTGCATACAGTTTTAATGTCGGACACACCGGCGGACATTAAATTGTCTTTGAAAAAACCTCAAACTTGTAGACATTAGGAGTTAAAAAGTGAGTACCTGTATTGCGAACGGTTCGTACATTGAGTAAAAATTGAACAAATTTGTTTGATTTGAGGACATTATAATTTTTTTGCTATCTGAACAGATCGTCGGGGCCGAGAAAGCCGTAGTAGCAGGTGGTAGGGGCACATTAAGTTGCAGCCTGCTATACCCTGTCGCCTCATTTCTTTCCAGTTATAACGACGGATGCAGACACAAGAAATGGTGGATAATTCATCAGAAAATGCAAAGATGGGACCATATCAAAGAACGCTGAAGTTGAAATCAGTAGGCAAGCCACGGAAAGTAGAAAAAAAGCTAAATTAGCCCTTCCTTCCTTTCTCCCTTGCAACTCCTTGTATTTTCATCTTTGGACAGTTGGCGTCGCTGTTGGACGGCGGTGGCGGCATGTCGGGCCTAGCTGACAGGTCCCAAAGGGAAGGTGTGCGCCTTCTTCCTCTTCTTTCTGCATTTTTAATGACGCGTGCATCCCTCTGTCCTGCCCTGTCTTACCTCGTCTCGTCTTCCCTCTTCTCACTGTCTAAATACATATCGTTCATGCTCCCCTTACTTTTTTATTAAAAGAAAGAAGAAAACCTACTTGTCTCCAAGTAAAATTTAGGGACAGGAATGCAGCCTTCTGGGTTAGAATATTCAAGATAATTACCTTTTTTTTAATGCTTGGACTGGCTCCCAAAGAGCTGATAGTGAATCAGTACAGCCCTAGAAAGTGGAAGGGGAGAATCTCTGAGGAATGGCTAAAATAATTAAAGGTGTAGTGATGGTAGACGGTGGGAAGAGGGGTAAATCGGAACGAAATTCTGGGTGCAATAAATCGAGAAGTCTCCGGTAGTTATTTAGTTTTATTGACCTAAATCGTCCCCAGATGTAGTTAGGCTAATTGAAGTGCTCAATAGACCCAAATTCTAGTCTGAAATGCCGCAAGGATGGTGTAAAAGGTGCCTGTACCCCTCCCCTCCCTACTACCCTAGGTGCCTCCAACATCGGTTGGAAGGCAGATGTAAGGCAAGCCAATAGAAGATTTTGGAGACTAGGAAGGAAAGTGACATAAAGAGGACTAAATTCAGTGGATGGAGTAGCTTGACCCAGCTTGACTATCTCCTTCCAGCGTGCTAGGATTTTCGCCAGCAGGAGAGCTCTCACCTCCCCGTGGTTAAACTTTCGAAGTCGCTTTGCTTATAAGCAACTTTCTTCACTTTACGAGAGACAAAACTACCTTGAATTTGCATGACTTGTGGAAAAAGTGAGGCAAAAGTAAGCAGGACGAAAAATGCTCCAGAGGCAATAAAAAGAGGGAATTTTTTGAAACGGAAAGAAGATAGTAGAGCTGAAGCAGGAGTAGAAAGGTGGATTTTGAATAATGAAAGATGTCGGTGGTAGCCGACACTGCTGCTTCCGACAGCGCTTGCACATCACCTGCATAATTGATACCGCAGACATGTGTCTCCGCTGACAGGCTGTCAGTGTCCTCCCCCTGCCCTCAACAACTGATCCAAAATAACAATAAGACCCAAAGCACAGACTTGACTAGAACCAACAAATGCAGGAGATTTGCTGATCGCAGAGCGAGGTGATACAAAAGTGGTAGCTCAATTCCACCTCATGGAGGGTAGCTTTGTAGCCTCAGGCTTTAATGGAACATCTTGGTTACACCTAGCACAAGGATCCACTGACTGGCAGATCAGAGCTGAACAGATTAATTGTTTTTAGGAAGAAGAACATCTTTTGCCCGTTTCATTGCTTTAGACTCAGCCACTGCAGTGGAGACAAGAGGGGATACAACAATATTGGTTGTCACACACATGTGACGCTTTATTACGGTAGGAATTCGAAAAGACATAAATAAATATGAGAAGTAGTGAAACATTTGTGTTAAAATTGGTGAAAAAGTCATTAAACGATCTTGGAGGTTGTCAGGACTGCGAGGAAAACTTGGATTGCGGGCTAACATGGGCGAAATGTGGCCTGTGAATGAAAGCGGTGAACTTGAGGTTTCAGATAGACTCAGATCAGTGGCAGGGTCCTCAGCTATTCTACGGCGGAAAATTTAAACGTCATAAACACTTTTACAGTCAGCAGTTGCAAAAAGCGGATCCTCTGACCAAGCCTTCGACTGACGCGTGACTCAATTCTCCTCTCTTAGGCGCCTAATCAACACAGAACCTGTCGCAGAAGGCTCCATTCACAGAATAAAGTGGGCACAACCTCAAGAAATTAATTTCCACTGTGTAGTAAGGCAGAGCGGTTGCTCTTGGATTGGTCTTATCATGCTTATTGATCAAACGGCTTTGGAGAGATCCATCAGATTTCAAGTTCGACGTTGGAATGCATGTACAGATTCGTCCTTCGGACCGATGGTAAATTTACTTCTCCCACCGAAGAGTTAAAAACGCCACGCTGGTAATAATCGCTCTCCTTGCCTTGAAGCATCACGAGGAGATTGTGCAACAGATACTGCTTCCATTTAAATTGTACTGACAAATTTTAACGCCTTTTGGGAGCATCATCACCATCATCGTTGATGTAACCTTTTTTCATCCGATTTTTTTTCCCTAATTACTTGAATGTTGATTTTTTAGCATCATTTGGTGGTGCGTTAAATAGCGGTGGAGCATGAAACTGCCCTACCAGAGCAGAGCGTTCATGCAAATTTTAAGTGGCGCAATCAAAAAAGAAAAAAACTGTCAAAATTTTTCCCCTCCCTTGTGAAAAAAAAGACGTTGACCTATTTTTGGTTTTGCGAAGGCTTAAATGTGGCCACACGACCGTGCTTGAGAGACAACTTGGGAGTTGACTTTTTTAGTGTCCATAATCACTGCTGGGGTAAGAGGTAGCAACGACGATCTAAGCAACTGGTGAGGTGGGGAGTGAAAGTTGGAGCACAGGGTGCTCTAAAGGCACACGCGCCAGGGCGATTTTGGGATGGATCTCAGTGCTCCCCCAGTCATTACGTCTGTCTGGTTGAAACCACGAAACCCATCCGACAGCTGGCTAGGCGAGACTGCCGACTCCGTTTCTGTATGCTTACAGTAGCTGAGCGAACTTGACCTTCGATGTCTGGTGGAACTGGACCAATCAGAAGAGAGCGAGCAGAGCCGTAACTTTCTGAGAGGTTGATCAGTTGGGTCACTTCGAAAATCGAACATAATAGTTTTTCAGGGGTCACAGATATTCTTCCAACAAAGTGTAACCGAGAAAATTCCACAAGTAGTTTATATGATTTTGGGAAATGTTTACACTTTCCATTCCTCATCTTGCAGTATTCCCTCTTGGCCTTCTAGGGACCCTCCTTACTCGGTGAATTGCTGCTTCATTTATCTTTTCGTCGAATCCAGGGTGTTTTCAAAGCAAAGACCATTAACTTTTTCTCCTACAAAAACGTCTTTCTACACGAGGGAAAGGAAAAGGTAAAAAGAAGGGAAGAGAAGAGGAGAGAAGCAGAAGAAGAAGAAGAAGAAGAAGAAGAAGAAGAAGGGAGGCCAGCCACCTTTTTGTCGATTTGATTTAACTAATACCTCGTCAGTTGACTCGAACTCGTTCCCTTTACCGCCACCCCTCTCCTCGAGCCGCCTCTCAACGACGGAGCTCTCCTCCCTTGTCTTCTTCCACGCCTCTCCCCTTCCTCCACCCCATTTACAATAAAATGAAGCCGATTTTTATCTCATTTACTACCTCTCTCACGCACTCCCTCTCAAACTTTTCTTGTTTACCTCTTTTTACCCATTTTTCACCATGCCTACATAAATAAAAAGCCGACACACACCCACACGTACAAATACCGCTCATGCCGCGTTCAAATGAACCCCAGAGCTCACCCTTTTTTGTTTTCCATCCTTCTGCTGGAAATGGGCCAGAAGACCATGACGAAGAGGAAGAGGGGCAAAGCGAGGGGTGAAGGAAAAGGAGGCAGCGCAGGGGTAATACATTTTTTGTTTCTCTCTCGCCTCACTCTTTCTTTTCTTGAAAGAGTAAAGAGAAAAAGAGGCCAAACTTGCTAAAATCGGTGGGGAAAACACGAGATGCGCATGACTTTCGTGCTCGATTCAATATTGCCAGACGTGGAACTAGTAAAGCACAAAAGCTGTTTTTTCGGCCATAACTGTGATAAACTTAATACGAAATAATAAATTCTTGCCTCCAAACAAGCAAAACTCATTCTAAGTTGAATGTCTTGGTTTCTGTTGTCATAGAGGCCTTTAAAGGGGCCCTTTAAGGACTACTCAAGGGACTGCTGCTCCGCCGAGTTGCAGTCAAATTATCAACCCAGAAGTAAAAGCAAACCAACTTACTCGGTCTACTGTGTTTTATGGCAAGCGATCGGTATAGCTCGCTTGCAAGTAACTGGAGAAGCATGTGTGTCACATATATGTGACACAAGTGGTGGGAGAGCACATAAATCACGAGCGGTAAGAGATATCTTTAAAAAACATAAACACTTTAACCCTTACTTCTTGCGTTTTCTGTGTGCAGTAATGAGGCCCTGACTCCAATCTACCAGAAAAGATTTCCCTACTTTTGTGAATGCAGATTCCTTTTCGGTCATTTGCAGCATGCCTACAGCATCAAAGGTGCATGACTTTGCTGATTCCATTTCATTCTATTCTTTGCCTCTTTGCACCTATTATGGATAAAGCCTCTTCTAGACCCGAGCGCTACATTGCGTTTACAAAGCGGCGTAATAGTTGACCACAGCTTCCCTTAAATCGTTGATAAAACTCAGAGCCTTGTCAAAGAATATTCAGCACGCATCTGACAAGCATGTCATCTCTTCTTACTGTTCTCTCCTAGCAATGGCTCACATTTAACCCAGTAATTAACTTAAACTCAATGAGGGCAGCTCCCATTTTTGGCATCCTATGAGTTGCTTTCCTACCTTCAGTAATTAAAACAGCTTGACAAATAAGTGCTAAAGTAACTTTGCAGCCTTCAAAAAATTCTTCAATTCATTAAAATTATTTATTTTAAAAGGAAACAGGAATAATCCTAATAGATTTATTTATTGCTTGGGTAAATTTGAATCACCTGCGTTAAAATTGTGGGACAAATAACCTACTATAAAAAATAAGTAGAAAGTATATTGCCTCGTTTGGGTTTTTTGAAAATGGAAGGTTCCAATAAACTACAGTGGCATCGGGCATAGAAGAGAGGCTTTGAGAAGAATAGAAATACTTCTAATAAAATACCCTTCTAAAGCACTTTATTAATCTGAGGTTAAGCAGTATAATATAGTCATTAGAGCTATTTTGAAGCTTGGGTAAAAGTAAAACGAAGGTATTAAAAATTTCTTCCTCTTAATCTTAGGCCAAAAAATGCCTTACGGAGGATTGAAAAGAATTACAGAGCGCAGCAACTTTGCCAACAGCTTAATGGATTGGTAGCAATGAGCCTGCCTTTCGATTAATTGCTTATTCCTCCCCTTAAATTTGTGTAACGAGAGTATAGTCACACAGTCGATCTATTAAGGTCGAAAAAAGAACACTTTTATGTGCCGGTTAAGGTTATGGAAGTCAGCTGGGCTATCATTGTTTGCTTTACCTCCTCTGTCCCTCCCTCAGCCTGCCTCCCTTCCCGCTCGCCTCACAACTGCAATGGATGACGATGGATCGTTGGCTACAACTCCACTCCACTCCACCCCACTCCACTCCACTCCACTCCACTCCACTCTACTCCACTCCACTCCACTCCATTCCACTCCACTCCACTCCACTCCATTCCACTCCACTCCACTCCATTCCACTCCACTCCACTCCACTCCACTCTACTCCACTCCACTTCACTCCACTCCACTCCACCTTCTAACAGGGTCCGTTAATTTATCCGAACCACACGAAGTTGATTTAAACGAACTGGATTGTAGTGTAAACACACACACACACACACGCAGTGAGAGGGAGAGGAGTGATTGAATGAGTGAATAAATGAATGAATAAATGAGTGAATAAGTGAATGAGTGAATAAACGAATAAGTGAATGAATGGAGGAAGGAAGGAAGGAGGAAAGGAGTGAATGAACGATTGCACGGTGCACAAATGGGTGGTGGTGATGATGAGATTGGCATTGTTTATTTACTGCTAAGGCCCCAGTTCCGAAGGTGGTGGTGGTGGTGGTGGTGGTGGTGGTGGTGGTGGTGGTGGTGGTGGTGGTGGTGGTGGTGGTGGTGGTGGTGGTGGTGGTGGTGGTGGTGGTGGTGGTGGTGGTGGTGGTGGTGGTGGTGGTGGTGGTGGTGGCAGCGATGTTGATGAAGGTAGTGTCGGCGGTGATGTTGATGGTACAGGTAGTAAATTGCATGCATCACACTGGCCGTTGCAAACGTGTTGAATCGATGTTGATGACGAGCCAAAAGACCCTCTTCCACAGTGGTGCTAATGGTCATGGTGCTGCTACTCATAACCGCTTTGTAAGTTGCAATTTACCCCAGTAAAATCTGCTCTGAAATTCAAGATCTACTCATTTCTAATTCTTTGCTAAACAAGTGACAAAATAACATTTGAATTAGGGATAAAAGCGGGATAATGCACTAAGATCTTTAGTCCATTCCTTCAAACATTTCCAACGCTTCCGATGGCAAATTTTAAGCATGTCTTTTAAGTCATTTTGCTAAAAAAAAGTTTGTAAAAACCGGAAGAAAAGGGCATCGTTCTGGTGAGCAAAAGACGCAGAGTACAGAGGCAAGATGGTGGTCACGGAAACAGAACAAAGTCTCACGGTACCGAATCGGGTGAGAGTGTTTGTTGAATTTTGACACGTAATCCCAAAACAGCCGACCGCTTTGTGACTAAGTGGAGTCGAAGTCCACAAAGCTCTTTGTGCACTGTTCATAGCTTGCTGCTATGGACGATTTCCAACCAACCTACAGGCAAATTTATCGACATCGCAAATGGGTTGATACACGCTGTGATGTGATTTGACGATCTGATTGTCCCACCAGCGTCTATTGCGCCCTCACAGCTCCCATTCATCTCTCCGTGATGGCGTGACGAGGTGAAGGGAGTCCCTACTGCCACCGAGGTTGTGTAGATCCATGCACACTTCCGCCAGTCCCTTATTTGTATAGAAAACTGCCAGAAGAAGGCGGATTGGTGTTTATTTAGGGAAAGAGGTGAGAGCTGGGGAAAAGGAGGGAGGGAGGGAGAGAGGACTGGTTGTTTGGCATGTTGGTGGTTGGCTTCGACCACATCACTGTTTATCCAACACAACTTGACGCCGTTGAGGCCACTGAGGCTTGGGAAGGTAAACAGACGAGGCTTGGGAGACTGTTGCTTGCAATGTTTTCCTTTGCATTGTTGAAATACTTCCTGTAAGTAGGAGGACTTATTACCATTTGTGGAATCATGCTCAGGGAAGGTGTATGGTTGAACCAAAACACGTCATTTTTCAAAACAGGTAGCAAAACTTAGCTTAATTAAAATTTACTTAAGCTCGCCCCTTTTTTTACTGATCTGTCAATCCACTTGTACTGATGTCATGTCTCTGCTGCCTCCAGAGAAGCCTGATAGCATCCAGGACCATTAGTCATTATGAATGGTCGAATTTTCGGAAAGTCAAGAGAGACTTGCCGTGCTTGTTTAAAATTGGGTTGAGGGTACCTATCCTCTGAAATTCCGGAGGGTAGAGAGAGAGTGATATGAAGTAGAGTCACTATGGAGGGGGTTAACAATTGAGGCAAGAGAGAAATTTTGCAGGAGGTACTTGAGATTGTGATTTCTGCACAATCTCGACACCGATAATGGTTTCATCGAAATGTATTATTTTTGGCCATCTTTCAGTAAAAGGTTAGTTAACGGAATCACCGTCAATAACGCTGCCAACAAGAGGGAAGGATTGTGCTTATTCTGCCTTCTTCTGTCAACCTTACATCTGGCCTTCACGTCGGCACACTTTCTTCCAACCGGTCCAGTGCCCTTTTCCTCGAGATGATTAACGCCAAGGTTCAAATGCAACCGGCTGTGTCGATTCCCCGTGGTCGAAGAAGCAAGCAAGGGATGTAGAGCCCAAGTCTAAGCCGTTTGCTAACATTCATCCATCAAGCTGTCATTCTTTAAATGCAACAAGGTTTGGGATTTCAGTGAACCTCAAAGATGGCTAATTTCCTGGACTCTTTCAGTAGCAGTGGAAAAGAGGACAGAGCCTGCGTGACGACTCTTCAACATTATCTGCAGAGGATTCGGCGGATAGTGTACATTTGAGCAGAAAGTTTAGCTACCAGCGGTGGACGTCGATTGGTGCCAATGACAGATGGCAATCCTGTCAAAGCGTGCATCTCCTCGGTGGTTGCCATTGAATCTCCTCTTTGTCCACCATCCACCTGATGGTGCAGTGATGATACCAAATAGGGACAATTGACCTGACTCGGAAAGTGTGGAAGACGGGACTGAGAGTAAAGGTGAAGGAGTAGTTCTGCATCACTCTGGTTACCACGGGCAATCACCTCTAGCACACAGGTCAGCTAAGTAGTGCCCTCGTACAAGTCCGAAAGTTATTGAGAGAAGAGATCAAACGTAGGAGTAGTGAGAAGGAAGGAAAGAAGAACAAGGAAACAGAAAAGGAAGGAAGGAAGAAAGGCGACATGGTGAAAATAATGCCTCTAGACTTGGAGAAAAGAGTTCTGACGATGCAGTTGAACTACCAAACCATCGATTTCAAATAGTTGGCGGAAGCAAAGACCTTTGCATTCCAGCTGAATTTGGCATCCGGTTCCCTTTAATCATGTCTCATCAACTCAGCACATCGGCGTGAACAAATTTTTTTTACTTTTACAGGGGGTAGCGATGCATTCATCCATCATAAGGGAATGGTTTTGCGTGTGGACGGCCACGTGCCTCCTCCTCCACTCTGCCACTGACGCAAGAGCTAGAAGGAGGACATTGGAGAGTCCAGCCATTCGCAAGATACTGCATCCCTCATAGGGTATAGGAAGCCAGAGAGACTGAGGCAGAAATGTGCAGTAATCATCAGGAGACTAGACAATTGTTTGGAGTGGTCAGTAAGAAAGTGCCAGGAGAGTATTTGGAAGCCGGTTTAGAGGTTGGCCTCCCACTGACATTTCCAATGGTCCTAAGGCTCGTAAAGCTCCAACAAGCCTCGCCGGTTGAGAGTCATTCGCGCTCAATTATTTGCCCCGTTGTTGACTATTTTCCCACACAACCAATAGAAAAAACAGTTGCAGACTTGTAATATCCGATTGGCATCCAAATGGAAGTCTGTTGATAGAGAAAACGCAGAGAAGGTAGCATTGGCTTCATTAGGGGAGGTGGAAGCAATGATTCGCACCGAGTGTAGTGCAACTCTCGGCTTCACTCCTCACTGGCGAGGAGGTCACTCAAGCAACTGTCAAGAGAGCATTGAAATATAAGGACTTACGTTGAGGGGTGGCAACACCTTGAAACTGTTTGTTGGATGGAGCAGTGGTACATCCAACAGCCCACTAAAATGGTTGCACAGGAAGCCAGTGAAGATGAAGGCAAGATTGGCCTCCAACCTCAATCAACATTGTACTGGGTGCATTTCAAGTTCCTCCTCTCTCCCATCGCATTAGCTCCACCGACACTCATGCACGATTTTAAGCGTTTTTTGTAGGTGCAGTTTTCAGAGGAATAAGTTACCAAACCATCATGCAGATTAGCACGTCATAGACGACGTGGATACAAAGAGAAGCACAGCTGCAAGCACTCATTTACTTCCGACGATGAGTTGGACGCCTCATTGGCTTCTCTAGAAGGCCTGGTATAAACTTGTCGCTATTAAGTGAGGGGTGGTTCCCAGGGATTCCATTGCAAGCAGCTAAGTAGGTTACAAGGGCTGGAGCGTTTGCCTTTCGGATGACAGCGGATTCAACTAAAGCAGTACCGCTGTCCCAAAAGGAAAGATGCGACGGTATGACAGCTCCCCATCCACAGCCATAATCTCTTCAAGGCAGTAAAGGTAGGAAAATTTCCTGTCTGCCAGAGTGGAAGCTGAGCAATCAAGATCAGAGTGGCCGCGTGAACCATCTGACCTGATTGAGGATGTCCTTCTTGTATCATTAGAAAGCACAAGAAGCAGGCAAATTACGTCATCCTACTTGGATTGTTACACTACCTATTGACCTTTTAATCCTCTAGCTTCTTCAGAGGTCAGGGAGACCGCGGTCTTGTTCTAGCGCAAGTTCTTGTTTAAAGAGGTGACACAGGGGACAGTATTCCGTTTAAATGAGATGACGTCTGAAGGATTCTTGTCGAATTGTTGTGCCTAATTATATGGTCTTCGGCTTGGTTGTCTCCTTTTCAAGGACAAGTCTTTCCTAAAAGAGTTTTCAGGTATAATTTGAAGCCTTACTTAGGGGAGCCTCAGGTGACAGTCGCCTTTCTCAGTGATAATTTCACTTTTATTACTTCCAAGCGTTTTAAGTTCACTCTGCAAATACACTCTCTACATAAAATAGAAAAAGAGGATCGAGTCAATGCGTCTGTTTCATCTTATTGGGAGGGCATAAAATGATATTTTAAGGACCAACTAAAGAATCCTATCTAAACCAAAATGCAAAAAAATTAAAGCTAATCAAGCTTCCTCTGTTTCAAATAAACGTTTGGTTAAACTCGGTCGTCAGAATTCAATACGACACCGCGTCACATATATGTGACACTGGTTGTAAAATGTGCGAATGAATTGCAGGTAACGGTAAAACATTTTTTCCAAAGTACAATGAATACAAACAAGCATTATTGTTGTTTCAGGTGCAATAAAGAGGCGCAACATCTAATTTCTTCGAGATATTTTAAGTGACTCATTGATTGCGTTCCATTTTCCAGCCTATTCCCGAGTGCCTACAGCACCAACGAGGTGTAGAGCTGCTGACACATTTTTAGCATGTCCATTTTATTAGTCTTTGAGTACACTTTCCAAGTAGAACCATTTCTGGACTAGCAGTTTGTAACATCTCCAAGGTTGCAGTGCAGTTGACCATCAGTTCGTTCAAAGCAATGGTCAAACTCTGATCCTTATCAATGTAAACGCAGTGCACGAATGACGAGCATGTAAACTTTACCAGCAATTTCCGTCCCCTAACGCTTCTTCTTTAACGCGTTAATTAAAGCAGCATTCAATTAGACAACTTAGACAACTTAGACAATTAGACAACTTAGTAAATTTAAAGTGGTCAAATAACGTAAAAATAAGAGGACAGGCTATGTGGTTTCGTTTGATTTCTTGATTGTTTCTAACATACAGGATTTGCCACATTGCACAGAAGTTGCTACTTAAAATAAGTTAAGTAGAAAGTTAATAACTGTGTTCGGGATAAGTAAGAATGGCTGGAGAGCATCAAATCAATGCAGCATGATACACTATTAGCAAACTTGTCCATAGTTAAAGTATACCACTAAAGCAATAAGTAGTCAGATTCCATTCCAAAACCGGCCTTTTACTTGAGGCGAGGAGTTAGGACAAGGATATTTAAAGCTTGAACAGTGCTGATTTGGGGGTAACCGAAAGAAAGTAAAGTCATCTTCCTCTTTATTCTTCTCGTGATCTACTTAAATTTCTTGAAGACAACGACACATAGGTAATCCCCCACTCAAAAGCTATCAATTTCTTAATAGATCATTTTTGAAGGTGCTGGTAAGCAAAAAACCTTGTCAATAGCTAGTCAATTGCTCACTCATCCATCATTCTTTCACCTTAGCCCCTCTAGATTGGCTAACACATCATACCTATAGGTATGAGTTATGGAAGTCAGCTGAGCTACCATTGTTTGCTCTACCTCCTCTGTTCCTCCCTCAGTCTGCCCTCCTTCACCACTAACCTACCTCCCTTCCCGCTCGCCTCACAACTGCAATGGATGACGATGGATGGTTGGCTACAACTCCACTCCACTCCACTCCACTCCACTCTACTCAACTTCACTCCACTCCACTCCACCTTCTAACAGGGTCCATTAATTTATCCGAACCACACGAAGTTGATTTAAACGAACTGAATTGTAGTGTAAACACACACACACACACACACGCAGAGAGAGGGAGAGGAGTGATTGAATGAGTGAATAAATGAATGAATAAATGAGTGAAAAAGTGAATGAGTGAATGAATGGAGGAAGGAAGGAAGGAAGGAAGGAAGGAAGGAAGGAAGGAGGAAAGGAGTGAATGAACGATTGCACGATGCACAAATGGGTGGTGGTGATGATGAGATTGGCATTGTTTATTTACTGCTAAGGCCCCAGTTCCGAAGGTGGTGGTGGTGGTGGTGGCGGTGGTGGCAGCGATGTTGATGAAGGTAGTGTCGGCGGTGATGTTGATGGTACAGGTAGTAAATTGCATGCATCACACTGGCCGTTGCAAACGTGTTGAATCGATGTTGATGACGAGCCAAAAGACCCTCTTCCACAGTGGTGCTAATGGTCATGGTGCTGCTACTCATAACCGCTTTGTAAGTAGTGCCCTGCCATGACACAACACTTTGCTTAGACAGTTGAGAGCCCTTCTTACTCGTAACTTGTTTAAAATGCACGCAAAGATTGCGTGAAAGTTTTGCTATAAGTAGCATTGTGCGCCTAAAGCAGTGCACAATTGTGTCGAGCATTTTGAATGCTTCCATGAATCACTATTGAGCAGTTTCCAGAGTTTCTTTTTAAAGTCAATGAGAAAGTTTCGCAAAAAAAAGGAAGAAAAGGGCATCGTTATGGTGAGCAAAAGACGCAGAGTACAGAGGCAAGATGGTGGTCACGGAAACAGAACAAAGTCTCACGGTACCGAATCGGGTGAGAGTGTTTGTTGAATTTTGACACGTAATCCCAAAACAGCCGACCGCTTTGTGACTAAGTGGAGTCGAAGTCCACAAAGCTCTTTGTGCACTGTTCATAGCTTGCTGCTATGGACGATTTCCAACCAACCTACAGGCAAATTTATCGACATCGCAAATGGGTTGATACACGCTGTGATGTGATTTGACGATCTGATTGTCCCACCAGCGTCTATTGCGCCCTCACAGCTCCCATTCATCTCTCCGTGATGGCGTGACGAGGTGAAGGGAGTCCCTACTGCCACCGAGGTTGTGTAGATCCATGCACACTTCCGCCAGTCCCTTATTTGTATAGAAAACTGCCAGAAGAAGGCGGATTGGTGTTTATTTAGGGAAAGAGGTGAGAGCTGGGGAAAAGGAGGAGGGAGGGGAGAAGAAAGGGAGGAAGGGAGAGGGAGAGGGAGGAAGGGAGGGAGAGAGGACTGGTTGTTTGGCATGTTGGTGGTTGGCTTCGACCACATCACTGTTTATCCAACACAACTTGACGCCGTTGAGGCCCCTGAGGTTTGGGAAGGTAAACAGACGAGGCTTGGGAGACTGTTGCTTGCAATGTTTTCCTTTGCATTGTTGAAATGCTTCCTATAAGTAGGCGATTTGGTGAAGACACGATATTTTAGAAAGAAGTGAATGAATTTAGTTAAAGTCAAATTTAATCAAGCTTTTTTCTTTTAACTGAGCTGTTAATCCACTTGTATTGATGTCATTTCTATAACTCCTCCTGAGAAGCCTGCTTACCGAAAATAGACGCACACATTCGTCCTCTGTCTTTGTCTCTCTTCAGTCCTTCAAGTTAACCCAATACAGCACAGCGCATCACATCGCGTCACATCACACCACACCAAACCAAACCAAACCAAACCACAGGCTTTAAAAGTACACCATTGGCATCTTAAGTGTCGAGTCAACTGCCCCGTTTGTGCTACCAAGCACAGCACCACACACCACTGCACCACACTGCTCTGCTCTCCTCTGCTCTCCTCTGCTCTGCTCTGCTCTGCTCTGCACACTCCAAGTCTATAATAAGACCCCAAAAGCGCCTCTCATCTGCCTCGTGATGGCTGCCCTGTTGATTGCGGGCGTGAGTGAGAGTTCGCACACCACCTTCCCTCCCAGTGGGTCTCCACTCCGCCATCCCCCTACGGCTTCATCCACCTCATCACCACTTCTGCACACACCATCACACGGCGTGTTGGGGAGAAAGGAACGAAGTCAATCACCTCCACCACTTCATACGTCGCAGTTGCTGCACTTGCCTTGACTTCACAACCCACAACTCACCCAGACAGCTGACATCACCCTCCTCCTGTTCGGAGGCTGGAGGTCACGCCCTCCACCATCCACCCTATCGCTCACCCACCACACCACTGAGGTTGCCTCCTCTGCTGCCATTTTCGTCCATCCCACCAACACACACCCTCAGTCTACCCAAACAATTACCCACTCAATGCTTCACGTCGTCACGACTACGTTGTCAACCACCACCTTCCATCAAACCCTATGAGAGCACACACACACACACACACATAAGCGATGTCGTGAGTGTTTGTGCTTTGCAGTAATTGTATTAGACTACAGGCAGAGGAAAAGGATGAGGAGGAGGAGGAGGAGGCGGCAGCAGGAGTCACAGTTGTCGTGTTGACAATCCACCTCCACTCCTGCCTCCTGTGTGTCAGCACTCTCCTCTTCTCATCTCTCTCCTCCTGCCTCTATGAAACGCGAGAACGTTAATGAAGCACTTTGACAAAGCTCCACTGACAAATAGCTCCACCACTCCATTCATGCCTTCCCACTTCCTCACTCACATTCAGTGAAGTGTGTAATTGGATTGCCAACTGACTGCAGCTGTCTGGTGGTTGTCCATTCGCGTGACTGTGACTGATTAGGAGAGTAGTCCGACTGCCCACAAACTCTGTCCTCCTATTCCAAAACACCAGAAGGCTGCCCTGCCACTGACACTACTGAGTCATGAGAAGCGTGTGGCGGTGGTGGTGGTGGTGGCACTCCTTCCCATTAGATCGTCCCCAAATCTGACGTAGAGGTGGTCACAGAGCACTCACATGGCAGGTGTCGTTCGTGTGTAGGCGCCTCGATCTGCCTCTTCTGATCACCTCCACCTCTAACCGAGGCACCGACTCAGTCGTCCTCAAGCAAACAGCCAACTCGTGTGCCTTCACCACTTCCCCTGCCACCTCACACGGTGTTGGGATTCCTAATGCGCCTTGCTAAACGGTGAGTGGGCTGAATGCACACACCGAGGATGAGGTGGTTGGGTGGATCGAGGGACGATGGGCGTGCATAATCCCCTTCAACAGCTTTGACAAGTGGCTGTGGAGGTGAGTAGGGAAGTGCTCCTCACTCCAACAGGCAGTGGTCTTGGAGTACTCAAGTGCTGTGAAGTCTTGCCAGTGGAGAGTCGGGAAGAGGCCATATCGCCTTGGGATGGAACACGCATCAATGTACCCACACCCACACACAGACACACACCCACACACACACAAACACACACACACACACACGCAGAGAGATTCACAAAAAGGTGTGCAGTGAGACTGTGAAGGTGAACGTGGGAAGCACTGTTGGGTGGTTGTCTCCATAAACACCTGTCTGGAAGTAGGATAGAAGGCTATTAAAATCGAAGGTATGTATATAGCATGAGTCTTACCAAAGGTGGTAAAGGTGACGGCCCACTTCGCGTGTGGTGTAGCTCTTGGCTTCTCTGTTTACTGGCGGAGTGGTCACTAAAGCAGATGCCATGAAGGCGACGGCTTGCATACCGGAGAGAGAATGGGAACTAATTGGAGGCAGTAGCAAATCATACACCAGCTGACGCCTTGCAGCATCCTACTGTAGGGACTGTAGTTGGAGAGCGTTGAGGCTGAAGGCAAATTAAGCGTAACTATTCGATCGACAATACGTTTTGGAATTAAAAAATTACTTCTACCAGAGCGGCGTCTCAAGTATCTCCTCCTTTTTTTGACTCCAAGGGCTCCATTGCCACTAGTGTCGACTCTGTGCCACCTTTTTTGACGGAAGACGGGCTAGCACAAATGGAGGAAAGGAAAGACGAAAAATCCGGACGTCAATCACTTATGTTGTGCAATGTAAACAACTGTGGTACTGTTGTGCACAATTCACAGCCAGATTAAGGCAATGTATTCCGTATTGTCGCTTTGGCAGCTATCTATCTGCCTATCAAACTATTGACCGAAAAGCGAACCTACCAAACGACTGATCCGCCTACCTATCCGCCTCCTTCCACCCTGGTTAAACCGTAGCTCATTTCAAGATCAAGTTTTGCGGTGGCATGAGCTACGAGCCTCTGTGCCTCCCTAGTTACATCTCTCCAGGCTGTATGTGGTGGCACAATTGCCATTAAAATTTACGACTGCGTCTTCTCCCGTCATCTCGAGACAAAATAAACATTTTCTGTGTCATTAGAAGTATTACAAGATATTGATGGACCTTCATGCCACTCCACTGAGTGGGCGCCTGCATTTTTGAGGTGCCATTTTTATAAACTATTTAAAGCCCTCATTTTCAACTTCACAACGTCTCCCATTCACGTCAGAGCACCTTCTAGGGGCACCTACTTTGCAGTGCATTGAGCCAGATTTGGAGTCCCCATCAGACACACGTATTTCCATATCAGCCCCTCAAATCATACTCTTCAAGGGCTTAAATTGTTCTCTCCTGCTCTATCTCATTTTTATGGTCCTCTCTTGATCATTTTGTAGCATTAGCGACTGAAGTGCGTGTCACACTGATATGCCTAGATTTAAGTCCTCTCAGGAGATTGTTTACCGTGTTTCTCATGATAACTGATCATTCACTTATTTAATTAATCAAGGTCTCTGCATGTTACCCCTGCGAGAGTATGCTAGTTTATTGCACACACATAAGTTAATATCATAAGAGGATTCCTCCACTGATTTGGTGCCTCATTAATGGAGTAAATCATTTATCCGACGAAGCCCCTATTATTTTCTTACGGCCGCCAAAATGCTACTCAATTCGCATTTAAGTATGGATGTAGCTATATTTGCGTTCTACTGAAGCCACTAGAAACTAGACAATTCACGTTTGTCAGGTGAAGAGCTTATTTTTGTTTTTCAGAAGAAAAAAGTACACTTCAGTCGGAATACGAGAATGTCAGTGTGCATGAGAAGTCAGCACGTTGATATGAAGACCAAGAGCGAGAGAGACAGACAGACAGAGTGCAAGAGAGAGGTTAAACGCAGGCAGCACAGAGTGTTTTCAGAACTATAATTTTGAGTGCCAAACGTAACACACCCTAATTAAACAAATTAGTCGTGCTTGCGCATGAAGACCGCCGAATATAGTGACTGACTGGCTAACCATCTGACTGTCTCTCTGTCTGTTTGCTTACCTTTCAAGCTGTTTGATTAACTGACTGATCAATAGATCACTGCCGAAGCCTGATTTATGTTGGAGGAAGGACAGTCTCATCATCCCGGTTTTGGGAGCTCCGTCCTCGAGCTTTCCACTGCAATTTTTTCTTTCCATTTAAACGAACAATAATATTTATTGACTTGAGGTGGGAGAATCCCCTCCACGAATCCATTATTATAGCCTCACTCTTTATTGTCATCGAAGGCGAGAAGATTCTTGTTACTTCAACTTGATTGGTTGATATCAACTCCTCCGTATTTGGACACAGGCTTCCGATTGGCTGACTTCCCTTTCAAGAGCTCTTGCGGTTCCTGCTACCCGCTTGTAGCTAAGAGATTACATCGTTTATTTAGGGTATAAATCAATCCTGGGCTTTCTGTTCCACATCCTTTACATATGATCAGTAAGTAATGACACACGTCGCTAGTCATGGTATAAGGCATCAGCGGTAGTAGTGAGAGTAGAATGTTGTGGAATCGCCATAAATGATCGTAGACTCGGCAGCGACAGTCGTGGTTGCGAAAATCCCACCCTCATCTTGCAGCCGTGGTGGTCAGTCCAGCGAGCAGTCAGAACATGGAATGCCTGATCCTGAGAAGTGCCACAATCTGTCGTGAAGTTAGACAAGAGGCGGCAGCTTCTTGCAAAAAACATCGGCTAATTATGCAATTAAACTGGTTAAACACGTTCTGCTTTTTAATGAGCAGAAGGGGTGAATGACTTGGAATGGTTCAATTGCATTATCATGCTGATTTTTTAGTTAGAATCTAACCCTCCAATTTTCCTTTAGAAATGCAAGAGGTTGCTGTGTTGATATGTCAGTATATTCTGCAGCTTGCCAATTGTCCTCTTCCTACAGTAGATTAGGAGGCAGTTGGATTCACTGAAACGTCACTCTTCCGCCTCTGAGTTGTTTCTTCATTAACCTCTCCCCTCGATGTCTTTTGTGCCTCCACACGAGGACTGCTAAACGGGCTATTATTTCAGAAGGCGATCGCCAGTGCCAAGCAGTTCCTTCCCTACTCACTTTGCTCTCAATCACATCTTCTGTCTTTCCAAACTCAGGATGCTTCAACACATAGACGATTGGCATTTAGAAGGGAGGATTGGGGCAGAAACAGAGGTGGCTAGAGCCAGCCAGTAGCTGATCTCTTGGGGACAAAAGGTGTTTCATAAAAGGGTAGTCTGTAGCTACATTTCCTCCTCTTGGACCTGATTTAAGATTTCGTAGTTGCCAATGTCATCAAATAAAATCGACAAGAATCTTGCAACAACGAATGTGCGTGGTTAGTATACGTATAAGAGGCAAAAACAAAATAATTGCTCTATTTAGTGTTCCGAGGAGCTAAAAGCTAGCTTGATGCACTTCTTGTACTTTGGAGTAGGCAAGTGCTTGAGCTCAAGTGTTAATTACCTTCGGTACTTTGCGGACCTCATTCCATAACGTTTTATGAACCATGGCCAAACTTGACAAACGACCACTTAAAAGCGATTTATCAACTGGTGTTCTTAAAGTCGTCAATAAAGCCAATCGACGGATGGACAAAGATGTTAAATTCCCCATTGAGGAGAGGAATAGCAGAAGAGGACTTCAGCACTTTGACACTGCAGTGGTAGACGTTCTGACAATCACGGTTGGTGTAGGAGACTTCGGTTTGAAGCATTAACTGCACACCAGATGTGATGGGGGAAGAAATAAAACCACCATGGGAAGAAAATAGTGCCCATATCACTTGGAGGAGATGAATTATTCTACCAATTCGAATTCTAACGGTAAATGAGGCGCATCGTCTACTACTTTGGCAATAATGGGTAGCATGTAGGCAGGTTCACTCACTGGGTGGGTGTCTAGGCCACTACCACTAATGTGACTCTGTCAGATGCTTGCCAGACGTCACGTGTGAATGTTTAAAGTTGCATCGCTTTATCTGGAGCCGGACCACCCAAAGGTGTATCAAGTCATACCAAGGTGCCGAGCGCTACCTAACTGACACCTCGCTTCACAGGTGCTCATTGGTGTTCACTGGCCTCAAGCAACAAGTAAGGGGAACTCAACAAGCTGCTAGACAAGGAAGAGAAAGATAATTGAATGGCTACGAGATGGGTGGATGGTTGTTTTGCCTAAAAAAATCAGATAGCTGCCGCGATCACATGAATTTCTGGCGAACCTGTCAATCGCTACGTGACACGACAAGACTGTTTTAATAATCACCACCTTTGGAATGTTATTGCCTAGAAAAAGTGATTCTTCATTTCAAAGGGGGAGAGGGAGAGAGAGGAAGCAGAGAGATAAGATCCGCTTTCCCTGCCAACGTCTTTTTTCCACCTTTGACAATTTCCCAATCAAATTTATTGCTTTGTTTTACTCTAGGTCTGTAAGAGGGAGAAACGTTATCAGAAGGTGAACCTTTACTGTTGATCCGCCCAATCGTAATGTTAAAGTCACATGCATCAAGAGGTCAGTTCATTGTAGTCCTACTAGTGATCCATCGACTTTTAGCCGCTCTTGCTTCTTTCACACTCTTGTTTATCAATTGATGCTGGAGCCAAGAAAGGGTGGCAATCATGACGTGGAATAATGTCACCATCAGAAGGGGACGAGTTATTGTCGAACTCATTCACATCCTCGCCCTCTGACTCCCATCTCGGCCAACAAATAAGTTATTAGACCTTGGAGTTGTATTGCTGCGCGAGGTACAAGGTATGAGATCGTTTTTTTGTCCCACCTTGCCACCTTCATTTTTCACTGTCCACGAGGTCTACCATCCCCTGTCTCTTCTGAAGACACACCAGTGAAAGAGAAGGGATTCACTCACATCCGGGGTTAGACCTGCCTAAGGTGAACAGAAGGTTCCACGGTAAACAGTCACGTTTTTGGTCCTCCTCACGCTCACACTCGCACAAGGGGACATACAAAGGCTAGCAGTCAGTACTGTGCGGACCTCCGAATGGCGCTGTGGATGGTGAAGTTGATAATGACTAATGGGCAGTGGATAGCAAGTTGCGGATAGTGAAGTGCACCGCTAGATGGACATCAAAGAA
This sequence comes from Taenia multiceps, assembly GCA_001923025.3. Lineage (NCBI taxonomy): Eukaryota > Metazoa > Platyhelminthes > Cestoda > Cyclophyllidea > Taeniidae > Taenia > Taenia multiceps. The sequence continues at coordinate 3,695,890 of CM010315.2, read as the reverse complement.
GCGATACAAAGGCTTACTGTCATCACAAGTTAGCCCGAAGTTGACATCAAAGGTAAGAAGTGAGGTGCACCCTGATAGCCCCCTGATGCTTACTGTCACATCCTCCTGTGCGGGGTAGGTGAAAGGCATCCACATGAGCATTTAATTCCGCCAGTACCTCATTTTATGTGCATCAAGTGTGTCAGCTCCATTGGTGCATTGGCATCAGCCGTATCCGGTATTGTAGAGCAAGAACATCACAAGTTCCTCCTCGTATCGCTCTCTCCTTTTTTTTTGCTCGTGTTAATGACGCGTCCTTGCAAACCCACTGTCAATGCGGTACCCACCTCTGCCCTTTACCAGCTTGAGTGAATCGGTTCGGGTTATCACCAGTTTGAAGCTGATGAACAGGTAAAGTTGTGAGCTCACGTTCCGTATCTCCGCAACAACAGCAACGAGGATGTCAAGAAGCCGAAGTGAGTTAAGAGGGTTTTGTGGGACTAGATCATCTAAAACCACATTAATCGGATTAATCCAACCTCCTTTCTACCATACATGAGTGAGTTGGAAGCATGCGTGGATGAGGAGAGCCTAGCAGACAGCGCAGTGAGGACTACCGTACCGGTGAGCTGATGCATTTCACCTCTTTCCCTCAGAATGCAGGCACATAAACAATGACACGCAGCCCTTGACAAGCTCCCACGACTGTGCCAACGAACCACTGCAGTGAAGGAGGTAGAAAAGCCTAACAAACCCTTTTTCATCCGACGATTTATTTGTTTATTCATTCACTTGTTTATTTATCGCTCACTCTAAACAAAGTGGTCCAATTTTACGGTGTCAACCCTGAGCTCTCCTTGTGTACCTCTGAACTAGCAATGGTTGAAAAGTAAAATAGTAGATCCGCATTAATGTCTACAAGTGACACAGCATTCTCCTCTTGTCTTCTCGTCCCAATTGGTGATCACTATTTCCTCAATTATCCCATCCATAACGATAAGTGCCATTGTTGGAGATCCATTTATTGTGCTGGTAGACGACACTGGGCCCAATTTATAAGGTTCCAGTAGGTAAGTGAGCACAGGATAAGTTGAATTGTTGTTATGGCAAATGATTGGTCAAGTTGGACGGCCTGACATCCCTCCGTACCTAAGACAAGGGTGCAGACCTTCGCAAAGTCATTGTTTTTGTGTACATCATTAGAACTAGAACATGATAAATGGCTCGATTGGGGGACCTTGTTAAACCTGTCAAAGTCAGTCTCCACTACACTTTGAAGGTGTAGGGGAATGCCGTTCAACATCTTCCTTTCGATAGTCCAACAGGTTTCGGCCTCCCTTCCCCTTGTTGTCAAAAGCGGGCACCTTCTACAGTAAGCCCTAATGAGTAGAAGGTGGGTAGAAAGGTTCTTAACAACCTCGAAAGCCACCTTGGACCTCAAAATTTAGCCTCCACGCTGATTGCATGAAGGTTAGCTAAACTAAGACCGTCTGGAATGCCATTGTGAGGTAAGAAGGGGACGTCTTTGTACAGATGACAGAAATTGACAAATTGGTGGTTAAGAGGTGCTCTATCGAGATGGTTTACACCGGATTAGCCAGCACGATACAATCGACAAGCATTAGCCACCGTAGCAACCTCTGCATTGTAGATTTTGAATACCCTGTGCGTGTGCGCGTACTCGTTGAGGGCTGGAGTAAACGCTCGCACTCACCGAAGGGGTTTCGGCAGTGCTGGTGGTGGTGATGTACATCACTTTGCTTATTTGTACACACAAATACACACACGCACACACGCACCCCGATCAAGCGACTATACACCTTGATGACAAAGGCCTCGAGCGCGTATACACAGCCCTTTCTGCACAAATGATTCTATTGTTTAAATGAACCCCGCCACTAGAAAAGTACACATTCTACCCACTCTTCACTTGGGTGGTGTACCAAATTATGACTTGTCAAATCACTCAAATAACCAGGTGTGTGGCTTTCTTCGTCTTGCCTCCTATCACCCAGCAGGCCTGTTTTGATTTCCGTGGTAAACGAGCTGGTATCCATCTTTCTTTGTTAAGACGAATGGAGTTTAGAGAAAATTAAATGGCTTCAGATTGTCATCTTTATGCTCTGAGAGACTTTGGAGCGAACCTTAGGCCAAATTTTGGAGAGTGGAGATTAACAACTGCTTGTTAATTAGCTCCAAACCCAAAGCTGTTAGTTAAATGTTGGATGCTGGTAAGAGACACCCGACCAAGAGTTTCTCTAAGCCATAACTCATCCTTGCGATCATTCTGTACTACATCCTTCGCGATCATCCAGTACCTGATTTTTTACCCCTCTTCATGCATTAAATGGGGTTTTTTGAATCACATGACCTACACTGAATGACTTGTTGACGTACATGACGAGCTGTCATACCTACACCTTCTACCACATGGCTGATCTGATCCGTTTCTCTCCGATTCTCGTAACTATCCTCAACATTTACACCTTCGCTTAAAGCCACGTTTGAGCTTTTATGTTGGTCCCACGGATTTCATCAATTGGTACGCATTTTCACAATGGGTTGCATCATCTTATTCAATCATTTAATCATTCGCAGTCGGGGGCCCTCGTAACAACCTCCACTTCCACCAATGTTCTACCCTGCTCTGCTATTCTCCACACTGATCCGCTTGACTCTGTAGCGATTTATGCATCCATCTATTTCATAGCCATCCACCTAGCTCCTTGCTAAGTTTTACTTCTTTATTACTTACAGCCAGTGTACACCAGCGAACGCTGATGAGGTGAGATCAGCCAGTCAAGTAGCCCCTTGGCATGACGTGAATAGCCCTTGGATGGTCTCTGCCCTAGGTCGAGCCGTACAACTCCAAGCATCCTCACTCGGTGTTTAGCAGACGTTCTAAAGGGCCTCAGTAGTGGAGATCACTTAGTCACCCACTCTGAGTAGGCCTGTGCATGTCCTACTCATTAATGTCCAAGTAGTAGCAAACGAGTTTAATTACTCATTGAAATTCGACTAAGCCCTATTGAGCGCCTTTTTTCCTTAGCTATATTTCCTCATTCCTATGATCGGCTGCTTCTTCCACTACATCCACTAGTTCATAAAGGTGTCCTCTCGGTCCATCGTGAGCATCCAAATATCTAGTTCCAAGTGTCAAAGCGACAAAGCCTTCCTCAGCTATTCCTTTGTTTGATGAAAAATGTAACCATGTTGATACTTCAGGGGCTTTATTCGATGGATCCTTTGAGGTGGTCGCTTGTCAAAGTTGATCTTGGTTGAATAAAACCTAGGAAATGTACGTTCAAGCAATTACCAAAAAGAATAAGCTCTTAAGTTCCAGTGCTCGCCTCATTTAAAAGTACATTAACAAATAGCCCGAAGTACATTGCTGAGCTTCACGTGCCCCGAAATTCAACATCACTTAAAAACGCCTTTCATATGAGCTTAATATCCACCAAGAGCCCATTTTGGATCCAATAGCGAATGTGCTTCCTCCACACCCACCAGTCCATTAATGTAGGCTCTGACCCTCCTTTGCATCACCACTGAAGGGAGACTTCTCAGTTGCCAAAGTCAAACGTCTGCTGAAGGCATGTTGTGAGGCCTGAAACGAAGGGGATGGTGAAAACCTGCCTTATTTTACTGTCTGATAGAGGCATTTGCAAAGGTATTGAACCAATACAGAGATTTTGCCTAAAACGGAGAAGAAAATGTTAACCAATCGCATTCGCACTGCATACTAATGATGGTAGAAGTGGCCAATAATAGTAGTGGAGTAATTCTAATGGGTGGAAAACGAAGAATGTAGTATTAGTGGGACTTGTGAAGTGAAGAAGTGTGTTGCTGGGAGATCGCGACGCGTCATTTTATCGCCTCGGTTCTATTCTCTAGTGCCTTCTACCGCAACTGACTTATTGGCATTCCTGCTGCTGTTGTTGTGGCGCATTCGATGAGGCCTGTAGAAAAGATCCGCAACCACAGATCGTGCAGCCCACAGATGCCTCCAATTAACACCTTTAATGTGCAGCTGACTTGAGTCGAATTGATTAGATAGGGACTTGGTGGGGAGAAGAGGAGCACCCCTTTCTCCTCACTAAGAGGTATTAAGGAAGGGCGACAAGGTACAACGACCTGCCATTGACTTTAGCGAACAGAAGTGAAGGAGGGCGCTGTGTGATTGGGAACTTGTAGTACTGCTCCTGTTCAGTAAAGCTGATTGATGTTGACACATTAGAATTCAACCAACAAGTGGCGCCGGTAAGCATCAGGGTCTATCGAGTTGCCTATCCATTCTTGCGTTGATGGAGAAAGAGAGAAGTTGGATTATTGGCTGATCTGTAGTGAAAAATGGCTTTCATACAACGTCTCCAAGCAGTGCAGAAGTGTATGTTTGAGGTAAATCGTCCCACTTGCTTGGGAAAAGCTAAACTCCAGTTAAGGTTGAGACTGTTAAAGAGGCTGGAAGGAATGCATTGCCATGATCCAAATGCGATGCTTGGGTCGTAGCCTCCGAGGCGTTTAGATCGAACAGGTTAAGCGAGTGACTGAATGACCTGCCTGTTGGAAAGTTTACTGTCTTCACTTCCTTTATTTGTGCCAGTCCAACCTCCGTTAAGCAGTTGGTATGAGGTCGGTACGAGTGACGGTAGAGCCAATGCAGTCGGCGAGAGAGGCAGGTATTCACAATACCTCCCCACTGCAATGGCACCCGAACTCTTCAGACTTATGGATTACCAAAGCCCAGGCTCAACTTTGCGTTCATCTTCACCTTTTTTGTGGGTTATTATTAGGCGTCAATTGTTGTGTAATTTACCACCGCTGCACAAATCTCTGTGTGAGGGTGTGTCTATAGGTGCACGTGAGCGACGTCTGATATTACCAGGAGTAGTAGAAACAAACAGTTTTGTCGACCTCTCAACAAGCTAATCCAAGCAATTAACTGCTTGTCAGTTGGTAGAGCACCCTCTTTACTAGTGAGCAACGATGCTAAAAGTTAGATTTCTCCTAAAGCAAACCGTCATCTTTGCTACCATACCTGCAGTTCACATGCCATCTCCTCATCTTGTCTTTCGGTAGCCTTCCATCCTACTTCCAGACAGGTGTTTATTGGAGACAACCACCCAACAATGCTTCCCACGTTCAACTTCACAGTCTCACTGCACACCTCTTTGTGAATCTCTCTGCGTGTGTGTGTGTGTGTGTTTGTGTGTGTGTGGGTGTGTGTGTGTGTGTGGGTGTGGGTGCATTGATGCGTGTTCCATCCCAAGGCGATATGGCCTCTTCCCGACTCTCCACTGGCAAGACTTCACAGCACTTGAGTACTCCAAGACCACTGCCTGTTGGAGTGAGGAGCACTTCCCTACTCACCTCCACAGCCACTTGTCAAAGCTGTTGAAGGGGATTATGCACGCCCATCGTCCCTCGATCCACCCAACCACCTCATCCTCGGTGTGTGCATTCAGCCCACTCACCGTTTAGCAAGGCGCATTAGGAATCCCAACACCGTGTGAGGTGGCAGGGGAAGTGGTGAAGGCACACGAGTTGGCTGTTTGCTTGAGGACGACTGAGTCGGTGCCTCGGTTAGAGGTGGAGGTGATCAGAAGAGGCAGATCGAGGCGCCTACACACGAACGACACCTGCCATGTGAGTGCTCTGTGACCACCTCTACGTCAGATTTGGGGACGATCTAATGGGAAGGAGTGCCACCACCACCACCACCGCCACACGCTTCTCATGACTCAGTAGTGTCAGTGGCAGGGCAGCCTTCTGGTGTTTTGGAATAGGAGGACAGAGTTTGTGGGCAGTCGGACTACTCTCCTAATCAGTCACAGTCACGCGAATGGACAACCACCAGACAGCTGCAGTCAGTTGGCAATCCAATTACACACTTCACTGAATGTGAGTGAGGAAGTGGGAAGGCATGAATGGAGTGGTGGAGCTATTTGTCAGTGGAGCTTTGTCAAAGTGCATCATTAACGTTCTCGCGTTTCATAGAGGTAGGAGGAGTGTGCGGGTGGATTGTCAACACGACAACTGTGACTCCTGCTGCCGCCTCCTCCTCCTCCTCCTCCTCCTCCTCATCCTTTTCCTCTGCCTGTAGTCTAATACAATTACCGCAAAGCACAAACACTCACGACATCGCTTATGTGTGTGTGTGTGTGTGTGCTCTCATAGGGTTTGATGGAAGGTGGTGGTTGACAACGTAGTCGTGACGACGTGAAGCATTGAGTGGGTAATTGTTTGGGTAGACTGAGGGTGTGTGTTGGTGGGATGGACGAAAATGGCAGCAGAGGAGGCAACCTCAGTGGTGTGGTGGGTGAGCGATAGGGTGGATGGTGGAGGGCGTGACCTCCAGCCTCCGAACAGGAGGAGGGTGATGTCAGCTGTCTGGGTGAGTTGTGGGTTGTGAAGTCAAGGCAAGTGCAGCAACTGCGACGTATGAAGTGGTGGAGGTGATTGACTTCGTTCCTTTCTCCCCAACACGCCGTGTGATGGTGTGTGCAGAAGTGGTGATGAGGTGGATGAAGCCGTAGGGGGATGGCGGAGTGGAGACCCACTGGGAGGGAAGGCGGTGTGCGAACTCTCACTCACGCCCGCAATCAACAGGGCAGCCATCACGAGGCAGATGAGAGGCGCTTTTGGGGTCTTATTATAGACTCGGAGTGTGCGCAGCAGAGGAGAGCAGAGCAGTATGGTGCAGTGGTGTGTGGTGCTGTGCTTGGTAGCACAAACGGGGCAGTTGACTCGACACTTAAGATGCCAATGGTGTACTTTTAAAGCCTGTGGTTTGGTTTGGTTTGGTGTGGTGTGATGTGACGCGATGTGATGCGTTGGCTTGGAGGGAGGAAGAGAATCATCGACAGATAGGGACAGCGAGCGGTGTGCAACTAATTGGGAGGAGGAGTAAAGGCGAAGAATGAGGTATATTAATTTTGGCGATGCTCGTGATGATGGGATAAGTAAAGCTATTTGGTGTGCAATACACCATGTTGTTTGACTACTCTGCCACCATAAATACCAGAATTGGCTATCTCAGAGACTCATTTTCTCTACTCCACTGCGACATTTGCTTCGTCTGTGATTGCATCACACCTCCACTGCTAATGGGGCACCTAACGATATGATGAGACATCTTAGGCTTTTGTGATCCATACTTAATTGTTACGGCGTAGGCAACTCTTCAAAGTACGCCTGTGCCAAGGTAACAACCTTCCTTAATTATCTTGGTGATTTCTTCTCTAAATCGCGTTATAGGGTGTCAGCAACTAAAACACTGCATAATGAGTGGTTAAACACTTCCCCTCCCCCTTCCCATCAAATAGCTCCACCTTCCCGCTCTCGAGTTGGTGGCAGAGCTGAAATGGAGGGGAAACGAGCGACAATTTATCTCTCTTTTACAACATTGTTGACCTAATTTGAACCAAACTCTACCAGCTTTGCTGTTCCCCAGCAAAAAATACCTTTATTGCCCTACTGCCATGCCCTACTTTCCTGAGTCGTACTTATGGTCGAGGCAAATTCCTTTTAATGTTGCTGACCACCTAAATGCTCAATGCTCCATTCACTGGGGCAGATAAAAATGCTCAAAAAGGGGATTAAAATAGCAAAAAAGTGGTGTATATGTGTGGCTATAGACCTGAAAGCATTTCGGTATACAGAAGCAAAAGGAAGCGGGGAAGGGGCATGGGCTGATATATACTACTACTGACAGAAGTAGTAACATTATCACCTACGTCAAGCCAATCAGAGAGGCGATAGAAAAATTGTTCCCTGCCCGATCAGACGACTGGTTAGATGTCGACATCGGTGTTCTTGGCGTCGATATGGAATCAGTGGAAAGAGGGAGTTGTGAAGGCTGTTGTTGAAGTAGTGAGGGCGTCTGTTGAAGACTTGGTGGTTGAAAACCCAATGGAGGAGGAATGGGGATGGAGATGGGGATGAAAACGGGATAAGGGGTAGGTGTCGCCAAGGTCGAAGGGGTGATGGAATCAGAAATCTGTCGTCCACCTGAATGGCACCGTTTTTTCGACTCCTCTAGCTTCTGTGCTGGCAGACGAGATCGTCGTTTTCGCCGCCGATAATTCCCATGCTCGAACATGTCGTCAGCTCCTGTGGTGACTGTCCAGTAATTACCCTTCCCAGGGTGCGATTTATCTCGTCCCAACTTCACAAAACAGTCGTTTAGGCTAAGATTATGACGAATCGAGTTTTGCCAGCCTTGGCGATGGTACCGGTAGTAGGGGAAGTGCTCCATTATGAAGTTGTAGATCCCTGAAAAGATTCCAAGCATCAGTTAATTGGCCCTAATCGACAATCGGCTGACCTAAAGAGGAGACATATTTATGGTGAATTTTTCAGTTCATTTAAGCACTGAAAGTACATTAGCCATTTTAACAGTTGGTGTATGTGTGTGTGTGTGTATGTGTGCGTGTGTGTAAAGGGTAAGATTTATCGTTTTGTAAACAAGCCTCTCCGTCCAATCCTTGTGTATGTGTGCGTGCGCATGTGTGACTCATTTGCGGGTGAGGGGGGAAGTGGGAAGCAGGGGACGAGGGGAGGTAACATGTCAGAGATTAGTATCGTGCTCTCGGGTCTGGTAGGCCTGGCTAAAGGGCTGGATGGCGGGCTGATTAGTTTTCTCTCAAGGGTTGTGTAAACAAACCCATCTCCGAAGGCGAATCAGAACACACGTGTTTGTGTATTTATATTTTCACAAATCTGACAGGCTTCAAACGGTAGTTTGCGTGTGTGTGTGTGTGTGTGTGTGTGTGTGGACGTATACCAGTCAAATCCTCCTCCAAACATTCACGGAACTAGAGGGTAAGGTAAACACACACACGCATACACACAAGCCCAAACACGCTCAAGTTAAACAAACACACACATACATAGCGTCTTCGTGGGCCAAATGCATCTTCTTCCAATGCTATTAGCAAGGGAGAGAGTCAAATTAACGACTCGACTGGACTTGACTCGGCGACGACTACTCCACTATCAAAGCCGGCTCTGACAGGCAATAATGGAATTGTTACTTGAGTAGATTGTTTACGCAGCTGAGCTGAATGACACACACACACATAGAAAGAGAGAAGGGGTCTGTCAATTATGGCTACACTGCACACAGGCATTCACTCACTCACTCACTCACTCACGCACACAGGCAGGCAGGCAGGCAGGCTGGCTGGCTGGCAGGGAGGAACACACGAAACTCAGCGAGGAAAATTCACAGCCATTAGCGGGCAGGAAGAGAGCGAGAACGGGAGAGAGTGAAGGATTATTGCCAGAATCGGGAAGCTGTAGCAATTGCTAATTTGAAGGCAAAATATGCAGAATGACCTAGTCTTCAAAGTGGAACAGGTATTTGAACTCCTCTGTACCCCTCTCTCTATGTGTGTGCGTGCACGCACGCGTGGATGCGTGCACGCATCGAAGTGCGCCCTTAATTCGTTTGTGTGGGATTTTGGCGTTGCTTTGGCGCATTTCTCCTCATTCTTTACCACCCTCTCTTCTCCTTCTTGCGGTGATGATCATGGGTGCTTCACACTCCTTTCTTTTGGTGTCACACACACACGCATGCACGCGCACTCACACACGCACGCGCGCAAGCATGCAGTCACTAACCGAACTTGTTCCGGGCTACATTTGAGTCTATTTACATTTCACCTTTGCAACGAAGCTTCTGATGGATTGAGCCATGAGAAAAATGAGGCGTATTTGCCTCCTGTCAAATGTACAGACAAGTATAAAAACAACTCCAGCAACTGTAACGTGCTTTCTCCTGATTGGCTGGATGCAATTAGTCTCCGCCAGTTTGGATGTGCGTCTAGTGCCTCGTTAGGTCTACTTATGATTTCGAGATTGATGCAGAGAGAAACTAATTCCACTATTTTAAAAGGTGACTGATGAAAAATGGAGTTTATGGGCACACAGATAGGTATACACTTACCATTTAGCGTGATCTTCTTCTCTGGCGTGCTCTTGATCGCCATCGCGATGAGTGCGATGTATGAGTAGGGCGGTTTGTGCAGCGTATCGGTCGGAAAATCAGTCTCATCTACAGGCGTGTTTGCTCCACTTTCTGTCGCTGTGGAGGTATTCGTGTTGGTAGAGGTTGACGCCGTTGATGCATTCGCCACTGAAGACGCAAAGTCATCAATCCTCTTTTTTAGTGCCAATGCTGTAGAGGCCAATTGATCCATTGGGATCGACTGATTGAGCTGTCCTTGTTGTTGTTGCTGCTGCTGTTGTTGTTGCTGTTGTTGACTTTGAATGTAGCTCGTCAGGCGGCGAAATAGGTCCAAGGAGAGAGCACCAGAGTCGTAGCAAATACTCTCACTGTTAGCGGTGTCCATTAACTCAACAATTTTTTGAAGCTTTTTTGGCAAATCACGCACATCTATCCGCGCCGATACACACCCCACCTTCCACTTTATATATGACGCATCCGGCTCAGGCAGCACACATCTGACCAATGAGGGCGCGCCAAGACCTCGACCAATCAGACAAGTGGTTACGTAGTCGATTGTCATTTGAACAGTTTGTGTAAACATTGATTGCGAGAGAGGTGCTTCGCGTGTTGAATCCAGTTTCTTCCAACCCTCTCGAGTGATGTAAACACTGTTGCAGCTGGTGCTGCTCGCTACTGTGCGTTACACTTTCAGTCGCGTAGAGTGAAGGGTTGAGAGCAGGTGATAGGTCAGGCAAGCAGTCGCTTAGGTCACTGCAATTGTGAGCAAAAGCCAAAACATAGGCGATTTAAGTGGAACCAGAAGCCACTTGCATTTTGTCTAGCATTTTATGAGTGATAAAAAATATTTGTGTCGTCTAAATGCATAAATAAATTCAGATGACAGTTCGAGTTGTTTGGCAAACCACCGGGTTTTGCGGAGTTATGATGCAATTGTTATTGTGGGTCACTTATAATCTTAAAAATGGAGTCACTAGAGAGGAGAGATAAATAGAATAGTAACTGATATTATTCCGATCTTGTACTCACATAAACTGATGGAAAATTTACCACCACGTAGACATGGCTAACCAGCTACGGTTTTTTTATCCACCAGTGATATAAATGTAAGAAAAGTAATTTCGATTTCATTCTCTTCTTTTCTGCTCCTTTGTTACCTTCAACTCCTTCTTCTTCTTCTTCTTTATAGAATGCATATTTTTCACAAAAATGGGGTCAAAATGGGAGGAGAAAGATCTCAATCCCTCCTATATGCACAGACGCAGGTGTGATCTACGATAATCGTATCATATGAAATGAAGTTATTTTAATGGAATTAGAGGATACTCGAGTTTTTACGCAGTTAAAGGAATCTGGAAAATATTTATTGTGTTTTAGTAGTAAAAAGAAATACACTCTTCTAGTCGATCCACCCTCCAATAATAACTTTAAATTAGATCTCCTCGTCATGATATGATTTCTTGTTTTTATGGCAAATTCTCTACACTCATACCAGTGGCATACCTCCTCGGGACCCTTTATTACTTATGTAATTTGATTTGGGGTGCTAAAATGTGTCCTCCATCTCCTCCCCTTACCTTCCTTCTCCTCTCCTCGGTCCGCTTCGCCTAGCCTTCTTCTCCCACCCGCCTCCCTCCTTTCATGTTTTCACAAACAACTTTCCAAACAAGTTTGCGAATGAAATTTTTGTTTATCCCTCGAACGGTCACATCCTCTTTCTCCCTAATGGAGCAGATATACCTTGCAACCAATCAGTTCCAAAACAACGAACCATTCCATTGGTGATTTGCCTCTTTGTTTTGGGGAATTATTTGAAAAAACAAACAAAAAAAACATAGCAATACGCAATTTTTAGGTGCTAGTAAGGGAAATGTCCTACTTGGTTTTGATTGGTTTGAACCATCCAGTGACCTTGTCGAGTAGGCGTGTGTGATTGGCTGAAGACTTAGAAATCTACTCATCAACACCCATGCTTAGTTTGGTTGCACTTAGGTAGATTTGAAGGTGAGAATAGACAGTCGAAAGGGAAATGTGCTTAGTATTTGAAGCATACTTCAAGATTCATCTAATTATCCCTGAAGTTGTCGCTAGATGCCCATTACGACCACTTGCTTACATTGACTCTGAAAACGCATTTGATGGCTTAAAAACCCCTTGCTAAGGTCACTAATTGGTTTCAGTGGGAGCTAAGTATCTAGTCAATTTCCAAGGCGCCAGGATTATGGCCTCTGTGCCGACCGCACTGCGAGGAGTCACTGTGACCCAATGACCTACGGCGAGCGCACATCAATGCTGTCTAGCCATCCATCCAGCTTATTTTTGGGTACTCTTTGCATGCTACATTTGTAACGGGTGTTTTCAGATCTTTCGTGTCTGATCTAGGTAAACTTCTCAATTGACATATCACAGAATCCAGGTATTTTGCACTTTAGTGATATATTTTCAAACGCCCTTCAATCCCTAGATTTGATGATCGGGCAGTGAATTTATCAATGCTTTTACCTAAAACGGGTTAATTAACTACCGCTATAACTCTCCCTGAACACCCTTTAGATAGATGTAAAAGAAGAACGGCCTGATTTTGGTGTTAAAAGGTCGCGAGCACAACACTATGCTACCGGATAGTAAAAAACCCGAAAACTACACCTGATATACAAACGAATCCGAGTTTGAAGAAAGGACTGCCTCTGGGGCGTATATTCCCTCAAAAGGTGGTTGCAGAAAGACGTATAAATCCCACGCCCAGCGATGCAAAATCGTCGATCTCCTCAGTGTCAATCGAACCGTTTTGGCCGAAGCAATCAACATTGGTTAGTCGGCCAGCTCTTTCTCACCTCCGAGATAGGGTCATGAAAAATATAATCCCTTCAGGGGAGGCTGAAGTGAGAGAACAGGACGCTGAATCTCTTAATGCATTCCTCAAAAGGAGGATGTTTGAATGCTGCTGTGGAAGGTGCTTTACGCCTAGGTACTTCGGAACTAGCAAACCTTAACTCCACAATGATGTAGAAGGAGGCATGACACTACGAGGCCATGATACTGCTGCCATTGGAGCTGTCACAGACTCCCATGACTAGGTAAGGCCGAAAAAAGCGGTAATAGCAGCAGCGACGTCAAATCGCCAATCATCGCCACGAATGAATCACTTACTAAAAAGTTTACTTTCTACTCTTTTTTTTCTTCACTTGAAGTGCCTGTGAATCTGTGGAAGGATTTGAGCAATGCTTTAGAGAGTAAAATGAATTAGACAATCCTTCTTGTACTTTTAAATGACGTGGCGACGAGAAATAACTGCGTAATTTCCATGGACGAGGATACAGTGAGGTAAAAGGTAGAAGAATGTACAGATGACAATCAGGTAGAGCTAAGAGAAAAAAAATGAATAGCATCAAGACGGCCATTGCTTGATCCACGAATTAACTTGGAGATTTCTTTCTACTGATCGACAGTAATCAGGAGGGTGTTTCAGGTGTGGGTCCTACGAGTTTACTTCCACATGGGATTATGCTTCACGAATAGGTCCATCTCAGCATTGGCTACTATCCAGCAGAGACTCTCGACACGAGATTACCTGCCAGTATAATCTCCATGCAAAAGGGATCCGACAAGCTCAGAAATTTTAATGAACTGCAGCCTCTTCATTTCTTTCATGAAGAGACTAGGTTCTTGTGTAATTGCACGAGAGATTATGTGACAACCGGGCCTCTAGAATCCACTTTCTGTTGAGGTCCAGAGGTGGAAACGCTACCACCACTTCCACAGTCGCCAATGACAAACATGCAGCCCATGGACTTTGAATGTTTGACACCATTCAAATGTCCTGCTACTGTCGCACCGTGCTCCGTTGACAGGACACGCTGTTTGACACCACATGCTAAGACTTGGAATCGAGCACAAGCTTTGTTGTGTGACCTCTTGATGAACTATATCCGGTGTGATCACGTCTACTTTTCCACGATGCCCTATTGCTACTCATTCCACCACATTTACGTATCCCTGTCTCTGGTCTCAATCCGCCATTGCTTCTGTTCCTTTACTTCTTTTGTGAACTCACCAAATCCCGGTTCCTAACTCTTTTCTTCCCCATTGCCTTGGAAGTGGAATTGAAGTGCGTAAGAAAAACAGGGCAAAAAGCATTGGAAGTTGTAGGAACTGACACCGCAGTACACTGGATCTCAGTAAAGAGTGGCTTTGTTGGACTAGGTATAAGTCTCACCCCTACCCTTTCCAACCAATGGTGAACGAGAAGACCAATTGATGCGACCTATTGCAGTTTAACTGGAGCCCATGTCTTGCATGGACTCGTCAACTTCAAACTAGATAGCGTTAATTAAGAGGTCACACAACATCCCCTGTGCTTGAGTTCTGGCCTCCACATGTGGCAGAAAACGAATCTCGAAGATCAGTTCAGCCCGCATCCACAGGAGAGGACATCACGGCATAACGTGGCATAGTACCATACGGTATTTGGATGGGTTGTCCAACTTTTCAGTAGGAGCAGGATATTTGAATGGTACCAGTCATTGGAGATTTTGGGAGCGGTAGTAGCGATTCCAGCTCACTATCTCAACTGATGCTTCTGTGAGCATCCAACGAGCAGGATAGTGGATTCTGGAGTCCTGGTCGACGCAAAATCCTCTACGAGATCACACAAGAAGAAAGTCTTTCTATGGAAACAGTAGACACATATCGGAGGGTTCAAGGACGAGTAAAAGGGTAAATGAGACCGAGCTTTTCTAAGTCGTATCATTTTATGTGACAAAGCGCATTCACACGTCATGAAGTCCTGCGTAGTTAAGCAGACTGTACTAGCCTGTTTCAGCCGTAGTAACCAAACTCCACCTGATGAAGCTTTGCAGGTAGTGGATTGTGTCCGCTCCGTGAGGTGACACCTCGTCTGTCCTCTTCTGTGCATTCAAAATTATCGGTCAAGCTGCACTGGGAAAACTTTTCAGGAAGTAAAACTTCCTTTCCATCAAGATAGCGACGTAGCGGCATAGGAATTTTTATAAGTACGCCTCCTTCATCCTTTCTGACCAGCTCGAATATATGGAGTCCCCGCCAAGGCTACAAACAATAGGAAATCCCAAGAAGGGGTTTATGTGAATAAACTCGAGAAATGGTGCCCTGCAAATGAACCATCTTTTACACTGCTCTGCCTTGGTAGTGCCTTGGATCATACCCGGGGGACGTGGTGCGGAAGACGACACGCATCGCCCTCCAGAAAGCAAAGGTTATTAATGCGTATCGAACGTCAGGTGGAAACAAGATGGCACTTGAAAATTTAATGTTTGAAGTGTCGGCTTAATTAAACGCACATTATAACAGTAAATAACCTTCTTCTGTGCCCTAATTACGCCTTCGTGGGTGACTCAGTGTGCTACAGTTACACTCAAGAGCGCCAGATTAGTTTAATGTAATCACAAAATCTCCACGAAAGGCAGATGACAGGTGAAAAGTGGATTCTGCCAAAGCAGAATAAAATGCACAAGATCAAAAAAAAAATGCTACACAGAAGTAAAAAAAATCATACACAAATAGCGAGGCTGAAAGCTTGATAGAAGACACCAGACCCGGTGTTTACCCTCACCTGCCAGAGCCGTCGGGAGACACAGCTAATCAGACGTCGATTTGGCAGAAGAGTAGAGAAAACTTATTCTCGAGTATTCTTTTAACATTAGATGGCATGGATCAAAAGCAAATATGACAGTTGTTTGTCTGTTTTTTCTTCTGTCAAATTGTGAAATATGTAAGTGTGCTGACTTAGTGTTCTCAGAAGGTTCATGAACTAATTTTGACCTCAAATAATCCTGATTTCATATAATTTACATAACACAGGAGTGTATGAATGCAGAAAAACCAACGCGAATAATTTGACTATTCTGAGAATTATTGACAAAATCCAAACAACGGGCAAATTGACGGCTCAGTGATCAGCCATCGCTTCTCAAAAATTTAGTGACAAAAATTGCGCAAGGCAAATATATTTATAATTAAGTGGATTTAGGGCTACTTCATTTTGATGATAATTAAAATGGGATGAAGAAGTCATCGAGGGATGTACTGATGTGACAGGAGAACTAGTCACATTTGCACATATTACTTTAATAACTACTCTCAGGGTGGTTTCGTGCTAAAATGGGCAAAGGCTTGGAAATCATAAATAAAAAGGATGGTAAAAGACTAGAAATTCTCCAGCGACACATGGTATAGTGACTTGGCATTATCATCGAACTGCACGAGGCCTTAAATGTGCGGGGTTGCACTTCCGCCCTTAGAAGTGAAATATAGGCCAGATGAGTGGCGCATAACTCTTTTGTACATTGGTGGTATATGCACTCTCACGGTGCTTCGACTTGATACGATCTCAGGAAAGACATTAATCAAAAAATTTCTAGTAGCCTGAAAATATTAAACGCCAAAAACTAGGCTAAAATGAAGGGTAGACACTGAAGGTTAATTGCAGAAGATTTTAGCTGAAAGTAGCTTTTATCCGATCAATGTACTAAAATTAAATTCCTGATGTTATTCCATTGTGTTTATGAAATGCAAAATGTGGTGCTTCGCCACAATACACTATTAAATAAAGGTAGAACGGACAAATTATGACCATTGTTAGAGCATTGAATATCAATAGATTTAAAACGTGGTATACGTTTGTAATAATTCGCCAATGGCACACTCTTAAAATTGTGTGTAGGTGTTGGTAGGTGTTACATGTCATCAGAGTAAGGGTTTTAGTGAAACAATGCTAATTAAGTTATTTATTAGCTTTCCTAGGTGTTATTAATGCTACCGCGTCTAGTTGTGTTAATTCTCAATTTAAACTTGCTATTGGGCAAACAGGTGGCGTTTACAGTGAACGTTCCATATTTATTCTCGTAAAACATGTCCTCATATTTTGCAGATTAAAAATGGCACCTCCGAACGCACTCAGTATGGTAAAATCGGAGGTATTAATGCTGCTTACGTCGCTGAAATGTGGTTACCGATCCAACTTTCGTTCTCCTCATGACGATGCCAAAAAGGCTCTTCTTGACAGTCTGACATCCCTTCGACGCACGTTAAATGACGCCCCAGGTAGGCTTAGCTTGTGGAATTTCACTTAATATTTTGCCTCTCTATCAAGATTTGGACTCCCTCAACCCACTAACCTATCTAACTCCCTTCCTCGACGTTATTCGTTCGGATGCAACCACCGGTCCAATAACCGGTCTCGCTTTAACCTCCGTGGAAAAGTTTCTTGCTTATGGACTTCTTGAAGTTCGTCCAGACAGCTCCAATGCCTCACAGAGCATAATTGGCATTGCTATGGAGACGATCGCAGAGGCCGTAATTCAAGCCCGTTTCATCCGAGTTCGCCTAAGTTCAGATGAGGTTGTGTTGATGAAAATAGTTCATCTCCTTCGCACCCTCCTTCTTATTCCCTCCGGATGTCTCCTCTCCAACATGATGGTCAGCGAAATCCTCCAAAATTGTCTTCGAATCTGTCTGGAATCGCAATTATCAGAGCTGCTTCGACGCACAACGGAACAATTTCTCGCCTCGATTGTGCAATTATTCTTTTCTCGTCTGCCTGCCCTCCTTTTGGCCGCTGAAACTAGTCATCAGATGGGGATCGATGACGAAGAGGCTTTTCGCATAAGCAACGAAAGATCTTCACGGAAAGGAAGTCGGCGGTCAACAATGCATAAGGAGACACCGTTAATCGGAGAAAACTCTGAAGCCAATCAGGAAGAAGCCAAAACAGAAGGTGCGTAATCTTTTATGGAAAATGGCATTTTCGCTAATGATTTCTGGCCAATTTAATCGTAAATTCACAGCTTGGCTTGAAATTAATGTCATGGTTTCTCTCCATGTTCTTTTACATGCATATCTTTCCACTCCGTTTCGGAGATGATATTTCCTAAAATTGCTCTGTGAACTTTGGTTTTCCGGTGTTTTTTTTAAATGTCAGCCTGATTTTCAAAGGAGCTGGAATGTGCGGGTCAACCACCCTGTAAATTTTAAGAATTTGATTCGTTTGTAATTTTGTCTCTTTCCACATTCAACTTTTTAATCCTCATTCAGGATGGGCGTGTTAACCCCCTTGAAGTAAAAAAAACTGTCCAACTTTGCGTCTCTGTCGTTTGTGCTTTAGCTCACATTCACGAATGAGTCAAAGTGAAGACATATAGTCAGTCTCACCTATAAACTCTTATTCTGTGTTAAATCTGACGCTTTTTTTTATTGAATTCGAACTTTTTGGTTGTTCTTTAATTTCTAGCTGGGAGCTTACGTACTCAACGGTACACTTCTGGGTACTGGCGCCATAAAATTACACCATCGTGAGGTGTGGTGTTTACCTCTTAGGCTTCACTTTTGCATATTTTCTCCTTTGCAAATGTCGCATCCATTGGTGATATTTACATCAGTTTGTTGAAACGGTTGCGTTGGATGCTTTTGATACCGTACTGATGTGTCAGCCAACTCGACTTTCTCTAAGGCGTGCCTCCCTCAGGTACTACTGTCCCATCACTTGTTTTTGGCGAATTCGTATTGTATTTAGTGAACTGATTAATTGTTGCCGAGGCCGTATGAATTCCTACGACTTTGTGCAGCTTGTAGCATGCCTCGCTGAGATACTCAGCTCTCTAGCCCTGTTGAGTGATTTGAAGGCTTCGAGAAATGCCTCTCCAGGAGTCTCAAGTTTTGCGTGTGTAATTTCGAAGTTTGAAGCTATGATTCGACTTTATGAAGGCGTAAAGCTAGGGTATGCTAGAATTTTTTAATACCCGAAAAAATCTGGCTTTATTGTGGTTGATAATTTTATTAGGAATTCTCTTCTCAGTGTGAAACTAATTAGGTCAAAGTTAAATGTCAGTATCGTTCTCTAAAAGAATTCGGCTTTATTCCTCCCTCCCATCTCCCTTCCCTTCGGGTGTTTTGGGGATTTACCCTTTTATTGCGAATACTTATTCGAGACTTCACCCTTCGGTGGAGCATGTCGAGATTGCATTGGGCTGGGAGACTCTACTAAGGGTGATTACATAGGGTAGCCATGTAAACTCGCGTGGTTTTTGTGATTAAAAATAGTACTTCCTCGGTACAACCAAGATCTACAAGTTCCATTATTAGGCGAGGTTTCGTTTGTAAATGCAAACTATTTTATTGTCTAGTAGCCTTTGCCATATCCCTTGTGCTTGCCTAATGGCAGGGAGGGGTGACGACCTTGACTTGAGAGATAGCATCACCAGGGCAATACGGAAGGTGTGGAGATAAAAAAGGTTACGAAAGCAAGTTTTTGTGTCTTTAATGATCAAAAAATGCAAAAACTACGGAAAGCTTCTTGCAATAAAAAGAGAAGATAATCGTACACTCAAGACATCCCCACTACAGTCAGACTGTCATCCCGTGACAACGAGGCGCGACCTTGCTGGAGCATTGCTAGAAAGCCTTTTTGACACCTCAATCTCCACTTCTCTTCACGCGTCAGTAGGGCGGTGACTCATCGTTCTGTCCCATCCTCAACGACACTCGGTGGTGTGGCATCTCTCTCTTGAAGAGGTGCATCACCACAGTGGAGCCGTTGATTCGAAATACCACGTCTAGACTGTCGTGTGTCGCACCTTTTCCAACAGGCTCGACAAGGAGACAGTGTGTGCGGTCACAGAGTAAGAGGTTGAGTTGAGGCGGTTCTGTGAACCACACGAGTTAGGATGAAATCCATCAGGTATGTCAGTTCAAGTGACACTGCATGGAGGGAGGGTAGGGTGGAAATTGAGCGTATTGGAAATAGTACTGTCTTTTATTCGACAGCTACACTTTTCGGGCATCATGGTTTTCTAGACGGTGTTTCGACTGCAAGCTCATGCCCAAATCCGACACGCTTTCATAGTTTCAAAGGGCTTTTATTTGATGGCTTTTGCAAATCCTTCCCCTGCTCCCCAGTGGGAACAGCGACTCTCTGCTCCCACTTCTAAACGCGGCATCGCATCACCAAGGGTAAACGTTGAACTTTCGAAATCGTAGGATATCGAGGAAAAGAAGTGCCAGCTCTTTTCTACACTTTTGATGTCGGGGGTGGGTCGTTCAGCACCACACTCACTGGCGATATGACACCGAACCGGCCGTTTTAAGTACCTCCACTCTATTTTCCAAGCAAAAGGCGACCTTGTCTTTGCTTTACTGTTCCGATCTCAACTACACCACTATCTGATGGTTAGGACCATATGTCACAAATGCGTGACATGTTGATTTAGACAGATAGAAACGATAGCTCTAAGAGTAAAATTCGAAGGCAAATTTCTGGGTCTAAAATGAATGGATAACTGCTTGTTTTGAGTCTTGCAACGCTGAAATCAGGTACTTTTGCCTCCGAAGACAAAAATCGGGCATTCACAAATTTCGCTTTCCTCGACGCACTTTTTGTCCATTTTATGTTACAATACCGACTCTTCGCCTCTATTGTTCATGTCGGTAGAGTATTTGAGTATCCCAAATCATGTTTTTATGGCTTAAATTGGAGGTGTTTTGAGGCCTTAGTCATTGGCACCAAGAGTCTCTTTTTTCCCACAAACTTGTGTTTATGAAGCACTGCTAAAGCGATCATGTTTGCTTGGGCGAAAATGGATGTGGATGTGGCCTTTCAAGCCTTACCCCAGTCTAGGCGATTTATTGTTAGGATGGGCAGGGAACTGCGGCGCTATGGGCGATGGTGGTGACACGCTCTTTGGGGGATTGCATTGAAATCCTCTACTTGATTACCATCTGTTGGAAGGAATTTTGGGGGGTTTCAGGCATTCTGATAAACAAGTGCGCTTTGTTCATTCTCATAAGTTCAATATATGACTCTGCCAATCGAGGTTCCTTGCGAAAACGGCAGTATTGAGATTTTCTTCCTACTTTATGGCTGCCTTGATGTGAACATTACCTTTGCTAAGAGTGAGGGGTATCCTTTAGCACCCATGAGGCGGAAACGGAAGTGACGTCGCAGCGACGGAGGGTCCTGGTTTCACCAGTGGCGATGTGGCCCGCGGATTCACCGTGTGCCGCCAGAAAGTTTGACTCCTTTATCGATGCGGGTACCCAGTGTGGGCAAACATTTTTCAGACTGAAAGACGTTCATGGATGACAGATGCGCACCGTGTGGTTGTGCATTAATCAAGACGCCTGTTTATAGCAATGGTCGCTATGGCCCGAGGGCCACCACGACCAGAATTGTCGCTGACAAAAGTAAGGTTAGCTGTCCTCTGAACTCTTGAGGGTGAGCACAGGTGAAGTCTGTGGCCTCGGTTTTGACATCTTCCTAGGGATGGCACTTCATTCATCGTCGTGCACCCACCACTACTGAACCGGCTGGTTGTCTTGACCATCCCACATTATGTGTACCGATCGTTGGTGCTCATAGAAGGATACGTGCACATTTGGTACTGTGTCCTGACCCGAATTGAACATTTTGTGTGAACGGAATTCTACGGTGAGCATAGTTTAAGTACCGCGATTAGAAGAGGAAGGCATAGCTCTAAATTGGCCGACGGTCTCCGTTGGATAGCGCCTTCTTGATTATTTCACGGGATGCGGGGCTCTTTTTGGTGACGAGGCCCTTTATCGCTATCGGCTCTGTTTACCTTATTCAAAAGTCATCTGCAAATCAGTCTCCCGCCTGACCTTGCGGTGACGGATTTAGTTTATCAACTTCTACTAAGCATGGCTGTGATAATTGCACCAATAAATTCGAGATCACTCTGTTACAGACGATAGAGAGGCCGTTCTTTGCTCAAGTCGTCACTTCTGTTACAAACTTCTTCATGCCTCCTCCATAAAATAATGATTGACGAATCAATGATATTTTATGCCCGGATTCGGAAGGGCCTTGTTTCGGTGATTTGTTGGTAGAAAAAGTACTCTTCAAGCACTGAAGACTTACCAATGAAAACAAGTTGTTGGCTCTTTCAGGGGAGATTATATCACCACCAGGCCAAGAAGTTGGTGCGGTCTTTGGTGAATCTCACTTGAACCGTTAGGAACTTACGAATTGCGTGAGTTTACTTATACGGGTAAAATGTGCCAGACGGTCGGCACACGACATTCTCTGCCGTTAGCCTCACAGCTCTCAACTCACCCTCCCTCCATGCAGTGTCACTTGAACTGACATACCTGATGGATTTCATCCTAACTCGTGTGGTTCACAGAACCGCCTCAACTCAACCTCTTACTCTGTGACCGCACACACTGTCTCCTTGTCGAGCCTGTTGGAAAAGGTGCGACACACGACAGTCTAGACGTGGTATTTCGAATCAACGGCTCCACTGTGGTGATGCACCTCTTCAAGAGAGAGATGCCACACCACCGAGTGTCGTTGAGGATGGGACAGAACGATGAGTCACCGCCCTACTGACGCGTGAAGAGAAGTGGAGATTGAGGTGTCAAAAAGGCTTTCTAGCAATGCTCCAGCAAGGTCGCGCCTCGTTGTCACGGGATGACAGTCTGACTGTAGTGGGGATGTCTTGAGTGTACGATTATCTTCTCTTTTTATTGCAAGAAGCTTTCCGTAGTTTTTGCATTTTTTGATCATTAAAGACACAAAAACTTGCTTTCGTAACCTTTTTTATCTCCACACCTTCCGTATTGCCCTGGTGATGCTATCTCTCATGTCAAGGTCGTCACCCCTCCTTGCTATTGAACGAACGCAAGTGAAGTATCTGTTGGGGAATGGAAGCAAGATGGAAGTCGAGTCGGCTAGAATTTAAGGTGGTTATATGCCTTTTGTGGTATAACGCTGCATGGTAGTGGGATCTGCGAACTTGGGTTGCACCTGCTTCAGGGCGATAGTCTGGGCATCCCATCAGTGAATAATTTTGTCTGTGTTTGGCTGTAATTAGTAGGAGGATCGCTTGCCAACGTGGCACAGGTGTCTGAATCAGTTAATTCTCTTCAAGAACTTTCCCCCACTTTTTGTTGCCCTCTTTGTAGAGACCGAAAGCGTTTGGTTTGTGAAGGGTTACAGTGGCCATTTTTTTTTGCAAGCCCAGATTTCTTGAGTCCACAGGAGGCGGAGTCAACGAAGGTATTGTGCCTCCTGTTTTTCTGACACGACTATTCAAATAGTGTGAAAATGGCTTGAACTGCAACAAAAGTCCCCGCTTAGACTTTTCTTCCAGTGTTGCGAAGTAGTTTTTTTTGTGAGCAGAAAGTGATTTTCGGGAACCACTGCCGGTGGGCGAAGATTGTCATTCTCTACCTAAACAAGAGTACTGTTTTTTTTTCCCCTGGGAAATCATAGAGTAAACATTCCAGACTCTTGATTTAGCTTTTAGTGAATATAGGGTAGCGGTTATTTTTATCCCAAAGTAGTCCATTTGTTTCTCACTGTCTAATATCGAGGATCTCGCCATTGCTGACAATCAGATTGGTTTCATGAAGGAGCAGGGAGTGAAGCTGCTCTTCGATTGTTTGATCTCCTTTAAAAATGCTCAATTTCTCTCTCTGCCCGTAAACAAAAGGGCAGAAGGAGCATTTTGAGATGACATGCACGTAGAAGATTGCCACACCTATAGTTGGCTCTGTTATGCATACGAATAAGGCGGTGGGTGGGTTTGTGGGCGCCGTGACCGCTAAACTGTGAGTAAGTTAACACTGAGGAGGTTATCCTACTTTGCTGCAATCAAAGAACCACGAGTTTATGGCGCCTTTAAAGAATGCCGCCTATTTTCACTAGCATTTATAATTTCTCCTTTCGCACCGTCAGTTGGTTTAGTGTCACTGGAAAATCTGTTTAAGATTGAAAAGGAAATCACGTAGGTTTCAAAAGCACCAAACCCTTCTGTAGGGAACAAATAGGTTTAGTGTGTTTCAGAGACGGTGTAAATAACAATTTTCCTGTCTCTTAATTGACACCTCTGGTCTTCCTCCCATCCCCCTCTCCGTTTGCGTCCTTCATCCGCGGGGAAAAGCCAATGGCTTCTTCCTGATTTCCCCGCCTTGAAGGTCTTCTTGGGAGTGTTCAACGCTTTAAGGAGCGACTCTTTCACTCCAAATATCCGTCATTTGGCATCCTCCACCACGAGACTGGCCGCTTCTATTGGAGACGATAAGGTGGTGAATGGTGTAGTGATTGTCACAGGTTGACGTGGGCCTATACTATGTTTCTTAGTTTCGCCAGTAAGTGTTGAAGCTTTCACATGGATTCAAGGCTCCTTTCGCGGGCCTTCAAATGCATTCTGTGTTATTTTAGCGTCATCTGAACCCATTTCGGCCTATTATTCTTTGTTTAAAGTGTCGTTTATATCTGGGTTAAGTAGCTATGGCTTTGATATTTCCACCACGCTTGGTCATCCATAGTAAACGCCTTTTTGTTGACGTTTTGATGCTGTTTTACTTTAGATCCTCCGGCAGATGAGCACCTACTGCGAGACGAGAGCATTTGCAGTTTAGGTGACCACTTAGTTGCAGATCAGCTGACATCGACACAGACAGCAGCGACGTCAGCTGAAGCTCAGCCATTGCCGTCGCCGTCGTCACAGTCGCCCGTCTCTTTCAGCATGGAAATCGGTCAGGAGGCCGAAGAACACCTAGCAGAGGTTGAAGGTTAGCTGAAAGCGTCTATAAATGGGAGGTGTCAATGCTCCAGGCTTAATGGTGGCACGCTTTTCGCTTTTGGATGATCTCTATTGCCCTGGGTAGTAGGATAGCGAAGAATGACGCAGTTGTGAACAGTCACGTCTCTTGGTCCCGCATTATTTCACTAATTCCTGAGCTGAAAAACCTTCATTTTTTATCTTTTTATTCTCTCCAAAGATGGAGACATCTCCAATGAGCACATCTGCCATCCCTACAACCTCCAAGCTGTGCAAAACCTCTTTGCTCTTCTTGTGAACCTTCTCAACCCGGAGGAGCACCAGGAGGGAGTGATTAAGGTCTCCCTCAACCTCCTCACCGTAGCAATGGAGACGGGGGCGGATTTTTTGCACGCTTGTCCTACTATTCTCCGACTGGTGGCCACTGACATGACCAAGTACCTCATGATGCTACTCTATCGTGAACGCATTTCCCTTTTCACTGCAACTCTGCGTCTCGCCTTTCTACTCTTTGAGGCTCTGCGGATGCATCTGAAGTTGCAACTTGAGGTCAGTTGAGCATCTCGATTAATCCACATTTTGAAATGAATGAAGCCGCCAGAAGACCTTCCAACTCTTATTTATGGTGCTTTGGGGAGTCAGAACTATTTGTTGTTTTAAAGCGATCAAGAGCCTTCTAGTTGAGTTAAAGCTACTTGATACTGAATGCGTTTTGGATGCTCTTTATTGTCAAATAATCAAATAGGACTTCAGTCGTGGCAGTTTGAAGGCCCCAAACTTTCCTAGAAGTGCCTTTCTAAACTCTTGGAAGGCCTTGTCTTTCAGGGAGGAGGAGTGTAATTACTGTAGCTGTTATGATTTCCCCTCATCTCTTTGTTCTGGTCTGTTGAGAGAACCACATTCACCTCCAATCACTGGCGTTGCTTTGTGATATCGTTGCTGAGAAGCTGCTACTGCCTTATTTTTTCTTTGAAGAGGTTTTTTTATTCAGCTGAAGTTGTATCAGGGACCTTCAGTTTTGATAGACTTGGATTTCTCTTGCCTCACTTGTAGAAAGTGGATTTACTTAAATATATTAAAGTACTATGTTTTCCAGGTCTACTTCCAACGTCTCATCGCCCTCATCTCCTCTGACAACGAGCGTATCACCTATGAGCATCGTGAAATTGCGCTAGACGCTGTCGTCCAATTCTTCCTTCTCCCTGGGTTGGCCGCCGAGATCTATGTGAACTACGACTGCGATCCGTACTGCTCAAATCTCTTCGAAGACATTACAGAGATGCTCACCAAGAACGCCTACCCTGCCAACCGACTTATGGGCACAAACCTCATCGCTCTGGATGCTCTCCTTGCCATGGTAGACGCCATTGACATCCAGACTGGTGAAAGTGATGCGGAAGAGGTCACGGAAAAGGTGAATTCGACGTCTAGGATAGTGATCTTTTTCTCTACGCACCATTGCTTGTTTTTCCGCTTTGTTCCAACCGCGAAGCTGTCCAACCATCAACCACCAAGGAAGTAGAGAGGGTGTCATTTTGTCGCGTAAATATCTTGCGAATTATACATTGAACGTCTTCAAGTCACGTGGGTCTGTATCTCCTCTGTTCTTACTAGTCAAATGACGAAGTTAGAATGGACGTGGTTTGAACACCTCTTTCCTGTTAGAAGCTACTGTCGTTCCTGAGTTAGTCCCAAAGTAGTTATAAGGTTGGAATTGTGGACACTTCTGGTCTCATCCCCTGATTCCCACCTCCTCCCCCCTCTAGGCGGCTACACGGTTGGCGGATTCAAAGCGTACAATTGTGCGACCGAATCGACATTGGATTCCCTCCTCAGCTATTCCAACTCACGATAATCTGGTGACGCAGAAGACTCGCAAAAAGGTTGCCCTTTTCTTCGCTCGATTTTTCTCACCCTTCTCGAAGTCTCGACTCATGGAATAGACAGATTTTGATCACCTTTTAGCTACTAATGAGTGGTTCGGATCGATTCAACCTGAAACAGAAGGATGGGATCGCGTTCCTGCAGAAGAACGGCCTCCTCTCCGACCCGCTGGATCCTGTGGAAATAGCTGGTTTTCTGGCCGAGAATCCGAGGTTGGATAAGAAGATGATCGGTGAATACTTAGCTGATCGCAAAAATACCGACATTTTGGTAGCATTTGTTCGGTAAGTGGAGATAATGTCGTCTTGGCTGGCCTGTTTCTACTTAAATGTGTTTAAGTAGAATCGGCGATCCCTTGAAAATAGATAATTTCGCCCTAATTGGCTTTGGGTGGCTACACTTCATTCGTCTCCCTCGCTATAGGCACTTCAATTTCCGTGGTAAGCGGATAGATGGGGCCCTTCGCGCCTACCTTGAGGCCTTTCGGATTCCTGGTGAAGCTCCACTGATTCAGCATCTCATGGAGTCCTTCGCCGAGCAGTGGTACGAGGCCAACGATGCGCCCTTCGCCAACGTTGACGCCGCTTTCACGCTGGCCTATGCGCTATTGATGCTCAACACCGATCAGCATAACCCCAACTCCCGGCGGCAGAATGTCCCAATGACGTGTGCTGACTTTAAGCGTAACTTAAAGGGCATGAACGGGGGCGGGGAGTTTGATTCGGAGCTGGTGGAGGCTGTATATAAGAGCATTCGGGAAAGGGAGATTGTGATGCCCAGTGAACAGACGGGCGCGGTGCGAGACAACTACTTGTGGAAGGTGAGTATTCATGAAGGCAATGATTCCGTTCATCCACCCATCCTGGATCCATTCGTTAATCTATAACCAATGATGGGGGATCTCTGTACTCAATTGTTAATTTGGAACATTTGGTAGACAACAGCCAAGGGTAGAGACATATCTTCTAATGGCAATTAAATAGTATCTCCCTCTCTTCTAGTGTCTGGTCCGGCGAAGCAGCCGCTCGTCCTTTCAGCACTATGTGCATCTGCCACCGGGCCACTTCGATGCCGACCTCTTTACAATGCTCTGGGGCTCAACGGTGGCTGCGCTCTCCTTCATCCTTGACAAGTCGACTGACGCAGCACTGCAGGCCAAAACGATGGCGGGCTTCGTGCGGTGTGCACGCATTGCAGCACACTTTCGAATGACTCAGGTCTTCGACAACCTCATAATTTCGCTCTGCAAATTCACTCTCCTGCTCAGCCCTGCTGAAGTAAGATTTCAATTGTGCTTTAAACCTTCTTCTTTATTTCGCTGTTTGTACACTTAGTCACGATGTGTGGTTTCCATAAAATGTATTTATTACCATTGACTACAAATGCGTAGTAGCAATTTTAAGTTCTCTGACCCGACACAGACTTTGGAGTCGGTTGGCGTGGCTCTAGGCCGAAGTGCGAAGGCTCAGATGGCTATCCGGCTGGTCTTTGCACTGGCTGCGACTCGTGGGGATATGTTGAGGGAGGGGTGGCGCTCCCTCCTCCTGGACTGTCTTTTGCGTCTTCTGCACGCCCACCTCCTACCACCCGGTCTGGTCCGCTCGCCACACTTCGTACCTGCCGGCATCTCCTCCGGCCTTAACGCAGCTGTTGCCTCGAACGAGCATCTTAATGATACTGGTAGTCGGTAGGCCACTGTTCGTGATGATTGGAAACTCACGAGAAGAGTTCTGACTTCTTTTCAATTTTCTCATTTTACCATCTTCATCCAGTCCCGATCTCGGTGTATTGGGCTCATTCTACCAATACTTAACCCTTGGATCCTCCTCCAACTTGGAGCCACTTGCCTCACCCCCACCTGACACACCTGATGCCCCGCCAAATTTCTTCGATGAGCCTTCTACTCCATCACAACCCCGGTCTTTCACCAGCGCCACAGATCTCTTCCGTCTCATGGACGAGTCCGCCGTATCCGGCGCCGCTGCACCTTCCTTCACTCTACCACAGTCTGTCCACGACGATGACTTCGCCGCCATCCAGGCCGCCAAGGCAACTGTAGAAGCCTGTCAAATAGACGCTCTTTTCGAGGAGTCGAAGTTTCTTATGCTGGAGTCGTTACAGGAGCTCATCAAGGTGCATTGTTGCTCAACTAGTTCCTTCTACTTTTTTCCAATTCAAGGGCCGTTATAATTCTTTTTTTCACCTTTAGGCTCTTCTCTACGGATTGACTAGTGGTGGTAGGGGTACTGACGTCTGCGAATCTGTTGTTTCTGAAACTGTGGGGGGAGAACGAAGTCAGATCTTCTGTTTGGAGCTGCTGTTGCAAGTGCTCCTCTACAACAGGGATCGGATCGACCAACTCTGGCTCATGGTCCGAGGAGAGTTGGTGGAGATTCTGAGGAATGCTCGAGAACCGACTGCCCTGGTGGAATGTGTGGTGGCTGGGATGCTGCGATTGGCATTGCGGTTGCTGCGTCGACAGCAGAACTTGGCAACACAGGTGCGTTTGTTTTTTTTCTCTATCAAATTACTCCGGTTTGGACACGGGCTTCTAATTCAGCCTCTTTTCAAATTTCTGTAGATTTTTGCCTGCTTGCTCACAATCCTTAAAGAACGCGGTGCCTACCTTCTCCGTCCTCCCTCCTCCCCCTCCCGGTTCACCTCCCTCACCGCTTCCACCACTGCCTCCATCAGTGCCACCTCCGGCAACCGTCGTCTTCTGCACCGCTATCGCTCCTCCGAATTCACGAAAACGGTGAAAGACGGTGCAGGCGGCAGTTCAGTGGCCCGACAAGTGGTGTGGGCAGTTGATGCTCTACTGTCGGAGGAGGGAGGTGCGATGGCGGTGGAGGTGCCCTCGTCACAGGACTGGCAACTCATTCTTGGACTGCTCGAGGTGTGCGGCGCAGGAGCCTTTCCAATTACCCTGGAGGAGTTGGAAGGACAGGCTTGGGATCATCGACAGGGACAGGATCAGGAAGAGTTGAAAGGAATGCGGAAGGAGAATATGTGTGGGTTTTTTTATCAATTCACACATTCGTTCGTTCTCTCATCGTTAATTTTATTAAGATTCCCTTTCCTTCACGCAGACTCCAGCCTCCAGAACATGACAGCGGATGCCGGAGCCGAGGCCTCACGCGATTACGCCAGCGACAACGAAAGCTGTGATGCCAGAGCGGAGGACCTTCGACGTCAACATCCACCTGCCAGCCTTGTTGGAGCAGGAGTTGAGTCCTGGGTGCTTGTCAATGTCGTGGACAGGCCGGAGACGAGAGGTTAACGATATTTTTCATCCCCCCAACTTTGCTGTGTTTACTGACCACTTCTCAAGACTCGCCTTTTTGGGTCTCCGACATCTACTAGCCTTCCTCTCCTCACCCCTTCCATCTAGATCCTGAAAAGGCGCGAGAAGTTGTGGGCGAAGACGCGGAGAAGGAAAAAGCTGGCGATGAAAGGGGTCTGGTTCCGTCTTCACGACTACGCCTACCCATCGTAATTGTCTTCCAGGATTGGGTTGCCCTCGAAAAGGCTTGTGATTCCATTGCATTTGTCGTTCGCGACCCAGCTCATATCACTCCAAGCAATATCGAGGTTAGTGCTTCGTTTGGGGATCAGTAGGACTTCAATTCTCCTGGATAATTGAACCAATTCCTCTCGATTGTTCAGTATTTAAATCCTAGGCGTTTACTCCTGATCGACTGGGTGAGTTAGCCGACTGGCCTTCAGCTCCTCTTTTTTTCAGTACTGCGTCCACACACTGCGAGTGTTCGTTGAGGCAGTTTTGGCACCGCCAAAGCCATCCATCATACGTAAGACGTTGGCCAACAGTACACACGAGCGCGTCTCACCGCCCCTCTTCGATTTTCCCGAGGCCCGACCGCCAGAACCATTCACTAGTGGAATCGCTCTTCAGGTGAGTTCGGATGATTTATAAGATGCCTTTCTTTTGGTGCCGTTGGCTAAAGTTGAGTCGTCAAATTTTTAACCCAGCCGAGCAGACGCAAGATGTGATAGGCAGGTGAACAGATAGGCTGACGAATGGGTGGGTCCATTGAAGCAGATAGAGAGGGTCTTGATACCTCTCGATTACTTTTTGCTCGTATTTGTGGAACTCCTCGGAATCCACCTCTTCTTTCAGCTCCTTGATCTCGCCTATACCCTATTCAGTCGCGCACCCTCTATCTATGCAGAGTGGACAAAACCCACGGAGGTAGAAGGTGGCGAGGAGGTGGAGCCAACGCGAGACATGATGGATGCAAGCGTTGACTGCCTCTGGCCGTCCTGTTGGCGAGCGTTATTGCAGGCCATTGCACGTCTCTGTGTGGATGCAAGACGCGAAGTTCGTGCCGACGCTCTTGCGTTCCTTCAACGTGCTCTCCTCTCCCCCATCTTGCATCTGTTGACGGGTCCCCAGTGGCTCGACTGCTTCCTTCAGGTGACTTAGTCTACTTAAATAGGCGATGAGTAGCATGATGTAATCTACCGAAAATGGAGACTAACTGGGTTAGTGAATGAGTGGGAAAGTGTCCCGCCGTTTTCAACGATCTTTGTGCTGCTTTCTTTCCTGATAGGTTCTCTTCCCTCTGCTGACGAACTTCCTTGAAAGCGTCACTTTCAACGACTCCTCTACCTTTGCAAACACCTCTCTAGGCGGTACGTCAGTCGCCTCCACCTTCACTGCTACCGGTGCCAGTGCTGCCAGCCGATCAAGTCGTGAGTCTGGAAGTCAAGGCAACCTCTCTACCGTTGGTTTCTTTTCCAACATCTTCGGTGGTGGCAGCAGCAACAGTGGAGGTGTCGAGACGACTCCAGCGGTCCCCATGGTGCCTGGGGCGCTTGCTGAATACATGGATCCTAGAATGCGTGCTATTCCATTATTGACAAAAGTCTTTCTCCAACATCTTAGTCCCCTTTATGCGTTAGAAACCTTTCCACAACTGTGGAGACGCATGTTGACCTACATGGAGAAGTATATCAAGGCCAATATCTCTGATTCTTTGGTGCGTTTTCCGGGCTTTACTTAAACTGAACATATCGCTAGGCTATTCATTTTATTTGTCCGTCTTCTACTTAGAATGACGCGGTTCGCGAGTCATTGAAGAACCTTTTACTGGTTCTCTACACCGGCACGCAGGATACCGCGCCAATTTTAGTGCGAGATGCGCCACAGGGTTCCAGGGAGGCGCTGTTGTGGTCCCAAACATACACTCACCTGGAAGGATTCATGCCAAATCTAATGGATCAGCTGTTTCCGCCACCAGTGCCACCAGAAGCGGCAGCAGGAGCGACAGCAGCAGAAGTAGATACTCCTGGAGTCGCCGAGTCGGCTCCACCACCGACTGCAACAGGTGAAATAGATGGTTTGTGACACGTGTGCAGAAGCGTTCGTGGAGTGTTGAATCATTGAATGAGTTGAACACCCTGATATCGTGGCTCTGTTTGCAGGAAGGCATTTTATTGATTGTCGAGCAAGTGTATTTATTGGTCATCTTTCTACTCATTTAACTTTTTAGTAGTAGGAGCAGGTTAACATTAGTAAAGTTCGCCACCTGAAGTGTCTGAATGTAAACTTAATCGTTTACCTTTGCCATAATCAGACGGATTGCTTTGTTGCTATCAGCTCTGCCGTCTGAGGTCCAACCGTCCGAACAGGCAATCCCGTCTGCCGAAGCTCCTCCTCACTATCCAACTGGCGAAGTTCGGATCCAGTTGCCCGTGGAGGAGAGCGATTGCGAGGAGGGATGAAGTGAGCTGTTTTTTACTCCCCGTCCTTCCTCTCTTCCCCTCTGTGAGAACCTCTGTGATACACCCTCCCCCTCAATTGTCACTGTGGTTGACTAATTTTTTTCCTCTATTTCTACCGCATCCCATATAAATAGCAAATATGGTCAATGACATATACATACAGACAAACACACGTCCTCTGAGTAGAAGTTGATTGGCTTAACGCGTGGTTGAATGGAGAGGAGGGTTTTGAGTTTTGACTCCGATTGGTAAGGGAGAGCATGATGCTGTCACTGACCCATGGGGTTCGAGCATTCTCCCCTTTTTAAAGGAAACGAATTTTACGTTTAGTTTTGATTAATTTGTGAGATTAGACTGCCACGACGCTAGGGGTTTTACTAATAAACAGCAGTGGAAAACTTTTCATCAATAGAGTCACATCAGCCTTAAGCGCCTCAGCATAGTAAGTGCGCATGACATACCTTAGTTATTGGTGGTTCAGTTGATTGAACTGACATTTATTGAGCTTGGTTCTACATCAATCAAATATGCATGCACCCTTTAATTGGGAGGGTCATTAATGGAAGGGAAAAAGCGCTATAAACATGGTTAGCCAATGGAGGTCGTTGATGGAAAGGCACCTTTATTATGCCAGATTCCGATTGGATAAGGACTTTGAAGTGAGAGAATACATTTTCTTAAGTGGGCGTTAGTTTTACTTACTGAAACTTTAACCGCGGTGAAGTGAGATTCGGACACTTGGGGAAGAACTTGTGCTTTGGAGGGTGTCACCTGTTCGAAGCAGGTT
The DNA here is from genome assembly GCA_001923025.3 of Taenia multiceps. Lineage (NCBI taxonomy): Eukaryota > Metazoa > Platyhelminthes > Cestoda > Cyclophyllidea > Taeniidae > Taenia > Taenia multiceps. The sequence continues at coordinate 3,662,967 of CM010315.2, read as the reverse complement.
GGCAATCACTGAGCTCCATCCATCCATCCATCCATCCAGTCAGGTGTCCCTATTTATTAGCAATTTCGGTTACGGCCAAACAACTCTCACACACTCAATCTCCAACCATTTCTGCTTTTTTTTCCATTTTTCCTGTCTTGGTGGAGCAGATTTGCCATAGTCTCGAACTTGACAACTTGACGGCTTGGAACCAAACACTATTCCACTATGTTTCCAACATTCTACACCACCTCAATTGGGTAGACATTCATTAAAAAGGCATTCTGGAAAGAAAAAGAAAGTGTCTACCTAGGACATCTTTATAAAGTGTCGGTTCATCCATTTTTGAAGTGCTCTTCTACCTTTAAAAACAGTGGTTAAATTACCTTCACCCGCGATGTTAACTGAATCGACTCTCAAGCTGGGTGCTGATTAAAGAAGATGGGTAGGTAGGTGGATGGATGGAAAACCCATACATGGATGAGGACTGACCGATGGTTAAAAAGGTAGATGATAAGTTGATAGAGGAGTGAAGAGATGAGTAGACAGGTGGTTATCGCTACTTGGTTATGCAAGATAGATCATGATGAACTACTTCACAAGAGCTTCATTACTTGTAGGTATGAACCTGCTAAAAGCGGTGTCAGTTAAGCAGAAGAATGCAACGTAATGAATGTGTTTGACAGGTGAAGTCATTTCACACAAACGAACCCACACGCATGCACACACACAAAAGGAGCGAGAGAGAAAGTTAGCCACTTGCATCATGCCACGTTTTTGGCGTTGGAGGTGAAATCTTTAGGGTGCCGCATAAGTCATTCCTTGATAGCACAAATGGTAGGCCTCCCCTTTGAACAGACCACCTCCGATTGGCACCATATCTACTGGCGGGGCTTCAAAATGCTCGTTCAATCGTAAGTTTCTACTCAAGTAGCGGACAGAAGGCACAGGAAGTAGGCACCAAGACACGCTGTCACAAAACACTTGAGGTGAACGCGCCTAACCTTGAGATTTAAATGTAGCGCGCGTGCGTGTATGCGCGAGTGTGTGCGCATGTGTATGTGTGTGTGTGTGTGTGTGTTAAGGGTGGATTACACACTGTCAGCATACGCTCACTAGATACACACTCACACAGTTACACACACACACATAGAGCATCATTCTCATCCATGCCTATCTCCTATGTGGATGACATCTCCGACGGCAGTGGAGCCTTCCTTTTCTTGAAGATTCTCAGAAGGTAATACACCCCCTCAACTCTCCCTTCTCTCCACTCCAATTCCTCCACCCCTTAACCCCTTTAAGTTTCGTATCTCTGTATTGCCTTGCCACCTCCAAATGCCACACGCATCACACTCACGAGGCGGTGTCGGCATTAATTAGGCGTGTGCGGCAGAGCCGAAACAACCTCTCATCGATTTTTTTTTGCGCTGGCATGATGGTGTCTGGCTTTGTTCCATTGATCAATCGATAAGTCGATTAGGGGCATAAAAATCGATCATAATGCGGTAGGTTAATGCGCTCTTCGTAAAGCGCATTTTTCATTTTACGAGTTATCATTCATTTTGACAGGTACTTTGGTAGAATATCCTCTTGAAAGACGTGAGATTTGTTTTCTTCTTCTGCCTCTTCTGCATAGGTGCCTAAAAAGGGTGCCAAACCACTTTATGAATGCATCACAATTTGTTTACCACTTTTAAATGGGGCTTAACTGCCTCTCAGGACAATGGAACCTAAATCCTCTACCCACTCATCCGTCCACCCATCTGTGTACCATTTCCTGACCTTCAAGTTGCCTTCGCAGAAGTATCGTGACTATATTATACCCCAGAAGGAATGACATCTTTGCTACACCAAATCACTCAATCTATTGACATAGGTATGCAGATGACAGAGGCACTTGTCATTTCTTGGCAATACCAAAATGCAAATTGAAGGAAGGCTAATCAAGACGACAGGAATGTGTTCTGAGTTTTCTTCTGTTCATTGGCCTTTTTTTGTTTCACAGATGGAAGGGCAGCCTCTACAAACTGGTGTGGGTCGATCTTCTGCTCTATCTGTGCGTTTACTACGCGATTAGTCTGACCTACCGCTTTGTGCTTCCTGAGCCACAGAAAAGGTGAGTTTTGGCTTCCTCTTTGATCTTCGAAACTAAAGAAAGTGGTAGAATTTAATTAGCCAGATGACAGTAAATGCATCTTTGTTAATGTAATTTCCATGAGGGTGAACCGTTGAAGGCACCAAGTCGCAAATTCACCAGTTTCTTGTTGATACATGTAAATACCTATGCATTGGCTTAAATGCCGTAAAATCAACTGTCAGCTCTGCTGGTTTTTTCTTATCTCTCTCAACAGAGAGAGAATAGGCATTTACAATGGCATAAAATGTCTGATTAGGCATTTATAATGCAAATTAGATGACTGTTTGTCTCATTGGGTAGCTGTTTAAATGGGTTTTTCCTTTTTCCAAAGAGTATTTGAGGATGTTGTTCGCTTCTGTGAGAATATGAAAGGTAACATTCCAGTCTCCTTTTTGTTGGGCTTTTTCGTTTCTGGGGTGATCGGCCGATGGTATAAGATGTACATGTACATCCCTTGGATGAATCAAATCGCCTACGCAACAACGGTGAGTGACAACCCATTATATTACCATTCCTGTACCAAATTTTTACAAAAGTGGCAAAGAACCAGCCAATCAGCATTCTACCAATAATGTGATTAGTCTCTTTTACCAATCAGAAGTTGGCCAATTAGAAAATCAGATGAGCTAGAGTGACTCATCCATCAATGTTAAAAGATTTTTTTCATTAGGGCAAATAACACAAGTTTTGTAAAAATCGTGTTAATCAAGTAGGTAATACAGAGTAATAAACAATGGCATTTTTTTTAGTCTTTCATAAATTGCGCTGACAAGACGACATCTCGCGAGATTCGACTTTCACTGATGCGCTACATGAATTTGGCTTGGATCCTTCTAATGCGGCGAATCAGTGACCAAATTGCCGATCGTTTTAAACAACTAGATGAAGATTCTGACACCGACGACGAAGGTATTATCAAGTGCTGTAAAAGTCGTTCTCGCAGATGCAAACGACGCAGAAAATTGAAACATGCAAACCAACACCCTTGGAGCATTTCACAGGTGGGTGCTGTCAACAATTCACCCTTTTGTTTCCAAAATCCCCACACCCATTAGCCACCTTTGAATGTTTTGGCAATCACTCTTGACATTTGTGTGAAAATGTTACATTATTGGATTGCCAATTAAACACTCAAATGTTGGTCCCTCGGCTAACGAAGCGACAAAATTTTATTCAATTCCGCCTTTTATGGTAAAAACTATTATTTTTGGGACTGCAAGACAAGTTGTTTAAAAACAGACAAGGGAGAAAAGTAGTGAAATTCCTTCGTAATTGCTCAGGAATTTCAAGCACCTTACATCTGTTTTTACATATTTGCACTTTTAAATTGACTGATGGGATATGTGGTTGCTATGGCAACCTTAATTGTGTTTTTTAAGAACAGCAGCCTGGTGGATTCCCGTAATTGAGTTAAAGAAACTGACTTTTTCACTAAGTCACATGCGCATTGTTACATTTGCAGTGTTTACACAAGTTTCTTTCCTTTTTTTATGAATAAACGCTACGTTCTTCTCGTTAAGAGTTTTCAAGAGTGTGGTCTCTAATGTGTAGAAAAGTATGGGTAAAACGATGCACAAATCACTGATGTAATAATGATTCATAAGTACAATTATTGTTTGCTTTATCATAAAGGTTCCGCTTCTCAATGCTCTAGTACAATTGCTTCCGGTATCTTAAATCCAAGTCTGCGATTTGAGCATTTAAGTCGGCTCACTATGGAAAGTAGAAATAAAAGTGAATACACGGTGCGGTATTAAAATGATAAAATGTCTGAATGAATTATGGCAGCGAAAGTTCCTCCAACTTTGTTTCTGCCATCACCTCACCTGTTTCAACATCGATTTCGTTGAATTCGTAGGGAATTCCATTTTAAGTCGACTTGCTAAGTTTGACCATAGTTGCGGGGTTGCCCCTGAAGTCGTTTCTGTTTGCCAAATTCCCGCTTGTAAATATGACCAACTGAGCTTGCATCAGTGCTACATAGTATCCCATTATGGAATGGTATTACTCGCACAGAAGTGCAGCTTGAAGTCGTCATGATTCTGCTGACTCCTATTTTGTTCTTCCTTGTGGACTTAGCCTTCCAAAATAGGTGGGAGCATCAATACACCACCCATGTTATCGTCGAAGTTGTAGTCAGACACAAAATTGGTGACGGTTCTCCTCAGTTACATTAAGAAGGGCCGAAAATTTGGTCCCGCAGATGGTGAGGGTAGACCGTTGTGTAGAAGTTGAAGCCAAGAGGGACATATTAGCAAAAAATTGACGTTTAGGGGAGGAGCGTTTTGTCTTTTTTGCCATTCATTTCTAAGAGTTATATCCCTTACAACAACGTGAAAACTCACTCTGCTCTACTCCCTACAGCACAATTAAGTGGTTTCAGTTGTTCCTCCACCACTGTTACCATTGCTGGTAGTGTCAAAGCAACTAAAATTGTCCACCAAACTATTTCAAAACTTATTTCTTCACCTTCCCGTAATACAGTTTCGTAGCGGCCAGCATAGCGCCACGCGTACTCCCCGTACTCCATTCGACGGTGGGGTGGCATCCTCGTACAGACAAGCGAGCTTCTACCACTCGACGATGCTAACAGATGAGTCTCCAACCTCCCCCGTTCCTCAACAGCAAAGTATTGATATGTTCAATCCCTTTGAAGGGGATGATGAATGGAGTATTCGGGCGACACTGCGTGGATTTAACAAGGATAGGAGTAGGTTAATGTTTTAGCAAATCAAAAGATGCATAATCGGGTGTAGTTTTTTATTCATCCCACAAAACTGCGCCCTTTCATCTATCTCGTATCATCCCCTATCCAGTTCTTATGCATCTATTCATTCATTTTACCATCCATCCATCGAGTTACCTTTTTGACTTCTGGCATGCGTCGGCAGATAAGGACAGCTATGCCATAGACATCGAGCCTCGCCTACTGAAGAGTTAATACTCGATAAATATGATCAGCCTCATCCCCTTTCCTACTTAAGTTGGAGTTGAGCTGATTTTTCATCTCGATAGGGCTTCAAAAATCCCATTAATGGTAACGCTCCCTGTTTCCCGTGACCCTTTGGCTATAACCAATCAGATTCTGGTTTTGGTCGCTCAGCCACAGAGGGCCAATCACTAGTCCGGAGCACCTCGATTGGCTGTCTTGAGTGCTGACGAAGCCAACAGACATGGTTGAGCATGATGAAATCTTTCATACTTTCTGACATTTATAACCAGGAAGCACATAAATGCCCCTACCTCGTTCTTTATTCTCTAGAAGTGCGAGAGACCTTCGGCAAGATAATCACCGAGCCCGAAATCCGAGCTTTTGAGGCAATCGCCAAATACTACTTCAAACAGACACGTCGACGCTACCTACCAGAGTACTGGGTGCCTCTGCAGTGGGCTGTTCGATTGGTTCAAAAAGCCGGTCTTCATGGTAACATTCCTGATCCTCGTATGATCGGCGCCATGTTTAAGGTTACGTATTTTGGCCTTGTTTACTGCCAAAATTATGCGGTTTTTCGTTTATGTGCATCCGCAATTTTCCCTAAAACAAGTGGGCTTTATGGTTTTCTTATAAAAATCACTTGACTTAAACTGAAATACGCAAAAGTTTCAATTGCCCTTGCTAAAATTTAGGTGTCCAAAGATTGACCAACCACAAACTTGTTTTTGCTAAAATGACCAATCGTATTGCTGAACCATTGAGTCACCATCCACCAATCAGTTAATTGCCCTAATCACCAATTGCGAATTGTGGAAGGTCTGTTTTTTAATTGTAGGAAATTGGTGAATTCCGGACTCAGCTACAAACTCTGGAGGTATATAGCAGCATTATGATGCCTCTCGTCTACACTCAAGTAAGTCGCCACGGCAACAAATCTTATTGAGCTTACTTTGGGACAGCAGATCATAAAAGGCACCAAAACTCTTGATTGAAGTGGTTCTTTTAAGCTACTATGAGTAGCACCACAAGAAGGACAAGTGGAACGATTCTGAGGGAGGACGTACCGCCTTGTGGCTATAAAAGTCAAGTGTCAGGCATAGACCAATTTCGAGAGTTGTAGATCCCTTTTATCCCCTGGAGAATAGTACTATCTGACTCCAAAATCCATTTCAAAAGTGCATGAGTCAGAGTGGCAAATGAACCATAATAGACTGTCAAGAGAGTTGGATGACAAGTTTAGGACGCGATAAAACAGAGGTGGATCGGCTAAAAAATCCCTTACTTTTACCATCAAGAGCGTCTATCCTATACTTATGTAATGTGTATTTATCCTACCCTTTCCTCTCGCCTTCTCTCCTCTCCTGCCTTACCTCCATTCTCTGTGGCCAGGTGGTGATAATTGCGGTGTACAGCTATTTTGGTTGTGAAATTTTGGCCTCCCAATTTTTGGAAGTTCCCAAAGTGCCAGGAGAACCTGTGGTGGATTTCCTCGTCCCCATTTTCAGCATCTTCTACTTTCTCTTCCTCATGGGATGGCTAAAGGTGTGTTTCCCAAACTTTAAACCTACAGCTACAAGTTCCAAGGTGTTCCACTACTAGACTGTACGGTAACAGGACATTTAGCGGTAAAATTGTGTACGAATGACATAAGTAATAATTGATGATTAATTTTCCATTTTATTAGAAAAAAAATAATCTTCATGCCATCTTTGACCCTTGTGTAGGTTGCGTTGTGTGTGATGAATCCATTCGGTGACGATGACGAAGATTTTGAGACATCGGCTATCCTAAATTACAATTTAGACGTGAGCTATCGAAGTGTCTTGATGGATGAGTCGACATACCCCGAGGACTTAAAGGCGGCCACCTTCGAAACGTGCACAATGAAAGGTGTGGAAGATGACAATCTGTCCGACTTCATTAAGAGTGTCACTAATGAGTTGAGCAAAGCTGACAATTCAGTGGAAACGAACGAGTAAGTGAAATCCATGCGATTCAATGGGTCCCATCTCTGTAATAAGTCATTAAATCACCTGACCACTCATCCGTCAATTCCGTATCCATTCATCCGTTTTGAATTCGTCCAGTATGCCAATCTTCCCTTCGTTCCCAAAATTTCAGACTGACGAATCTGGAGCTAAAGCACAGCTATTGTGAGTGCTGTTTTAACATCAAGCCAATCAAAAAGCAGCATTTAGGTAAGTTTCTCATATTTTGTCCTTTTTAAACAGACATTCACTACCATATGACAACTTCAGTGGGTTTTGTGCCTTCCTAATCCCAAACCAAGCGACATTTCTCCTCTTTTTTAAAAGATCTATAATCTATTTAAAGATTAGTTTTGTTTTTAGGTGGCGTTGAAGCATCTCCACGAATCCATATAAATTCCAGAAACTATAACATGAAAAGCCAACCCACAAGTGTCTGAACCGATTGGTATAGGAGCAAGTAGTGACTACTTTCTTCCCTCCTTGTAGGAAGTGACTTGGCCAATCACAATGGACAGAGTTATGTACAATAACATATATTTAATCTAAGTGATCTACATGGTCATGAAATGAAAAAAAAAAGAAACAACCAACTCTTTTGTGGGTGGCGACTTCTTTAAAAGCAACTCCATTTAATCTGTTTTAAGTGTCACAGTGATGGTCCTGCTTAGGAGCTGTCATAGTCAAACGAATCGGCAGAACCCGCATCCTTCTGATAGTGGTCTAGGCACCCAGAATAGAGGATGTGCACAGTTATCTCGACGTCTATCCAGTCGACTACAGTTTTAAGTAGGGAAAGTGAGGAACAAAATTAATCTCGAAGATGACTCACAAGAAGGAGGGATCGGTGATCAGAGGGGTTTCCGCAAAGCCAGAAGTGCTTCTACAATATCGAGGTACTTAATGTCCAATCACCTACCAAAAGTGTGTATCCTGCTCATTTTAGAGCCAGGCAAGGACCTAGTGAAATGAGAACTTCTGCGCTCAAATACCATTGTGAGAAGACAAAACTTCATTATAGTAGTTTTATTATCGATGCATAGAAAGGCTGGGAAGAAGGTTGACAGTGGAGCCTATACCACTGCCTTGGAAGGCTGAGTAGTCGCACAATTTCGTGTGTGTGGTGAAAAACCACGAAAAACAAAGCCCAAAAAACTCTCACCACTTTTAGGCTGGGACCGCACCTAGGCATACAGGATTTGCATGCATTGCCGAGGTTGGGAAAAAACCCAATTTCTCCATCTCTAGTAGGCTTTTTTGAAGTGTCTGTCAGTTTGTTAGATATTTACGATTCTGACTAAATTTACTCGCTACGCATCCCTGTACAGTTCCCTCTCATCTTTCCTCCACAGAGAGGATCAGCCATACCAGCGCGTCATTAATACGTCCATTCTGTAAGACGCCGCGATGGCGGGTCAAGTCGTGGAGATGGAAGAGGTTATGCTGGTTGGATCGACAAAAACATCAAAGCAGCTAGAAATGAATTGTATACCTCTTCCGATTTCCACTTTATTGAATGAGGCGAAAAGAGATGAATCTAGAAAATAGCAGATACATGGAAATCAAGTTATAGCCAATAGATGAGAGAACTTCCAAATTAGCCTGCTTCTGATTGGATGACCAATTGGAATGAAGAAGAGTGCCGACTTGACCAATCACAAACCCCGGATAAGAAATAGGACTAAATCTATGCCGCTTTAAGAAATTGTTTCTTTTTTGGAGCAAAAGTAGTTCCTACCCTAAGTTGGCAACAACTTCCGACATTGTGCATCTGCTTACTCGTCAAATCATTTTAATCGAACAGTCAAATTTCCCATCGCATAAGATCACCTTATAACCCTGCTTTTATTTACAAAAAGAATTACTTTTCACTATGCATGGCTATAGAAATTCACTACATTTAAAGCGCTGATTACAGAGAATTTGTAAACAACTGAAGCGTTATCTCCTGATTGGCTAGCGGTGTGCCACCTTGAAGAAGATGGAGCACACATATGGAGCCCGACTTAGTCAGCTCTGTGCGTGTGTGTGTGTGTGTGTGGGTGCGCAGATTCATTTGATCGCAAAAGTCACCAGAAGCGTCGGAGCAGGTATCCACGCAGCTGCAATTCATGTCGATCTCCTACTTGGATGACATTTCCGACGGAAGTGGAACATTCATCTTCCTAAAGCTATTAGCAAGGTAAGATTTTTTCCAAGCAAATTAGTCCTCATAAGTCCTAGCAAATTCTTGACCAAAACCAATGATGACGTAAGAGTTAACTAAACTAACACATGAAAGACACGCCTTTATATGCGAGTAGTATGTAAAATGAACTACCCAGTGCTCTTCCATCCATAAAATTTTTCCTCATACTCCTGCTCGATAAACAAGATCCTTAAAAAAAACTTGAGAGTCAGTTAGCTTTCATTAGACGATTTCCAACCAAAGCTGAGATCAATCTTGGCGTTAGAGGATCTAATTGCGAAAGTAGTAGCATGATTCCATTTGAGTAGCAGTATGCAAAATAAAGGATTTATTTTTATTTCATTCTGGCATATTCCTTGCGAAAGTTGCTTGCTAAGTAAGTTGAGATGTTCCTAGTCAACTTCCTTCCCGGAAGACGACCCAGCTCCAGCTAGGATCTATGCTTATTTGAAGGCATATCAGCTCATGAATGACTAGGCTGCATTTAAGTAACATCTAAAAACCAAAATTATTTTCCGCTTTTCGAAAAGAACTTATATGATCAAAGTAAAATAGCATTGGAATGATAAAAAGAGATTTTGATTTGTTTGCTTTCTCGAAATATGGAGCGTTTTTTTATTCTTTAAAGATGAAAATGAAGCATTTCTGAGGGGACAAAAAGGAGGTGTGTAGAATCGTGCTTCTATTTTGACGTTCTTAACTGAGATGGAAACAGCTGGACCTGCTTTCAATGGTGCAATAGCATGGCTTATCGCCAGCTGCGTGAGTCCCATGATATACCCGTGACGGAGGTCACAAGATGTCAGCTGAATGGCACAGAAGGTCTTGCTTGGTTGAAGGCAACTCCATGCTGTTTACGATTCCCAGTAGAAATGTAGGCTTTGAAGAAGCACAAAATAGCAGCTAAACTTGACGGCTTTGGAGGTGTTCTACTTACATCCCATCAGCGACCAAATAAACGGATGATTTGCTGCATAGGACAAGACTCCGATTAAATTACCCTCAAAACACGTATGACACTTAATTACCACTGTTAAAAATGTGGATAGCTCGGGGAGAGTGAACTCTTGGCAAACTCTATTATGATTTGGGAGACGCCAAATCTTGCTTAATTTGCCTCCTACGCTCCGCTACCTCGAATTTAGTCGTTAATTACGCAACTTAATTTTACGCTCACCATGTATGTGCAAATTACATCCACATCAGGCACGAATGCCTCCATGTTTTCGTCGAGTTAATCTAATTGCACAATTTACAAGTTAATATTGGTGAATTTGTTGATACCTACTGATTAAGGAGTTCAGTAGTATGTGGCGCTTTAAACAGAAATCATGTTTATAGGCCACGTGTAAACTTCGCTCACAATTAAGGTCGGCTCTCTCATTATTGAGGTGGTTGCTTTCTGACGTAAAATAGTGGTGCTTTCCTCTCAATCGGCCACGCACTCCAAGTCCAAAAATCTCGGTCTTATTGGTCACGTGCGATTGCAATAACTGCTTGATCTTGACCTTCAAGTGGGCACCAAAGCTTTTTAAGGGCTAATCAACCAATCAAAAAGACAAGAACAAGGGCGCAACGCCCTGGAATGCTTGGGATGTCGGCAAATCAACTTGGGGCGCAAAAAACTGGCTTAAGCCCACCTCAGGTCTGTCCTATTGTTGCCATTAACAATGTCGCCTGGCCGAGTGGGATGGCCTTGTTCCTGCTCAACTTTCTGAAAGCTACTATTGCAGGGTCTTGTAATCTCGCTCGGTCCTGTCCGAATGGCGCATATTAAAAAGCGAGGCAAATAAGGTGTACTGCCAAGGTCAATAAATTATTAAAACAACCATTAACCGACTCAGGTTCCGCATACGGCAGTGTCATCCACCCAGTCAGCCATCAAGTTCGTGTACGCACGTCGCGCCTATGTGCTCACTCACGTGAGTGGGTAAACAAAGGCAACTCTTACAGCGCTATCTACTATCAGGTGGGGAGCTCGAGAGGACCTGAGCCACAGGAACTTGGAAACGCCTGCATTCGACATAAATAATTTGAGAACTGCTTATGGGATTGTGTGACTAAAGACAGATAAATCGGAATGGAAGTTTTTACAACCTACTGGTCGTGGCATTATGGATATCCTTAACTTTGTGCAACTGGAGTGATCACAACCACGACAGCTTTTTCGAGAATTTTGGGGAAGAGCCTGAGAATCAAGTAGAAGAAGGGATTAAACTTCAAATCACAAACACATCAAGCATCCATCTTCTTAGTTTTAGATTCTTTTTTAAGCACGGCTTTGGGTCCCCACGAAATTTTAATCGTTGCGCTCCTTGATTGGGTTACCAATCACTAATCCCTTATTTCTTGAGTGACAAGACAAATGGAAATAATCCGCTGTCAACACTGGTGACTGTTTGCCATGCCTTATTCCCACCATTTCTCAGGCAAACTTGCCTCCGGCATCGTTGCAGTGATTAGTGAAGGGGCTCAAGTGATCATTTATCAGGTCCACTATTCTACCTCTTAGGTGGAAGGGCAGCCTCTACAAGCTGGTGTGGTTGGATCTCCTAGTCTACCTCTTTGTTCACTACTTCGTTCAACTTATCTACTGGGTGATTCTCACCCACTCACAAAGAACGTAAGTGACTCAATGCCTCAGTGTTACCGCAAAGCAGCAATTTCATTTGTTGGCTCAAAGTCCCAAAATCATTGGTTCAAATTCAAGGTCACTAACTGTTGAGGCCAATTTGATGAAATGTGTAGCTAATGCAAACGATAAGATCGTGTCAATTGGTTAATAAAAAATTTCCCTTTTTTACCTGAAAAGAGCTTTTAATGAGGTTGTGGACTACTGTGAAGAAATCCGTGGACAAGTGCCCATCTCCTTTTTGCTTGGCTTTTTCGTCTCTGGTGTTATTGGGCGTTGGTTCGACACCTATATGTACATTCCATGGCTCAACAATATCAGCTATCAAATCGCTGTGAGTGGAAAGACCTTCTGTCCTTTACAATGTGGAAGCGACGAAACGGGGGCATAGCCGAATTCATTTTTCCCAGGCATCAATAAACTGTGCAGATCCCCGAGTGTCTTTGAGGGCCCGGCTGACGGTGATGCGATACCTCAACCTCTCCTGGATCCTCATGATGCGAACCATCAGTGATAGAATCTCCAATCGTTTTCAAATGCAGAGTGCTACCAAGGAGGGCCGTCGGAGACAGCGGCTTCGGCACGATCGTCAGGACATATTCCGAAGCTCTGAGGTACCTTCATCATAAACGTCTCTGTTAAACACTGCGATATCCTACTTGCGTGTAAGTGGTAGACACCTGAATTGCTGATCATTCTTTGACCAAAAGGTCGATCAGTCAACTCATGGTTGATGATCGTGGAAGTGGATAGAGCCACAAATCGTAGAGACGCTTCTGCGTTTGGAAATCGTCTTCTGTGCTCACTGTGATAGCTCCTCTGCTGCATTTACGATGCGAGATTAAAGTGAGAATGAAACCCGCAAATGGCTGCATCTGCTGTAGGACTAATCGTACCTTTCAAATGCCGCATTTTCGGAGGAGCAAACTCCCAGAAGAACTGATTTAGCGATCAGTGATGGTTAGACTGGATTCCCTTGCCAACATCCCATTCCGAGTTCTTCACTGAAGTCATAAAAATCAATTTCGCTATGAAATGGAGAGAAGATTCATGGTTGGCTGGAAGAGACGAGGTTACAAATCACGAGGTGATAGACCGCTTGTTTTTGGACGCTACTTAATCACTTGTGAGTAATAGAATCCACTCAAGTGATAACAGTCAACTTTACTTCACATCATGCCTAAACACATTTTTACAGTAAGTTAAATCAAAATCCATAGCGCTATATTTTACGAGGAAATGGGAAACACTCTAGAGGAGTAATTAACAGCAGGCCCTACCGTTTTAGTCGCCTGAAGAAAGGAAGCCGAAGAGGCCTTATTCTAAGAAGCATGGCTCCTCACCCCTCCTCGCAACCCCATCCTCCCAGGCACACCCAAAACCGTCTCCCTCGACTTTGGGTGTCTTCAACTTTAATAATGTGGAAAACAGCCTCTTTGATGCACCGGATGCACATGGGCTGCGGGAGACCCTAAAAAGTATCAACAACGACAAAAGTAGGTTGCACGCCGTGGAGAGGTATAAAACAAACTTTGAGACAATAATTAAACTTTATAACGATTTTGTAAGTTTGATGATGGTAAAAACAACTCTGAGCGTCGTTTGCGAGTCCTTGTGCACCTCTAAAAGTGAGCAAATCAGGTAAAGGTACTTGGAAGCTGGGCCTGTCTAATTAATGTGGTCGTTTCACAAAGCCTCCACTCATTTTGGAAGAGATCCAGCAAAGCAAACTACAAAGCTACCTAATAATTTCGTAGTTCGAAATGCATCTGAATTGATAGGATGCAACGTCACACATGTGTGACGCCAGTGACAAACGTTAGTAAAAGACCGCAGCATCCTGCCATCTGAGGAATGGAAAAAAGCAACAGCTAACCCAATGTGAGTGCGCATTTATCAAATGAAAAACGTTAATTTCTCACAATACTTATAAATCGTAGAAGCAGCAATTTTAAACAAACATGAAACACTTTCCTAGCGCCAAAATGCCAGCAATTTAAATTGGATACATAAATGGCTACAACAACTACCTTCTTCCTGTCAACTGCTCCCTTGCCGATCCTCTGTACCCTGATGGATTCAAGTATCAGTCGATATCCGCGCGATCACGACACCGGGTTTTGTTTGGATGAGAGAGTGAGGCGCAATTCTGATTGGTTAAGGGACGATTTTATTGTTATTTGCCCTTTTAAGAGGTGCAGCAAACCTTCGGCAAGTTGGTAACAGAGCCCGAGATACGCGCATTCGAGACGATTGGGAAACAGTATTTTTGTGATACGCGTCAACGCTACCTGCCTGAGTACTGGGTGCCCATCCAGTGGGCGGTGCGAGTGGTGCAGAAGACCACCCTCCATGGCAACATACCCGATCCAAAGATAATGATCAGTGTCTTGAATGTGAGTTCCGCCCTCCTTTACATGGCTACTTGTCTGCGAATCCGCCAAATGCCTGAGTTCGACCATTTATCCACTTACTCTTCCATCCATTTAATCATTCAAAATGGATTGGTTGAGCTGCCCAAATACATCACTTCAATGGTAGTGTCGATTGAGGTAAATGCTGTCAACTGCCAAAAATTATCACCCTCAATGCAACACGTTCATTTGGATCTTTGAAAGCCAAGTGTTCTTCATTTTATAGATTTACGAGCCCTCCCGATCAAACAGCTGTGACTTTTAGAAGTCCTCAAGTAACCAACACTCAACCACTTTTAAAAATTACAAAGGAATGCATGTTGGAGTTCTTCTACTTGTAGATTTGTCATAATTTACTGTTCCCTTTTTTCAGGAGCTTGGGAAATTCCGGCAACAGTTACAACTACTCAAAACCTTCAGTAGTCTCACAATGCCACTTGTCTACACTCAGGTGAGAGCAACTAGCTTTAAAATGTCTCACTGACCCCTTTAAACGTGAAATCATCTAGTTCAACCAAAAAAACGTCATTGAGGCCTTTTTACTAGCAAGTTAAGGAAAAAGACACAAGATTAGTAATAACAACGTGCCTTTTGCAGGTGGCAGTTATTGCAGTGTACAGCTACTTCCTCTGCCAAATCCTGGCGACCCAGCATACTGAGCGTGCCGTAAACGAAACCAACCCCAATGCCAGCATGCCAGTGCCTCTTTTCAGTGTCTTCTACTTCATCTTCCTTGTTGGGTGGCTAAAGGTAAAATTTTAACCAAGCATTCTTATTAGAAGACAATTTTTTTTTGGGCTGGTTGTGAGGACATCCCACTCGCACAAATGCAAACTGACTGCTAGGAAGGGATCTTGATTCGATTTTCAGAAGCATTTCCAAATAATTGTAAAACAACTTAAGAGCGATTCCTTGAAGTTATTTTGACTGATTTTTAATCAAATACTGAATGCTGAGCTTTACAAGTGTGCCAAATCCGTTACACTTTACCGTCCTCGTCATTCCCGGCAAAGATGAGATTCCGAGACATTCAAGAGCTCTGATTAACCGGGTGGAGCTGTAGATCATTGGCTGTTGGAAGGGCACTTCCTTCCCATTAGTCAAAAGGAATAATTTTGTATAAAATATGAGGAAATGCCACAAAAGAATCCTCGCAACCAACCATACCATAGAGCACGATAGTCTTTCAGCAAGAAAAGCCATTACGCATCTTGACTTTCAGAAGTGGGCATCTACAACCTCTTACTCACTACGCTGTGTAGGAAAGGGACCAAATGACCACCCTTTTATGAATCGCCCAGTCAGTGTTAAGTACTCTTGCTCACGTCATTGAAACCAAAAGAACAGCAAACTTAGTTCACAGCTGTCCAATTAAGGCTACTTTAAAGCAAATCTCAAAAATAAAAGGGTTTCAACCTGCGCCACTTATTTGTCTCTAAGTAGTAGATAACACAAAGAAGTATTTATTATTTGGATGTGATAGGTGGCCTTGTGTGTAATGAGTCCCTTTGGGGAGGACTATGAGGACTTTGAGACCTCTGAGATCTTGGATTACAATCTTGATGTCAGTTACCGCGTCGTTTTGATGGACGAGGCGACGTATCCGGAGGAATTGAAACGCGCCACTTTTGCCCTACGCACCATGAACGGGCATGAGGACGACAATCTACGCGCCTTCTTAGACAGCGTTTCGCGCGACCTGGACGAAGTGGAATTCGATGAGAATGCAAATGAGTAGGCACCTTATCATTTGTTGGCAAGACCAACGTAGCAATCAATAACACTCCTCCTCCACTTCGTTCACAGCATTCATAACCTTGAGGTGAGACCGGGTTTCTTGAATCAAGTCAAGGAACGGTTTTTCAGTAAACGGGAAAAGGCACAGCGATTCGAAGGTAGATCTACTTTGGAATTAGACAAAAAATCAAGGAGCTTTCACTGTTGCTTATTACTCTTTTCCAGGTGAAAAGAAAATTAGAACCGCGATACCAAATCCCTTGCCGTACTGACAATATACAACTCACCAAAAGCCATACATTCCGAGTTTCTTTTTCCATTCTTTGCTATCATAAAATACTGGGTTTGCTTTCATATGACATTCCGTCAAAACAAAAGACAAATAAAAGACATTCATGACCTTCAAGCAATTAAACTACTTTTTTGGGAAGGAGGGAAGCTGTTTCGTAACAAACAAGCAGTCCAGATTTGGGGTGAAGAACAAAAGCATAAACTTTTCTTCAGAGTCTTCGTTGATAAAGTGTTAAAATTTCTACAATGGGAAATTAAAGTTCCCGTTTATCTACTACTAATTAAACATCAGTAGCGGTGGGGACCGACTTGTCAAGCGTACAAATGTTAGGATAACTAAAAATTACATTTTTTTGGTTTCCACCTTCTCTCCCTCTGTACTCTAAGTGATGAGGTTGGTTTCGTGTAACGTTCCACTAAAATGAAGAAAAAACAACAAAAATGCTGTCCATTCACGATCTTCAAATGGTCAACCTGTTTTGCAATTTTACGAAAGATGGAAAAATCCCAAAAGGTAAAAGATAGAACTATGCTAGGGTGCTACTAATTGGATGTAAGTAGTACCGTTGCCTGGTTGTGCAGGGGGACCTTTCTGCTCGGACATGAGGTGTGGCGAATTGACCAGTGTAAACACAAAGTGTGCCAGTTTTCACTGCACCACTTTTGTCTCCACTTTCTCCACCTGCCGTGACCAGCGTCATTAGCTAGGCGGGCGGGCAATTCTGCATGAAAATAACGGCGATAGCGAAATAGGAGAAGCGGGTGCACTTCAGGAGGCAATGACATCGCCCTCCCAAAAGTAGGAGAAAAATTAGTAGCGTGACAAGGAGAACAGATGATGAGGAAATGTCAGTCAACAAGCGACTAAAGATCGGAGGAGAGAGGGGACTTAAAGAAGTGAGACAAAGAAGTCCAACCTTTGACGCACGCATGGATGGAACCAAGCACCACGGTGTCCACAACTTCCTTGGACGATATGAACGCCGACGGATTGTTTCACCAGGCTCGTCATACGGGACTAAAAGTTGCTCGTTACAACTGTTACTGAACCGCAATACGTGATGTTAATTCATCATCAGGACCGCAGAGTTCTCCGCCATGAGTGATCCTCACTGTTCTCTTAACTCACCCCTGGAGGATGAGTTCTGATACAGCACCCTCCTGGAAGGCCCTGCCGTAAAGTTGACAGGACACCCTTACGACTATGAAATCGGGCTAAAGCGGGTGAGGTGAAGTCGCATTCATGGGACTCGTTCAGACAGAAGAGGACCACAACAAATAGACACATTTAGCAGGTCTCCTCAACTTATAACGGGGCATTCCAGCAAGGTATGCTGGGAGACTCACAAACTTTTATTGGTCCACTGACAGGTGGGATCGTGATAGACTGTCATGACTAGATAGGTCGACGCAGTCCTCCTCTCACCTCAGTCGCTAGTCCCCAAGGCCTCTGACACTCCCAGGGGAGACCTTCCATCGGGGTAGTAACCGAGGTGAGCCTGAGGTTTATCCAAGGACGACAAGACATCTGAATCTGCGGGTGACCTTATTGTTGGGATGAAGGACAAAGTGACGGACCAGGAGATTGCGTAGCCTAACCAGGGACTCACATCCCGACTGTGGAAACTGGAAAGGCCGATAAAATTAGTCCAGATAAATTCCACCGAAATCTAGAACGAAGTTCTGGAAACAAAAATGACCAAATGTTTTACCAATTCGGAAACTCGCCCTACTTTGGACCACTTCCGAATGAATCCGACACGTCTTGAGAAGACCTTCCAAATCAACAAGGAGCAGGTCCTCGTAATGGATAAAAAGGATGCTAAAGTAGATTTCACAACGCGCCACGAGTCGAGACAGTTCACTGCAGCAAGTGGTAGTGGGTGGGAGGAGCAGCGTACAGCTATTGAGTCGCATGGGAAGGAACTCATGAACTCCGGGCACAAAAAAAGGTGATGAAACACTTGGCTTAAGTCTGCCAGACAGTTGTCCATTTCGTTGCGGAGACGGTCTCTAGGCCACCCACCGTGTATTTAGGCGCAGGTAACTCTTCCTCCAGTTGGCCTGTGGAGATCCAGCCACTCTGACGATTCCATCTTCTATCCCCTGGTTACCCTCCAGTTCAACACCGCAGAAGGTGAAAAAAAACTTAACAGAGGGTTGCTTGCCAATAGACATTCCTCCTTGAATGCTACTTAACCTCACCACTACACGTGTCATCACAACGATAAGAGGTGCCAAAATTTGACCTATATTATCATGGTGATTCCAATGAAGACGATAAAAGTGATAACATTACACAAATTAGTGAAAAAGTGTCATTGAACCCGTGCTATTCGGACCCGTTCCTTCTAAACCTCCCTCTTAAGCCACGGTAAGGCCGTGACCAACGTCGATTAGATGCTTTACTGAGAACGACTCGATAACGGCTAACGGTATTTGCTCCGCTGCGCAAGGACTTCGACTTCTTCGATGCAACATCCGGTGTGATAACCACCTCGCCAGCACTTGAGAAAGTGGTCTCGGTCAAATTCAACGTCTCCGATGTGTCGACGCATAAATGGGACGAAGAAGGCATGTGGTGCATCACCGGTCCAGCTGAAATGAGGGAAAAGGCAGTTTCATGCTTGACTCTGGGAGGACGCAAAGCTTCTACACCCCATTCGCCTAGCCCAGAACAACAGGGATGAACGCCTTGTTCCGGCCAAGGGTTATTATTAATAATCTTGCTGTTGAGAAGTAGTAATTTAGATAACAGTCGGTGGTTAACGCAGCAATGCAAGAAAAACCAAACGTGGGTAAAAAGAATAAACGCCAAGTTCAAGAATTCGAAGGAGGAAGGTTAGGGGGATAGAGGAATGAAACAAAGCTTGAATACTTTGAACTATCCGTTCCCACAGATGGTGTCTGAGTGGGAACAACAGCTGCACCGGAAACAGCAGCAACAGCAGCGGTAGTTGTGTTCCTGATCACATCAGTTGAACTGCCGGCCACATTGGCAGGCAGGGAGCGTCGAGCCTGCAGTGTTGTGGAGGGTATCGGGGCGACATGGCCTCCTCCTCCTCCTCCGCTTCTGAAGCCTGGATAGAGTGTCTCCATGATACGGGCCTTCAAGGCCGCATTGGGGTTTACGCCTGCGTGGAATAGTGGAGAGTCAGTACTACTGCTCACACCTCCATGACGCCGTCAAATTCAACTTGTCACAATTTGGCCTCCAAAACGGTGAAATAGTCGTTCGATTCCCCTACAGCCTTACAATACACATACTTCCAAGATATTACGCCTCACAATGTCCATAGGGCGGATCAGAAGGCACCTTGGCAACACCGCAGTAAAAAAAATCGACACTACTGAACAGAGAGCACCTCCGATCACCGCGAGAAGGAAACTGCTGCTCATCGACAAAAAAACTGCGCAGAGCGATGGAAGCACAAGGAAGAAGCTCACAATAAGCCTGCTAGACGGTCAGGCAGTACTGATTAGGCAAAATGGATGAAAAGCAGCTCAACGTGTTTGTTAAAAGATGGTTCTCGAATTTGGGGCAAAATTTTCTCAATTGGGAAGTGGCACATAACAAATGCGTCATCTAGATTTGGAAAATGCGAAAACGAACTTTCAAAATCCAGGCAACAAAGAATTCGTCAAAATCCCTGGAATAATACACTTCTCCTCCCCGAATCAAACGCCCTCTTGTAAAAGTGGAAGCTTTTAAAGCACAAATTGTGTTTTGGTGGCAGACGAAGCAGAAGAGAAAGTTACAAGGAGGGAATGCAGCGTAAGAGAACAAATTTTGACAATCCTTACAACTTCCCATGATCCATCTACCAGGGTGCCATGCCGACAGCGTTTCAGATTTCAGTGAAAACGTGGACACTATACTCGGGAACTTAAACATTATAAACGTCTCACCCCGAGACCTCCAACCAAAAGAACACAAAATCGGTGCATAAAGTACCCTTGCCTCAGTCAAAAAGCCGACTTTTGCGAGCTTTGAAAGTCATAAAGAGGGACTGCTACTGTCATACACATTACCCGTAATGAGTTCGCCGGTCAACCGTGCGCGGCGTTGAGCGATGAAGGCGGAAATTTCGTCCAACTCGCCTACCGAGAGAATGCGTGAATCAGCTAGCATGCGGAGAAGCACTGCGACATGACGCGACGGCGCCAGGAAGTTGGGATCGTCGGGTGTTGGAATCGTTTCCATCCCCGCCGTTCCAAATGCATCCGCCTCTTCCCATCCCAAACGCTGTCGCTGTGGATGGTGACGCCGGTGGTGTGAGTGTGATCGCTTTTGCTGCTGCAACTGATGGGATCTTCGTCTTGATCTATACAGGTGACGTGACGATGAGGTGACCGAGGAGGAGGCAGTTCTGAAGGATAATGAAGAGGGAGAGGTGGAAGTGCAACTTGAGTGGGACGAGAGAGAGCTGTGTCGATACCGATGGCGACAACGGCGACGACGGTGACGCATTTTCTGTTGACATTGTTGCTGTTGTTGTCGCGATTGTTTTGAATGTTGCTGCAGTGTCGATGGCGGTGGTGCAGGCAGAGAAAGTGGAGAAGTTGCCTTGGAGGCAGAAACAAAAGCTGCTTCGGCTTCCAGGTAATCAGCAAAGTCCCGCAAGAGCAGGTCTATTGCATCGGGTAGCGGCATGTTGCGATGTTCTGTGGAGCAATTAAATGTTCCAATTATGAAACGGAAGAGAAGTTCTACCTCGAACGGCTTCCATTTGCTGCTATTACTGGGGAAGAGAGGAGAGGAGTAAAATGCACCAACAATGTTTGTGAAAAGGTGGAAAACGCTCCGTTGTGGAATCCACGGGATGCTGATTTCTGCTATAGTTTTATATTTACCTGTATGGAGTCTTGAAGGGCCTCAGGCTTTAATCACCACCCCTTGATCACACAAGGTTCCGAACATGCCTTTACCTCCTCAACTTTTTCCCGTGTAAATAGTTAACATCTCTCTGCATCGGTCTAAATTACTGCGTCTTTTGCATTACACTGGTGGAAATGGTAGGCAGGGCCAATCCAGAGGGAAAAAATTTAGGCTTCGTGGTCGGAATACTATACCTAGATGCCACCAAGGGAGAACAACTGATGCGAAGATGCAGAATAGGGCCATCAGAAGGGCATCAAGTCTTGTTAAGATACGATTTCGTGCTCTACACAATGGTTATAAGGAGGATCAGGTTCCAACGAGTAGGAGCAGTTTTTTGGGCAAACTTTACATTGCATGTGAGCGATCAGTTATACCATTGTAATTCCACTTCTCATGCTGCTTTAAGGTAAAAGCTACCATAAAGTATGATGGGTGAAGGGAAAATCGGAGGTATGGGCCATCAAGAATGGTTACCTACCATTGTATTTCGTCCATCAAAAAACTAGACATACAAGTATTAAGCCTAGATCTGCAGAAAACGAATCCACGGAGGAAATACCATCCTTGCCAATGATCCAATTCATTTTGTCGTCACCTTTTCCCTCTCGGATTATCTGCGACAATCAAAACAGAGCATCGACCACAGAAAGGTGCTGGAGCAACCTTCGAAAAAATGGAGAACTACTTGGCAAAACAATGTCACATAACAAACTCTTGACGTGCCGATGAGCTGAAGGATGTGGGTATGGGTGGGGCACTAGGACACTTTACTAGTAGACCATATTACAAGGTATGCACCCCATTCTGCCCCTGTCTATAGTCTTGAAAATGGGTCAGTCTGTGGATATCTGACCTGATAGCGGAGGGGGTGTACAACTACCAGATGAGTAACAAAACGAGTGGTCTTATTTCAAGGACTAGGTTTGAGTAGGCTAGTAGTTCAGACCAAAACGACATATTGGCGAGACTACCCCGCGAAGCAATTCAGTCAGCACTAGAAAGTGTACGAAGGGAACGAATTGCACTGGGGCAAGGATGCCGACATCGTATAGGTTGGCATTTTTTGCAACATTCTAAGATATGACTCGATAAGACCACATCCGAGAAGCTATAATTAGGTTGCTAGCAACCCCTGAGTTGAACGCGTACAAAAAGTAATCATAATAGATATTATTGAAGCTCCAACTTCCTTAGCCCAAAATGGAGTTGTTCAAAGCAGTAGAAAAATTCGTGCCTTCCATGCATTTGATTAGACTGACACCATCTCGACAAAAAACCAATATACTCTACGCTGATAAAAAGTGTGGAATGGATTAAGTCGCAGTAGGAGCATTCGACATTAAGAACGTTACGGGAGGATAAACAAGCAACTGTAAAGTTAGTTCTGCACCACGCATAAGAATTCAGTAACGCTTCAGAATAGGCTAATTACAAACCATTAAAAAAGCTATCCGGTGTTTTGATAACCCAAAGAAATGACCGTATTCTAGGATCTTGCCAGCCAGATGCAGAATTGATGCCCCGTAACCCGTTACCAAAGGTAACCTGGATCCGTACGACTCAAGCAGTTGGCCGGACCTAAACAAGCTGCGGGAACGGCCCAAAACAAAAGGTCGACTAATCACAAGCTTAGAGAACCTTATTAAAAGCTAGATGAAAACGTACCCTGTTGCGTGGACGAGTGTAGGATGCGAAGAGTGCACGAGTTATGAGTCATGTTTGCAGTATTGAGAAGGATGGCAAAGAGCACACCCTCCTCACCGAGGTCCTGCATACAGGGTGCGATATGGTCCACATTCATTAATACCATGATTTTCACCCTGGGTGAACGGATTTGCAACTCCGGCGCCTCCTGCTGCTGCCTCTGCCCCTGGTGGTCCGAGAGCGCGCCTTCTTCCTCAACGGCATGACGATGAAGAAGAGTCTGCACCGTTTCCGCGTACTGCACCAAGTCGTGCGTGACGGCCAATATGGCCACGTCGTATTCACTGGAGCTACGAAAATGATGTTGCTGTTGCTGTTTTGACAAGGTCGTCGCCTCTTTCGACTCCTGAGTTGATGTCTCGCGTTTGGATGGCTGACTCCTGACATCAGAGTGACGAAAGCCCATTGTTTTCAAACGACTGGACGAAAAAGGAGAAGGAAGTAGGCATCTTCAAGTTGAAATAAACTGTTTACATCGAAATTCCCTTCGTGAACTGTGATTGCAAGAGTCGACTGTAAGTAATTACGCAGTCTGGGTAAACAGTGGACAAGTCATGGTATCGTAAGATGACCTCTTTTTGAAAAACATGGCTCCAAACTTGGTTACACAAAGTACCATTTTTGTGACCCGAATCCAGCAACGACTGAGAAGTCATGAAATAGCCAGTTAACTTCAACAAAATCGGATTTCGCCATTCGAATGTGAAAGATGCGAGGGCTCATTGACAAAATTTCCCGGCACTCGTGATTTAAACAGACTGAAAACTAGCATATCCGGAAGCGAATCCAAGCCTTGGAGTGCGTGCAAACAGAACAGGCAAGTAGATAAGCACCGTCTTTTGAGTTACAGGGAATGAGAAAAGCTAACCGCTTTCAAGCAAATAAAGCGATGGAAAAGACAACAAAACAACCCAGCCTAATAAAACAAGGGTTTGGCTCAAATGCAAGCATTTTGATGTGATTCGAAGACTCACCCGGTAAGAAGCACAGATGTGATTTAAGTCAATAGATATAAAAATATTCAGTGATGCCTTAAGCCTGTTTATTAAAATGGCCAGAAAGACATGAAGTTAAGGTGTTTCCTGACCCATTGTTAAGCAAAATTAAGGGTTATTTCCAAGCCCCTATGAAGTTCAGGAAATCATTTTAGAACGAGCCTTCCCATTTGAATGGCGGGAATTGCATTATGCTTAGTGCTCTGAGAGGACCTCAAATGAACAGTCTTAAAGGCCAACCTTTGAAACGAATGCGAAAAACACAAACGAAACTTACACCCCTGAGATCAAAAAAGGAATTTGAAAATAATTCAAGAGTTCCGTATGAAAGGTGGAAACTAGTATGAAACAATTTCCTGCCGCACACTCCTCATATACAGGGAAGTGTTAGTAATTCGACGACGAAATCTGACCCACAATAAGTCTTGACAACGGGACAAGGAAATTTAGCATTCAAACACGAGTGACGGCGTAGGACAGACCAAGTCAGCAACAAAGAGAGCCTTTCAAGTAAGGTAAAATAATTAAAACTTCAGATGCGCGAAGCGAATCGCGAAACCAATCGAACTTTAATGTCTACCTTGCCCTATTAGCAGCTTTCAAAAGCCGCGTTAGTGAGTGCTTATATTTACTAGTAGTGCCTCCAAAACGAGAGCAACATAAGCACAAATGAAAGAGACAAAATAAGGAGCAAAAACAATAAGAGCCCAGTTTTACGCTCACAGCTTGCGAGCGGGTCTCGTGGATGACCCTGATTTAGAGCTAGTGCTGCGCTTTCGTTGCAGCGATAAAGACCTCTTCCGCCTGGAGTGTATTTGAACGAGCTGATGTATTGTATCCGAGTCTGCAAGCTGCACCTTAATGTTGGAGCCAGAACTGCGAATTCCGTTTTCGGACCGAACCGCCTCTGCTGCTTGCAATTCCGACGAGAACTTGACAACGATGCTGCTGTAAAATCTTTCGATTTCTGTAAACGATAAACGCACTTCATTTGGGGGCCGACAACACCGTGTTCAGATTTATAAACAACATTGCTCAAAAAATCTCAACGAATGACGTAAGCATGCAAACGTAAAATGATCTGCAGGAGATAAATAACCAGAGACGTGCTTGCCTTCAACAGTTCCATATCTTGCAAGCCAAGTACGGATACTGTCATCCTTGTCGAATGGAGGTTTCAGCCCCTCAATAACGACCCTTCTGAAGCAGCCCTT
Organism: Taenia multiceps; assembly: GCA_001923025.3. Lineage (NCBI taxonomy): Eukaryota > Metazoa > Platyhelminthes > Cestoda > Cyclophyllidea > Taeniidae > Taenia > Taenia multiceps. The sequence goes on along the minus strand of CM010315.2, from coordinate 3,637,868 downwards.
ATCGGAAGAGCGCGAATGCCCACGTCGAGAACGCATCAATGGCACCACAAAAAAGCGCACAAATCACACCAAACCAGGCGCCGCGCAAAACAAAGCTATAGTTGCCGCGCAGATATCAAAACGCATTTAAATTCCCAGACCCTGTCATTTGAATGCAAAAGATATGGAGAAGGCAGATTGTGGCAAAAATTTTTGCTAGCTCAACGTGTTAAAAGCAGTAAGCGACAGTAGCAGAATATAGAAGTAACATCGAGAATGACGAAATTTAAGGTTGCGTTACATAAAATCAAAAATCAACAACTACGCTTTATTATTCAGAGCAAGACAAATTAGATCAGAAATGCACTTTGTTGCACGTCAGTGAACACATTCTTACCATTCAAATCATTTAGCATAGTTGCCTCTAAATAATCATGTTACTGTTATGTTTCATTGAGGAGTAAAGAAACGAGTAATAGCGCAACACTATTGTAGCGTCCCGAGGCTCCCTTAAGGTAAAAGAAGGTGCAGTACTAGGGCAGAATATATATATTCCGGGAACAGAGGACTTGGGGGCTGTTGGCACGGCCCAGAGGCCGGCCAACCGGCTAGAATAAGATGGCCACCCAAGTGACCTAAACCGGTAGTTCGAACAAACAAAGTACTACACAGCCCCCCTCTTCTTTAGAGCGTCGTTCCCGACGCTCCTCTTCGTCCGCCTCCCGTGTCAGCCATCACAACGTAATCAGTGCTGCGAGAAGCACCCACGAGCTAACCGTCCCAGTCGTCGAGGTTCGAACGCATGTATTCCTGTAGTGCCATCAATTCCGCGTAGCACTCAGTGCAGCAAATGCGCGCCTCTTGGCCCTCCCCTGGGCTTGGAGTCCACGGCTAGTGTCGCTTCAGTTGTTAATAGCTTTCCTGTCGAACAAGAGGGCGAGAGAGATGTCGAAGATGAACGTCGATCCCGACCCTTCTGTTACGAGATACCGAAGGTTCTCCCCTCCGTAGCACATGTACTTCTTTCACATCGCCGACGTTTGCCAGAAACGGCATGGAGCGGGATAAAATCCATCGAAGTCGGGTCCGCTTTCCACTACCATTAATGTAGCGTCCCGAGGCTCCCCTTAAGGTAGAAGGCGCAGCACTAGGGCAGAATATATATATTCCGGGAACAGAGGACTTGGGGACTGTTGGCACGGCCCGGAGGCCGGCCAACCGGCTAGAATAAGATGGCCACCCAAGTGACCTAAACCGGTAGTTCGAACAAACAAAGTATCACAACTATGATCGTTTGTTTTGCATTCGGCCTTGGCTGAGGGGCCAAATGAGCACTCCTCCGTCGTCATTTAACCGGGTGTTCTGGCCCTCGGGACTTGCCTGTAGACTCGGGTCTTTTCGCATGTCATCTACGTGTGATCTCCTTAAAAATTGTGCTGATTTGTGTTTAGACAAGTTTTAATAATCCTATGGTGTTAAGGATTGTTTCGGTGTGAAATGAACGAATTTTATGTTTTTGTAATTATTATAGGTGAATTTATATGTTTAAACTAGCTGTTAATGCTCACTAGCAAAGTGTGCAATTAAATATCGACTTCGCTTTTTGTAGTCGTTTGCAAATTTTTACCTTTTTGTATAAATTATTTCAGTAAAAGTTTTTGTCTGCCTCGTTCTTGCCCGCGTCTTTCGAATCTGCTGACTGGCCTATTCGGCGTGGCTTTATGTCTCGTTGATTCATGGATGGGATTGTAGATGATATTCCATGTGATGACTTCCTTCGTTTTAGCGTAATTCAAGATTTTTTATGGTACTGCTCTATGCAGTTATTATTGGAAAAATTCCCAGGCTTTTAACGTCCACATATTTCTGACCAGGATTCATTGACTGTACATTTTATGCATGGGTTGACGTTGCCTTTGCTCGGTCCTTTCTTTAGGAAATATGTTTTAGATGTCATTTGTCGTACCATCTCTAATGTTTGGATTTTATTGGCTTTAGAAGCTTCTGCATACTTGGCGTAAATCGGACGATCGCATAAACAATGAGCTGAATGCCACCTTGCCTACTGCTTCCTTTTCTCAATCTGTTGACGCTACTAAGCAGTGCTCTCTTTTTTTTGATAAGGTCGGTTTAGATCGCACTGTTGCCCGCCTATGTACTTTTAAATGTAAATGGTTTGTTTCTTTGTGAAGGAGCACACATTGAAGGTTTAAGAGGTGGTTTATGGCCTTGGATTATAAGTAGACATGCGATTATTTTTTTGCACAGATGTTCGAAAACGGCAAATCGATGTTTTACGTCTTGTATTAGTGAGTGGGACGTGTTCTACTTACTACTATTTAAGTAGTATTTATTCCCGTTCTTAGTTGATCGAGTTACACAAGCGTCGATTCACAGCCATCAAGCGTTGCATCGACGTCTCAACGAATCGTGTAAACGATCTCAAACAGAAGTACGAAAAGGACCCTACCTCCACAACTCTGCCTGCTGTCATTCGGAAGGAGCAGTTGCAGGTGCGAGCCGGCTACGCATTCTCTCTGCACCTGCGTCCTCTTTTATTCGTAGTTTTGACCCTGTTGTGCTACCTTTAGTTGCGTCAATTCAAATCGGAGATCCTGGAAGAGGAGATCATTCAGAACGCTGCCCTGAAGGTGCTCTACGAACGCTGTCGGGATCATTTCAGCAGTCCAGTATTTGAGAAGTTTAAGTAGATGTTGTCATGCATATCTTTGGTCTGTTACGCTGATCCTGGTTCGACAACTTTTATTTGTACAGTTTATAGGTGAATTTGTACCTAATGAGTTGAGATAAAATTAGGAATTTTGATGTGTCGTATAAATCCACTTATGAGGTTTTAATCGAACGGGGCCTTGGGTAGTAGCCTTGTCTTGTTTAATTTGGGATTCTGGAGCAGACCTCGTCTGCTTGTTGATCCCGAGCACTTGTCAGATTGGAATACTTAGTCTTTGGTCGAATAGTGTTGCGTCACGACGGTGCGTAGAGGGATGTTGAAAGAAGGGCCTGAGTGGGTCGCAACGGCTCGATGGGATGGTGAAATGAGGTGGTGCGCTGCTATCGAAGCGGCTGAGAGGATACTTTGCTGTGCCTTCAATGCATAGGGTGGATACAGAGATAAACAAAAGAGCAAGTATGCGGAAAGAACCTGATCACTTAAAACTGCCTCAGTTTACTCTGGGATTTGGCACCACGTCGTATTGTTTATACGTTGGTTAGAATTGACGTTCATAAGATTTAACTATTTCTTCATTCGATGAGGTCGTTCTCCTCCAGTCTTCCGCTGAAGTCGTTATTCGGGCATACCCTTGTAGAGGGGTAGATTTTTGAGGCTTGGCTGGATCTCGTGGTGCTGGCGAGTATAGTTGAGGCATTTGAGGAGAGTCGATAAAATGGCGACGGACTGAAATTCATTAAGACACCTTAAATGGAACGTGGTGAGCTTACTTTCCAAGTCCATTTACGATTGGTGGTTATTATATTCTGGAAAATACGACTTTTAAGTGGCAGTTAGGTGTTTCGATTTCTATCTCCAAGTAACAAATTGCATCGCATCTTCTCACTACCGCAATTGCCTGGCAAGGAGTAGCTTTTGCAGTTCAACGTGGTGCCAGGAGGACACACGAGCGGGCCGGCCGTGAGCGTCGCTAGGGGCGGGCGGTTAATCCGATCACAAATGCGATTGGCCGGTTAACCGATCGATCTACTTGATGTGATGGCATGCGTGAACAGGGATCAAACCACTGAATTGGGCTCAGAAAGAGCCCTGTTTGGACCTACGCGCCTGGCTGTAAAACAATGGCTTCCCCTAATCTGGGAAGTTCGTGACAATGTCAGTTGAAATACGGGTTCGATGGGGTATAACGTTTGGCAGCAATCCAATCATATTATTTTAGACGTTCGACAAGGGCAGGGCACAGAACCAAGTAGCAAGTAATTCAAGTAGGGAACTGTGTTTATTCCACTACTAGAGGTCGTTGTGCTTAACCAGGGAGGTGGTCAGTGCTAGAGGGGAGCAGAGGAAACATCGATGTTGACCAAGTCGGTACCCCCTGGTAAATCAACGAGGGAAGGGATGAAGACTCCGCCGAAAAATCATTAGTTTGCAATGTTGTGTCCACGAGTTTCTGACTGGCACCTGACAGCGAAGTTATATTGGTATCACGAACACTCTGACGTCGATATCGATGCAGTGGACCGGCTGTCAGCCCACTCTGTCGAACACACCATGGCCTGGACACAGATTAGCCCTCTATCGAGACTAATTGTTAGAACGTTAAGGCATAATAAATGCACTGTTTTAATAACTCGCCTCTCGTCTCAAGCGTTTTGAATAAAGAGGATGCTGCTGTATTCGTCAAATCGACTCACCCTCACACAAATGCCTTTCACAACACTGTTTACAGTGGATGTGGGACTGTGAATGAGCGTTCCAATTCTGCGTGAGGTGCATGCGCTTCGGTTCACTGCACCACTTCAGTCGCTTGATTTGTAGTCACCGCCGTCCTCACCAGCCCATTCTCCATCTACTGCTATCGATGTGTGATTCTTGCAGCTAGAACTGCGTGTGGTTACCAGCAAGCAGTCTTGAACCGTGCCCACTACTTATCCACCCGCATATAGAGTAGTTAGTGCTAATTTACTCGAAGCAAACAGCTCAGATCACGCAGCCGTGGCATTCATCCACCAACCACATCTCGACATTTCGACACGGTGGAGGTGTCATTTCTACTTAGACGTAGCAGAGGAGACGGCTTTATTGCAAAAGGGACAGGTAAGTGTGGTTAAAGGCAGTTTAATCCACCGTATGAAGGGGCAAAAGGGTCAGACAGGCAGTACCTGCAGTCGATGAAGGGGGAGTGTCCACGGAGGCTTGCATCATGCTAAATGGCAACCCCCGACCCACTCGTGTTCTGCGCGCCGACAAGTGAGGGCGCTGTCGGTCACGTGGGCAAAGACATGTCAAGTGTAATAGTGGAAAGTAGCTCGCAAAGTGCTGGCATGACCCATTGTCCTCCACATGCAGACCGTAAACATCACGAAGAGGAGGACGAGGAAGAGGAGTAGGGGGAACGAAGTCTTCATGGGACACACTGGACCCACCAGTACTAATCCACAAAGACTTCAGCTTTCAAGGTTCTGTTACGGACACCAAAATGCAAGCGACCCCTTATGCATGCATCAATCCCCAGCTCACTGAAACACCTCCAAGCACTTCAGCATCGCCTATCTATAGTAATGCCTCGAGAAAGTAACAAGAGTTCGAACTCGATGAGTGTGTGAGAGGTGAGGACGGTAGCCACGCTGGACTCCACCACAGCGTTGAATGCAGGCAATCGAGTTGATCCAGATTCTGTGAAGGCGTAACAAATTAGTGAACAACGGGCTGGATGAATGATGGGATGGATAAATTGATGATTGGATAAACAGGTGAATGGATGGATGCATGGATGGGTGGATGGAGGAATGGATTGATGGAGCAGGATGGATGGATAGATGGATGGATGGATGGATGGATGGGGCAGGATGGACGTGGAGCTCCACGGATTTAACCCATGCTACTTGTCAACAAAACCACATCTGCCACAACATCCAATTAAGTGAATAACCAACCCGACACAAAAAATACTGCACGAAATTTCATGCAGTCAGATGAGTCATTATGCTACTGAAGCCAACACACACTCTCCCATTCTCCTGCCATACTATCGAGGTCTCAGGAACCCAACTGCGTGGATGGCAAGTGCATGAGTCAAAGAGCGTCCACATAGCTTGGTTAGCATGAGGGAGAAGCCTAACGCAGTGGAGAAGTTCTTCACAGGGAATGCCAACTCCATCCGTGACATTCAACGCACTCACCCACTGGTGCTCGTGTCGCACGATTTCATTGTTCTCAAACTAAAGCTAAACCACCTACTCATGATTTGTTCGCCGATCGCAAAATTAGGTTGGCTTAGTGCTCCCGAACCACGGTTAGGCGACGATGTAATGAAGGAATGTTCCGATGGAATGTGAATTGGAAGCATTCATCGAATGCGCGGCATTGTGCTTAGTGAGAGATTAGGGTGGAAGGCTTTCCAAGATCAGTAGAGCGGCTATTTGCAAGTCCTCCATGTTCACCGAGAATGCAAGTGTTTAATTGTTGAAGGAGAGAAGAGTGGAGGATAATCAGGAGAAATGAATAGGTGGGATGGCAAAGATTGGATCAATGGATGAATGGTTGGATAGGGGTTGGATGGAAGATGAATGGGTTGGCAGATTAATGTGTGAAGGGATAGAAGAAATGACAATTACTGGAGGGTAGCTGGCTGGAAGACGAGTGGAAGGAAACGGAATGGAAACATAAAACATGGATAGATGGACAAATTGATGGGTAGGTGGAATATGAAAAGAAGTGATGCGGATGGACAAGAAGGTGGATGCATGACTGATTGGATAGGGGTGGATGCACGAAATCATAAAAGAATCGACCTGGCTAAAGAAAGGCTAAATAAGCACAAACGGGCAGATGGAACGATAGAGGGTGGGAGAATGTTTGCGTGATCGCAACCTTCATTTACCAGTCCAAATCAGCATGCACCAACGTCGGCACCAACTCGTCATTCTAGCCATCCTCCCTCACCCTCACGCTTGTCCACTCCCAAGCTGCTCCCAACTACCCACTCATCCCACATCACCACTGCCCTACTCCAATACACCCCCCCACCACCACCACCACCACTACCACCACCACCACTACCACCACCACCACCACCACCAAACCTCCTTTCCATCGAAACCATTTACTCACAACCTTCTATTGAGCAAAGAGAAACGATCGCTACAACTCAAGTGGTTAGGTGAGCAGAAGAGAGTTTGCTTGGCTTCTCCTACTTCTCCTCCTCCTCCGCTACCTCCTTTTCCTCCTCCTCTTCTTCTTCCTCCTCCTCTTCCTCCTCCTCCTCCACCTCCTCTTCCCCCTCCTCCTCCTCCTCCTCCTCCTCCTCCTCCTCCTCCTCCTCCTCCTCCTCCTCTTCCTCCTCCTCCTCCTCCTCCTCCTCCTCCTCCTCCTCCTCCTCCTTCTCTTCCTCCTCCTTCTCCTCCTCCTCGAAGAGCTTATTGAAGTCTAGCTCCTCTTCCTCACCTTCCTCCTCCTGCTCGTCGTCTTCTCCATCTAATTTCAGTACAGGCATATCATCCTCCTCTTCATCGCCATCGTCGAGTCGGTAGCCCTCCTCATCTTCACCTGCACCTTGTAAATCCTCGTATTCTTTTCTCAAGTCGGTGGCAGGGAGCGTGGGTTCGGCTCTGGCACTGGCCCAAACAGCAGCAAACACGACGATGGAGAGAGCGACGAGGGTGTACGATGACTTCATCCCCAATTTGCGGTTGATAGAACCTGCGAGTTAGCTGCCACTTATATAGGTTGGGTTGGCCTTGACCGATTGAAAGCGAAGATATCAGCAGCCTATGGGTGAGGGGAGAAATGCAGCACGCAACTGATTTGGTTGTGTGGGCACTGAGAGCGCAGTTTAACAACTAGGTGATGGATAGTGGTTGGAGGGAAGGGCATGAATGAATGAAAAAAATGGATGAATGGTTGGAAGACTGCAGAATGGATAGATGGTTAGATTGGTGTACATATAGATGCATGGAAGAATGGAGGGCATAGATGAATGGAGTTTCGATGTGTGGACACTGTGGTGCAAATGGAGTAAGGCATGCATGCTGGATGGATTGAACGTTTTGAACTGGAGTAATGGACGGATCAATGCAAGTGGAGTGATTGGCTGATGCATACTTGAAGAATTGATGAACGTTTCGATGTAACAATTGTCGGATGGATGTAGACTGCCTGAATAGTTGAAGGAAAAATGGATTAAATCGTGGCTTTTATATAATAGAGAATTATGGGCATGATCAATGTTGGTGACACGTGACCGTTCGAATTGGGGTGAACGCATTGAATTGCTGAGCGTAGGACACGGGTCTAAACCTAGAACTCCTTGAGTTCTCTTTTTCATTCGCTCACACCGGATTTGCCTTTAACATTTTTACAGCACCATAAAACCTACTCCGTTCCTTCATACAATTTTTCCACTCCAAAATCCAGTTTCTCTCGTAGCCTCAACGCTAATCGCTTGGCAACGCCCCTTCTTCGCCTTCATCCACGCATTCTCTTTGATGACCACCAAATCACCTCCATGTTTGCGGCATAGGGTTTGAAGAACCGCAAGCCGCATGGCCTCCTCTCACCTCACTCATGACCTCCTCTATCAACCTCCTTAGCCTGAGGTGAGGGAAAGAATTTATTGCCATTTATTAATTTAATCATCCTTTTATTCTATACTACCATCATTTTGCACAAATCACTTCTCATCCTATGGAAGAAGGCGTGCATCTTTGGGGATGGCATTCGAATGGATAAAAATAATCACCGGGAAAGCGATTACCGACCACCGATTGTTACCCGTCATCCGCCTGTTCATCGAATGGCATCCGACGCAAGAGGTGCATTAAGACATTGGCAAATCAAATACCACCCATGAGATTATTTTGCTACTTGTGTTAATGTTGAGGCCGTGTTTGTTAGATAAGCACGGTAATGAAGTGATTAGTGGCCTTAGGTTCCATCAGAGTGTTCCCAACGTGGTTGAGGTAGTGCTGAAGTGAGCACGCGCTAGCTTTCATCTCTGCTTGATGCAAGTTCTACTGGCAGCATGCCCAAGGGGTAGTGGTTTTAGCCGTCTAGCCCTTCTACAAGCGAGTGAAATGAGCCTTTCGCTACTCGCTTTATCTCGTATCTTCACCAGCCAGCGGTGAAGGTGGTGCGGCTTACAAACTCAGCAAACATTTGCAGCGCCCCAGTCCTTCCTCATGACGGTTGAAGACGCATTGCTCTGTTGCATCTTCAGCACTACATTGTGGCAAGTTTTGCTTAATGTCCTGGCTATTGTACCTTCACCAAGTGAGCTGGCCTCCAAGCCATGCCGATAGCCCCACCTCCTTCCCTCTCTTGAGTATATCTGTATTCGAACACAACATTACGTCCCCTACCGTCTTCAACAACATCGAGACTTTGTGGACCCGATCTTAAATGCCATCGGTTCTGATTTCCACTGCTGGGTAAAGGGCCGTTGTCGGGCGGAAGCCTTATCAGGTAAACTAGAATAGGCCTTATTTTCGTCAACTACCTCAGCGCTGTTTCACGTACGAAAACAATCAACAAATGAAGTGACACTAGCTGCAGACCACCTCAACAGCTTCTTTATGCAGTTTCTCTACCATGCATATAATGAGATGTCGGTGATGGTGGCAGACGTGAAATACCACTGCCAAGGTCCCCTGACATATCCTATTAGTCTTTACATGGATCTTCTTTTAGGCTAGTGCTCCATCCACCGGCTATGTACACACGTGACAGCGGCACAAATCCTCATCCCCGAACCCACTTACCAACCAGCAGCAAACTTCGGATCCACTTGACTTGCCTGGAGGCATCACTGACGTTACGATCAAGTGTCCTCGTAGTAGGCATAGAACTGCATGACTAACAGGGTTAGCTCGGGGCTGTTTTGCTTGCAGCGCTGATTGCCTTGTGATGACTGATGAGGGAGGTTGACCAACTCGGGGGTTTGCGACATCGCACGAAGGAGGAGAGGGACTATGCAATACTTGGAGTGTATCACTCTCGGTTCCGATAAGGAGAACTTTGTGCCTCGGCAATTGTATCTTCGCCGGCTTGACTTGTCTCTAGGTCATTGCAGTGGATCCTACCCCTCCCTTATTCCGGACATACACATATATTTATGTGGACATAGTTGGATATATAGGTATATAAATTCTGCTCAAGAATTATGCAACCTGTCCTCTTCAAGGATTACGTACACCGTAGAGATCGTCAGGATGGCACTCTCATCAGCATTACACATGAGACGTAAAGTTTACACACTTCTGGATTGTGCTGACAACAAGGAGGAGTGAGTTCTTATTCACCAAAAGTCGTGGGCAACCTGATTTAGCATTCATCTCAACAAAGTACTACTGTGACCTTTGGAACAGCCCCATAGACGAAAGAAGAAATAATGGTCTACACCAACTTCCCGCTCTCCCTCACGCCAAGAAATGCGATTTGGACTTTGTCTCCATGTGACAGATGCAGAACTTACCATCTACGGGTGACCCACGAAACCACTGCTTAGTACTTCAATTCCTCCACGTTCCTCACCGATAAACCTCCACCCAACTCCTTCACTGGTCTGCAAACAACACGCCCAGAAGGTAATTCTTGAGAAAGAAACCTACCACAGCGGAGAACCGCTACACAAGAAATACTAACACCATGCGTGCCACAGAACTGGTGTTATTTCGCAAACTTCTCATTAGTCAGTCGAGTTCACCCACCCGCTGTTCCAGCTGACCAACAACGTCCACATTTGTCGACGCGTCCAACTGGAGAAAGCCGCGTCGCAATGCGGCCTGATGGGCCAACTGGCATGTCCCAAGTTCCTCTGTTGACACACCCTCTTCATCTATTGCAAGTACTGCCTATCTGCCCCTTCCGTTCCTCCTTCCATGTGGGTTAAACTGCCTCGAAGCCCACGTGTCTACTCCTTATGATTTATAGCCGTCTACTCAGCTACATGCATGTGGATTCCACATCTCCACCGTATCGCCATGACAAGATGTGGAGTGAGTGAGCAGTGGATAGTGCTCAAGCCTGCTTGTGGGTCAACGCAAGTAGTTCAAGCCGCAAGAATCACACATCAGAGTAGCAGGATGGAAAAGTGGGCTGGAGAGGATGGCGGAGGTCTGTGAAGCTCTAAGCGTTACATCACTAGGCGATTTCGCCACGTCTAAGCGGAAGACCAACGTGTTTGCGGTGCTCTTCATGCCACGACATCCGCCAATTGCTCGAAACACAGTCAGCTGATAGGAGAGACACACGCCTCCTTGAAGTCAGTCGCATTTCCTGCTCACCACACCACTCACTAGTCCATTTCACTTGCGTCGACGAGGTGTTGAGCGAGGCGATGGACCAAATGATGGATATTCGCATGTTGAGCCCGAAGCCGAAACCTATCGCATCACCGTGAGCTATCTCATGCAGCCATTCACCCACCCATCCATTCTTCCAATCATTCATCCACTTATCCATGATTCATCCACAAATCTACCCATTTATTCATCCATGCCCTCCATTCTTCCTTGCATCTATTTGTACACCAATCTAACCATCTATCCATCTTGCATTCTTCCAAACTTTTATTCATTCATTCATTCATTCATTCATTCATTCATTCATTCATTCATTCATTCATTCATTCATTTATTTATTTATTTATTCATTCATTCATGCCCTTCCCTCCAACCACTATCCATCACCTAGTTGATAAACTGCGCTCTCAGTGCGCACACAACCAAATCAGTTGCGTGCTGCATTTCTCCCCTCACCCATAGGCTGCTGATATCTTCGCTTTCAATCGGTCAAGGCCAACCCAACCTATATAAGTGGCAGCTAACTCGCAGGTTCTATCAACCGCAAATTGGGGATGAAGTCATCGTACACCCTCGTCGCTCTCTCCATCGTCGTGTTTGCTGCTGTTTGGGCCAGTGCCAGAGCCGAACCCACGCTCCCTGCCACCGACTTGAGAAAAGAATACGAGGATTTACAAGGTGCAGGTGAAGATGAGGAGGGCTACCGACTCGACGATGGCGATGAAGAGGAGGATGATATGCCTGTACTGAAATTAGATGGAGAAGACGACGAGCAGGAGGAGGAAGGTGAGGAAGAGGAGCTAGACTTCAATAAGCTCTTCGAGGAGGAGAAGGAGGAGGAGGTGGAGGAGGAGGAAGAGGAGGTAGAGGAGGAGGAGGAGGAGGAGGAGAAGGAGGAAGAGGAGGAAGAGGAGGAGAAGGAAGAGGAGGAGGAGGAGGAGGAAGAGGAGGTGGAGGAAGAGGAGGAGGAGGAGGAGGTAGAGGAGGAGGAGGAGAAGTAGGAGAAGCCAAGCAAACTCACTTCTTCTGCTCACCTAACCACTTGCGTTGTAGCGATCGTTTCTCTTTGCTCAATAGAAGGTTGTGAGTAAATGGTTTCGATGGGAAGGAGGTTTGGTGGTGGTGGTGGTGGTGGTGGGGGGGTGTGTTGGAGTAGGGCAGTGGTGGTGTGGGATGAGTGGGCAGTTGGGAGCAGCTTGGGAGTGGACAAGCGTGGGGGTGAGGGAGGATGGCTGGAATGACGAGTTGGTGCCGACGTTGGTGCATGCTGATTTGGACTGGTAAATGAAGGTTGCGATCACGCAAACATTCTCCCACCCTCTATCGTTCCATCTGCCCGTTTGTGCTTATTTAGCCTTTCTTTAGCCAGGTCGATTCTTTTATGATTTCGTGCATCCACCCCTATCCAATCAGTCATGCATCCACCTTCTTGTCCATCCGCATCACTTCTTTTCATATTCCACCTACCCATCAATTTGTCCATCTATCCATGCTTTTATGTTTCGGTTCCTTTTCCTTCCACTCGTCATTTAGCCATCTTGCAGTGATTGTCATTTCTTCTATCCGTTCACCCATTAATCTGCCAACCTATTCATCTTCCATCCAACCCCATTCCAACCATTCATCCATTGATCCAATCGTTGCCATCCCACCTATTCATTCCTCCTGATTATCCTCCACTCTTCTCTCCTTCAACAATTAAACACTTGCATTCTCGGTGAACATGGAGGACTTGCAAATAGCCGCTCTACTGATCTTGGAAAGCCTTCCACCCTAATCTCTCACTAAGCACAATGCCACGCATTCGATGAATGCTTCCAATTCACATTCCATCGGAACATTCCTTCATTACATCGTCGCCTAACCGTGATTCGGGAGCACTAAGCCAACCTAATTTTGCGATCGGTGGTTTAACTTTAGTTTGAGAACAATGAAATCGTGCAACACGAGCACCAGTGGGTGAGTGCGTTGAATGTCACGGATGGAGTTGGCATTCCCTGTGAAGAACTTCTCCACTGCGTTAGGCTTCTTACTCACGCTAACCAAGCTATGTGGACCCTCTTTGACTCATGCACTTGCCATCCACGTAGTTGGGTTCCTGAGACCTCGATAGTATGGCAGGAGAATGGGAGAGTGTGTGTTGGCTTCAGTAGCATAATGACTCATCTGACTGCATGAAATTTCGTGCAGTATTTTTTGTGTCGGGTTGGTTATTCACTTAATTGGATGTTGTGGCAGATGTGGTTTTGTTGACAAGTAGCATGGGTTAAATCCGTGGAGCTCCACGTCCATCCTGCCCCATCCATCCATCCATCCATCCATCTATCCATCCATCCTGCTCCATCAATCCATTCCTCCATCCACCCATCCATGCATCCATCCATTCACCTGTTTATCCAATCATCAATTTATCCATCCCATCATTCATCCAGCCCGTTGTTCACTAATTTGTTACGCCTTCACAGAATCTGGATCAACTCGATTGCCTGCATTCAACGCTGTGGTGGAGTCCAGCGTGGCTACCGTCCTCACCTCTCACACACTCATCGAGTTCGAACTCTTGTTACTTTCTCGAGGCATTACTATAGATAGGCGATGCTGAAGTGCTTGGAGGTGTTTCAGTGAGCTGGGGATTGATGCATGCATAAGGGGTCGCTTGCATTTTGGTGTCCGTAACAGAACCTTGAAAGCTGAAGTCTTTGTGGATTAGTACTGGTGGGTCCAGTGTGTCCCATGAAGACTTCGTTCCCCCTAATCCTCTTCCTCGTCCTCCTGTTCGTGATGTTTACGGTCTGCATGTGGAGGACAATGGGTCATGCCAGCACTTTGCGAGCTACTTTCCACTATTACACTTGACATGTCTTTGCCCACGTGACCGGCAGCGCCCTCACTTGTCGGCGCGCAGAACACGAGTGGGCCAAGTTGCCATTCAGCATGATGCACTAACTGGCGTGTCTCGCAAGCATCCGTGGACACTCCCCTTCATCGACTGCAGGTACTGCCTGTCTGACCCTTTTGTCCCTTCATACGGAGGATTAAACTGCCTTTAACCACACTTGCGTGCCCCTTTTACATCGACGTTATCGAAGTCGGTACCTCTTGGTAAATCAACAAGGGAAGTGATGAAGTCTCCGCTGATAAATCAACAGTTTGCATTGTTGTGTCCACGAGATTTCGACTCGCACCTGACAACGAAATAGTATTGGTATCACGAACACTCAAACGTCGATATCAATGTAAAAACAAGCTCTCGTGGGATAGTTCAACAGTGCTATCCTCCACTTGCCTATCGTTCCACCCCCTCACGCCTTTGACCATTGACAGGACCGTCATCACGTGCACTGGCTGCAATGAAGGCTCCTTTAGGAGATGATGTGCTTCCAATAGAGTGCCACCTCTCCGATATGAATGCAACAGCCATTAAAGCCAGTGTTGTTCGTCTTCATGCACCAACATTACCGCTCCAGTTTGACGTAAAGGCCAATTCCTCACACACAACACCAAACCACGTGCTCTCGGCCTTGCCACTGTCACAAACCAAGCTGCATTAGCAAAATCACTTTGCTGAAAGCGCTCTCTATAAGTGCCACAAATGGAGAAGTTGGTTGCAGAGTTTGGGAGGAGATGAACCCAATTGGAGTGCGCCACTTGAGTAGTTGTTCGGAGACACGAGCTCCAATTCCTTCTTCCACAAATTGAGACAAGACCTTGCAATCACAGTCACAAGTTAGCAGAAAATAGAGGACACTTAGTCAAGAGTCTTGCATGATTCTTCAAGATGTTGAATATGGAAATAGACAGATGGTTAGATGGATGGGAACCTAATGGACAAATGGATGATTGAATAGAGGTTGGATGGATAGTTGTAGGATGAATGGACGTGAGGTGGATGGGGTGCATCAAGGATGAAAGGATGGATATGGGACAAGTGGTTACGAGATGGAGGGTGGATGGATGGATGGATGGGTGGATGATTGGATACAGAATTAACAGATACAGGATGAATGAATAAGTGAATGGATGAATAAAAGGGAGTGGAATGATTTTGCTTCCATCAAAGCTGAACGATCGACCCTAGCACCTCTTTCTGGACTTCTAACCAAACAATACACTACCAAATTTAATCTTGGTGGATACTCCGTCAAGATGGGAAAAGACAATTTAATCCCATTTAAAATGCAACGAAAAATATTCGACGACTAGCCGCGACGTTTTCGGTAATCCTTCTAGGTGCTAAACATGGAAGTAGATATGTGGGTAGAGAGAAGGGTGCAGGATGGACGAATAAATGAACCAATAATGAATGGAAACGGGATGGAGAGACGTCTACGATTTGGATTGTCTGATGAATACTTGATGGATGGATAAGGGATGGGTGCATGATATGAAGAATTTGGGCCAAAGAGTTGGGTGGATAGACAAATGCAAAATGACTGAATTGGTTTCGCTTGTATCCAACTTAGGCATTTGATTGTTGTTCCCCCTCTTTCGTGGAGCCCTGATCTATCAATGAACTACGCCAAAGGTTTAAATTATTTCTGACCGAAAAAACACCAAACACATTTCCTAACAGAAGTCCCATTGAGTTACTAAACAGCCTCTAACAACGGTTTGACGCAACCAAATAACCAAGGCGTTAAGAAGTCATGTTCCTTCCTCAATAACCTTGACTCTCCTCATAAATCGTTTACTACTCCACTTTGTAAGAGACTTTTTTCCAAGTCATGTTCGTTCATCGGAGTAAGATATCCTTCGCCATACCCTGATCATACCAACTTCTTAAGCCTGACCTGTCATCCACCACCACTGGCTTAACTACTTCGCCCGGTCAAAAGTATAAGCAACTTGGTAAAGCATTACGCCATCCACCTCTTAATGACGTGTGTAAACAACGACCGCGTTATTTCGAACCCACCGTTCATTCTACCCCACTTCCGTGCACAACACACAACTACATCCGCGAGCCTTTGATTCTCCTTACTGTCTCCCTTTATCCATGACACTTGCCTACTCTCCTTGTGTACTAAGCCCTCGCCGGAGAGTTTCCTTCAAATCCGCATCATTGACGATTCTGATTGGCTGACAGAGGCATCTGCCAGTGCGGTCCGACTGGCGGCAAATGGATCGATCTATCAATCTGTCGGTCGACAAACCACTGCTTGCACCATTGGCTGCGTGGCGAATTCCATTCTCTTGCCCGTGTCGGCGAAGGCGAGGTGGACTGAGATGGAACGAACGTACGTAACAAACCGCATCCACTGGCAGAGGGTTGTTTATGGCTGGACTGCGTGCAGGAGAGAGAGAGTGAGAGAGAGCGACGTCAAGGTGCTAATCGATCCTCCCCCATCCAAGTGAATAAATATTTATCAGGGTGTTGCGTTGGTCAGCAAGCTTGCCTCTTCTTAGCACAACGACTTCTACCGGTTTGAGAATCTACACACACGCACACACACATTCATTATTAAGTCAGTTACAAGTGGTGGATGAAGTGAAAGCTCGAGTAAGCACAAATTAGAGTGCAAAACGAACCCAGTCAAACCATCAGTAAGTTCTGTTTTTGTTAAAAAAACAACGTTAAACACTGTAGTCACTACTTGGGTAGACACAATTTTGACAGCCGTAGGTGAGGATTATCCAATGGAACTATCACTAGCCTTTCTTGCGCCTAGTAAACGATTTCATGCTTTACCAACACGGGCTTTAATTGTAGACCTGCTTTCTGATGGCCATCTCGGGGGCTCGTCAAAAGTGGCAGTCCAAGAGTCAGGCTGTGACATGGGCACGAGGATTTTTGATCACCCATTCCTGGATCACGCAAGCTGTTTGGGAAGTGCAGAGAAGCTTCAGCCCAATAGTTGGAAATGGGCAGGAATAATTATTTTGCTGTGCTATGGCATTTCTCTGCCGATTCACCTTCATAATTTCAGCCTTCAACAATTCAACACTTCAATCTCCGTTAGCGCAAACGATCTTCAAATAGCTGCTTTAGTGATATTGGAAAGATTTTGAGTCCAAAATGTAATCACTTAAAATCACTTTCTACCCCTCCGCTCATGATCTACTTCACTAAGCGCTAAACCGTGCATCCAATACAAAATTCTTCCCTCACCTCCTCAATACTTCTTAATCGTGATTACTGTCTAACCGTAATTTGTCAACTCTTAGTCTACCTGGACTTTCAACCGGTGAACAAATCAAGAAGAAAAGGGTTAACTTTTGCTCCAGGTTATGGAAACCTTGTGACACCGACACCAATGGTTGAGTGAACTGGACTGACCAATCAGAAGGCCGCGAAATCACACCAATCGGGTGGCACGATGGAGATGGCATTTCGCGCGAAGAACTCGTCCGCTTTGGTAGGTTTCTTTCGCATACTAACGTTTTACGCATGAAAATACCTAAGACATCTATTTTATCCAAAGAGAACAGAATTGAGGTTTGGGTTCGGTAGCATGATGACGCTTGTGATGGGCATAAAGTTTTTAGTTGCTTTGTTTGTTTCTTACCTTTGTGTTGGCTCTTTGATTAGTCGGATGTGCTGAAAGATGCAGTTTTATTGACAATTACGTTGTGATAAATCTTTGGAGCGGAATAAGGCGCGTACCTGCACGCCAATATCTAACCAAGTTGAATTTGTATCCATCCATCCACCCATCCACCCAATTTTCAAGTTACATTAAGATTGGTCCTTTTATTGCAACACTAGGGCAAATTATATTCCTTCATTACTGCGTAATACACGGATCACGCGTACCCAACAATAGTGTTTGTACAAGTGGAATAACTCACTTCGTCACATAGTGGCACAAATGCAGCCATTTGTGATTCCTTACATAACGCCAAAGGAGGCACAAAAGTAGTTGACGATGCACATGTTTTCGCGAATAAATAAATCTTATAGCAGTTTTATAAGCGGCTATTTTAACACGGTTTGCCTGACCTTACAGACGAAGTGAGGTCACTAACCGCTTTCACATAGCAAGTGTTTCATTCTAACCACATTTAATCAACCACTTTCCAATTATTGCTTTAGGTTCTTATTTTTTTCTCAAAACTAATGAACACACTAGAAGACGCTGACACTTACTCTCAACCAGTCAGAATCTGACCCACTAAGGTGCTCCTTTTCACAATCCATTTCTTTTTTAAGTAGAGTAATGCCGGAAGTTCGAGTTCCTCCCCTTCTAGAGCTTCTGGAAGCTGCGGACGACAAATTCATCGAACTGTTCGGCTCCATTCCCTCCATTCGCGTTGTCGCGCCTGGTCGAGTGAATCTGATAGGCGAACACACGGATTACAATGGGGGCTACGTTCTACCCATGGTGAGGACTCGTAGGGGTTAATTCACCAAACCATATTTTCACGCTTCTTTCTCCAAACCAATAGCATAAGCAGGTGCGGAGGCCGAACCGAGATGCAGTTAGAGCCTTTCTAAAGGGAGCACAAAATTGTCTCTGGAAGCAATAATCCTGGTTGCGATCATCACCTTTTCTAATTCGCATTCGCTCTTTTCTCAAAATCCTGTTCCACTATGCTAAGTAAAGGCGGTAACCACTATGACAAACATGAGGGAATTATGGAGGCTTCGGGTGGGCGGCACCCCTCTCCCATTCCAATGTGCAATTTTTCTCAAGGGCAGGTCTTAGGGCGCGAATAAGGCCGTGTGGTGCCTCGAGAGTGAAGAGCTTCCTTCCTCCTGCCCCGCTGACTAATCTTGGGTGTTTATGAAAACGCCTTTCCTGTATTCACCCTCGAGATGTATGCCATGGAGTATTCCGCCTTCGGGGAAAGGACTATTCCGTCCACCGTAAACAACTCACATCCGTGGAGTATTTGGGTGGGCCTTCGTTTGACTCTGGAGGTTGTAAACCCATTTTTCATCACAAGCCACTCGGTTTGCACATAATCTACAACAGGCGTGTTTGCATAATGTGCGTGAAAGAAATGCACTTGCGATAAGCTGCCGCCTCAGGTTGAAACAAGTGCTTAGAGCGAGGTTTGCCACAAACCACAGAATTTTTGGGTCAGCTGGTACTTGCAGTCAGGGGTCACAGTTATTTTCTGCGTTAGGGTTGGGAATGAATTGATTCACCACTAGCCACCTACTTGAATGGAGTGGTAAGGCGCATGGTTGGGAGACATGAAACCGGTGCCAAGGAAAGGGAGGTCAGCAATAGGCTTGTATTTGCCCCAAACATCATTAAAGAGAGACGGGAGATGAAATGTCCATCATACCTCACATTTCTACGCAGAGGAAATTAAAAGCCTGCTAAACAACTCCATGTCGTTTTGCTCTTCTAAGCGCATTTTTAGGTAAAAACGTAAACCCCAGACTCGTTTTTGATCCTTATTTTGTCAGCATGTTTACTGCGCAGTGAGCATCATCAACGTCACATGCATGTGACAGGTGGTTCTTGTTTGTCGCAACTGATAACATCTGATGGTGAAGTGGAACGAGGCACTGCTCTTTGTGTGGCAGTGGAAATACCGCTTCTTAGTTGTTTTCAGTAGCATTAGTTGAATTGACCGGTTTGGTAGTGCAAGAGGAGGACAAATCCAAAGCGCACACAAGGGAGTCCGGATCCTGCGAGCGACAGCACCAAGGTCTACATTGGGCAAAGAGAAGAAATTGTGAGAAGGAAAGTGGAATGTGGGCCTCTTTGATCGGTCTCATGCTATCCATAAACATGCACCACGGTTTTGCTAGTTTCGAACAGTTGACAAGGGTCTTCATTGACACCACTCACCTCGAAAAGGAGGCAAGTGGCTTCCACCGAAAAATAGATTTCTTCGTGTCTGTCTTTTCGCAATTGGTGGAGAGTTGTGCTACCTCCTCCTCTTCCAATTTCGCTTCCTCCCCCGTAAACTGGTTTAGTTGAGGGGCGCCTTGCAACGCTGTTGACTAGGGGACGAGGAAGCTGAGGTTGGACGGTAAGATTGAGGAAGCCAATGAACAGTAAGTTGTCTACAGGTGAAACCAAAGGGACTTCCAACACCTCCCAGTATCCTTGATGTGGACCAACTAAAAACAGTCCTACATTGCTTCATGAAAGAGTCCAACTATTGAAATGAATGCTGATTGTGTCCTCAGGCTTTATGATGTCATGAATAGGCCTTACCAATGGTGACAGTGATGGTATCGGCGCCCAGAGGAGGGGAGGGTGACGGCGGCATCTGTTGCATCTACACAATGTCGGAGCAGGAGGGCGAGCTCAGCACGGTAACTTTCAGTCTGACCAGTGTGGAGAAGAAGACGGTGGCCAAGGGCGAACGCTGGTCCGCATACATCCGTGGCGTCATTGCCGTCTTCCAACGTGAGTTTTGCGGTGGCTGTTGCAATTGTAGAGCAATTCTCGCATACCGAAAATGACTCTCGAAGTGGAGTGACACATGGTGCATTTCAGAGTCGACGACTATTATGGAAAAGTATTTTTATTATTGACTGTCATGCCTTGACCAAAATATACTACTAATACAATTCTAATAGTAGCATACTCCTGCTAAATTAAAACATGATTTTGGATATTTTATCTACATACGAAGTTGCCTTCCCCACTGACCATTGTACAAAATGTTTGAAATTTAAAACCAAGTAAAACAAGGAAGAATTATATGCATATTTTTTGTGGCCTCAAAGCATAACCACTGGCACCAGTCCATCGTTGGCATGGCAAAAATTACCAGCATCATCAAACCGCCTCATCCGAGGACAGTCGGCTTCACTTCCTACCCAGCGAGTGTGAGCTTTTCGACATTTTGCACATTCTCATGACTGGACCTGCTCTTTGTACCCACAAAAAGGTTTATTTACCTGTGCCAATTCCGTCACATGCTGCATTTTGCGCCGTTCAGGTGTCTTCCAACAGGCTGGCTTTTTTGTTCGCTTTGTGTAAACAAATTCAGGAAGGGCTGCTGTGGACGAGGGAGTCCATACGTCCAGGGTTGTCTGCACACCGTTTACGTCAATCACAATACCTCACCGGAGCTGTGCATCTCATCACCACACCACCACTGGTGTGGCGTCTTCAGCGGACATTTTGAATTTTCCAAGTCGATTTGTCACCGCCAACGCTAGTGAATGCAAACAAATGTGGCCACTGCCATTACCTGGCAGCCTATTAAGAGGTGTAAGTCAACAGGGTCGGCACTCAGCCAGCCTCCACACCAGGAATGGCTCAATTCGACGCGACCAACTGTTGCGCCTGCTGCTCGTTACGCCTTTTTGGGTAGTGCTGTTCGTAGCCCAGTGAGTAGGTTGTCGAAGCAGAATGAGTGAAGTAGATGGACAAGGCGAATAAAAGAGCAATGGTCTTATGGACCACTTTCAGGTGGTAAGTTCTGCATCTGCGACTTGAGAAGCAATGCTGGGTCGCATTCAATGGCGTGAGAGTGGAGTAGCTGCATGGAGTAGAGCAGGGTGGGTGGAGGGTGGCATGTCAGTGGACTGGCGCACACACTCAGCAAGTTACTTCAAGGAAGAAAGAGATCACTTCAGCTGACTGCGCTGATAGTAGCCGTGAGGACTGAAATGCCTCACCTTCAAAGTCACTTTTTGTGTCTTCACAGAATCCGGAGCGCCTCGCTTGCCGGCCTTCAACGCTGTTGTGGTGTCCAGTGTGCCCATTGGTGGGGGTCTGTCTAGCTCCGCGTCTTTGGAGGTGGCTACCCTCCTCACCTGTCAAAAACTCACCGAGTTCGACGTCTTCTCAGTGAGTTGGCTAGAGCAACTAACTCCTCCATCTTCCCTGTCTTGTTGCAGCGGCGAGGTGTTTCCATCGACAGGCGATGCTGAAGTGATTAGAGGTGTTGTAATAAGCTGGAGATTGATCCATCCATAGTGGATCGTTTGCATTTTCACATCCCCAATAGCACCTCCAATGTTGAGGTCGTGGCGGTTTAGTACTGGTTGAATGTTTTCTTGTCTGCTTGAAGTAGTGCACCATATACTGCACGATGTTCGCTAAGGAGTCTCAGTGGATGACGAAATCATTGGAATAGGGCAAGGGCTGGTCTAGCGAGTTCCAACAGGACTTCGCTCCCCCTCCTGCTGGTGACTACGACCCATTCGGAGGAGGAAGAGGGTTATGTCAGCACAATCGCGAGTTGTCTCACACCTTAACATGTTTTTTCCAGCTCACCGACAACGCCCTCATCTGCCAACGCGCTGAACACGAGTGGGCCGGATCGCCATGCGGCCTGATGGACCAACTGGCGTGTCTCGGGGGCTTCCGTGGACACGCCCTCTTCATCGACTGCAGGTACTGTCCCTCTGCCCCTTTCGTCCCTCCGTGTAGGGCCATTCAACTGCCTTCAACTACATGCGCACGCCCCTTGTGCAATAAAGCCGTCTACTCAGCTACACCTAAGTGGAAAGCACACCTCTACCGTGTACTCATGGCAAGACGTAGATAGTGGCGAGATGTCACACCGACGTGAGCTGAACTGATTTTCCAAAAAAGGTAGTCATAATTTATCCCCTTGGGGGTGGATAGGCACTGGGAGAGGCTCAAGACCGTTTATGAGTTACCACACGAAGTCCCAACCACAAGAAACAATCACAAGTGAAATCCATGTCTGGAACATCGCAATTTTGGGAAAGAGAAGTAGCCTTAACACGAGACCAGCGAAGCCACCTCAGGCAGTAAGCCTGATGCAAAGAGCCGAAGCACATGCGCCTACCACAGGAATGCCTTGAGTCATCAATGCGATTGCCTCCGCTTGCCCACAGATCCAACGACTGCGAGCCTGTGAAGATGGATTTCGAGGACAAGGCAAAGGTGGTGATCGTCGCCAGTGGGGTTCATCACCGCATAGCCGCCGGCCAATATCGCATTCGTCGCTCCGAATGCGAGCAACTAGCCAAGCACTTCAACGTGCCCAGTCTCCGTGACCTGCAGACCAAACTGCCACAATTGGAGGAACTTTGTGAAGGCAAGTCCCAGCACCGCCTTGAAAGTCCACTCACCACTTCACCCTACCGTTGTAGAGGCCCGTAAAGCTCTGGGCGCTACATCCGCTAGGCGACTTCGCCACGTCTTAACGGAAAATCAACGTGTTCTCGACGCTCTCGACGCCATGACAACCGCTGATTGCACGAAATTAGGTCGGCTGATGGAAGAGAGCCACACCTCCATGAAGTCAGCCGCCTTTCCCTGCTCACCACACCACTCACCACACAACCCTACAACCTCCTCCTTCCCCATTTCAGATGCGACTACGAGGTCTCCTGCAAGGAGGTGGACGAATTAGTCGACATTTGCATGTCAACTGACGGCGTCTACGGCGCTCGCATGACCGGTGGCGGCTTCGGAGGCTCCTTGGTGGTCCTCATCAAACCCGACGCCGTGACCCACCTCATCGCCGCAATTGACGTAAGCCAAACCACCTTCAACTCCTCCCCTCCCACTGACATCAGTTCAAACTGATTTTGCCCTTCCCTACCCTCCAGTCGAAATACTCGGGCACTGCCAAGATCTACGTTGTGGAAGCATCACACGGAGCGCGCATTCTTCCCAAGAACAAGGAGCGCACGAAGTCCACCTCCAAATGCGATCCAGAGTAGTAGCCTCCTTCTTCCCCTCCCCTTCTTCCTCTTCCCCATCCACCCTCCACTGCCAATACACGAAAACGCAATCAAACATTTCGATTATTAACCATGATTTGGAAGGAATCCACGACATATCCCACTGCCACAATAACAAGGCTTTTGGGAGGCCCCACTGCCACACTGTTCAGTGTAGTCGCAGGCCACCTCCTCACCCTCGCATGTCTCCACGAGCAAAGAACACCAGAAGTGAGAGTAGGGAGTCAACTCCAACGGGAATGACGGTTATGTTGGGACCACAGGAGTGGTTGATAAGACTGAGAGGGAAACAGCCTCAAGTCCGTCCGCTGCACCGTCCACAACCGTCTCGAAGACCACTGTGCCTGCCTCCCCCCAGCGAATTCACCAACCACCAACACGTAGACGTCACCCACTGCTTCGGCCTGGTCCGCACAAACCCTACCAGCCTCGTCAGGGTTGATGTCGAGTCCACGGTAGACACATACAAACTCACCACATCGAATGCTCCGCACAGCACATGCAGGCCGTCTGCACCCTCCCTAGTGACCCGAAGTCGTCAACATGGTGCTGAACTAGACGCTTCCGACAGCAGACAGGGTTGCGCGCACACGACGAGTTGCATTCGTACAATGTTAGGTGCCGAGACGACATTGTGCACTGCAGTAGACAGACAGGCGCATCAAAGAGCATCAACGCACACACCACGACAGTCGCAGCCAGGCAGTTGGGAGAGGACAAGGGGGAGGGCAGGACTATCAATAAAGAACACTTACGGCCAGAAGGTAGAACCTAGGTAGCAACAAAACCTGCTTTCAGTACACTCATCGCTTGTGAAGCTCGAATACCTAGAGACTGCGAGAAACAAAATACGGGGAATGGGGGAGAGGGGGCACTACACCACAGAAAGCAACTAATTGTACGAAATATACTTACAAGGAGGCATTTTATCAAGCTCAATTTCGCAGACACTACAGCGACCACTTAAAAGAAACCAAAGGGAATCAAACAACTCGCTTATTTTGAGATGTGAGAATGTAGAGGGGAGTAACACAAAGATGCGCTGTTATGTTGTGACCCTTGGAAATAACGACTGAGGCAGTACACCCAGCGGGACTGCCAAGATGTAAGGCACATTAGGAAAAGGAGGGAAAGGGGCGAGAACGAAATTCATGACAGACAGACAGACAGATAATGGAGCACAGCACAAGTTAACGACTGCAATGTCTTGAATGGGATACAGAACAAAGGATATCAAAGATGTCTTGCACTTAACTGACGCAAATGCCGACGCCAAATAAAAGCAATAACAACAAAAAGGATTCTCTTAAATAAAGCACATAAAAACAAGGACTAAAACTACTCACTTCATTTCAGATCCACCGCAAGTTCGCCATGTCACATGAGATGCAGCATTAATTCAACTTGAGCGCACAGCAAATGAGTTAAAAAAACACAACGTGAAAATGGAAAGCCGAAAAACAGCGCCAAGAAATATAATTATTCTTTGTTACCATTTTACTTATTACACCATATATTAGGCAAAGAAAAACATCCACTAAATATCCTGCTATGCAGTCTCATTAATGAGCATTTTCGTTGGCTTCCACAAAACCAAACTACAAATACTCTCCCACCACTATACGTACAAATTAGAACATGTTTTTGGTAAGTTACTGAGACTAACTATAGCAGCTTCCTTTTTAGGTGTATGACCCTAGCCCTTTCTTGCCTTGACTTTGCTTACGAACCGTTTGATGCCATAGACAAATTTTTGGAATAGTCTATTAACGATGCGCTGGTGGTTTAATGTCTAGCCTTGGTAAGAGGCCACTTTGTGTCTTGTCCATTGCACGGTTACCAGGGTGTGCTAGTCGCCCAGCTATGCCAGTAACCCAAGCTCCACTCCACACTGACTGTTTGTGTTCTAGCCTTGTGGCATCTCTCCCTTCGTCTACAGAGAGGTCTCGGAGGGCTACGGCAACACTTTGCTGGCACGAACGCTGCACCACGGTGCGCTAGACTTATGGCGAATAAAGAATCACGCTTCCTTCTTATTAGCACAAGCTAGATGGACGTGAACCTCACCTCCCATGGCTCGCAAGTTGAGGTGGGGATGCATGCATCTCACGTAAGTGATGCCAATGACGATGGCTTCCCTAGTGGCCATCCCCTTCACAGTCTTGTAGTTACAGCTGTAGTGCTTCTGGGCTGCTCTGAACACGAAGGAGAGCACAATGCTGTGACAGAGCACATATAATCAGCATAGAGAAGGTGGAGCAGCTAATGCAATGACCTAGAAACCATTCCAGCCAAGGAATTTACAGAGGCTGAAGCAAAAAGCAGCTCTTTGTCGAGGTCGGGGTTCACACACTCAAGCTATCACGTAGACCCCCTCCCAGTTTGAGTGACGACGCCGACGCTCGCCTTGGTCAACCTCCCTCATCAGACATCACAACACAGTCAGCGCTGCAACCAAAGTGCACGCAAGCTAATCGTGTCAGGTATCAGGCTCTATGCAACAGGGATACACATGGCCGTAATGCCAGTGATGCCTCTTGGCAAATCAACTGAATCCGTAGTTTCGTTGTGATCGAAAGTGAGGGTCTGGGGATGAGGGTTCGTGTTGGTTATTACGTCCGTCCATAAGTAGTGGAGGAGACACTGGCACCAAGCGTAGATTCATATAAGGGTGGACGGTATGCAACATGGTTCCTTGCAGATGAGGCATAGTGTCATTTCACGACATCTATGTCTCGATTGAGGTACGGTAATGAAACTGAGTAACACAGACATTCCAGTGGTTTACGGCCAGTGCCGCTTTAAATGCTAACAGCGTTCTCACGGAAAACTTCACCAACATGGTTGGCGAAATCGACGTGATTTTCAACTCATCCCTTATGGGTTGTAAACCATCCCCCCATACAGGCATATGCACCTCTTCCGTCCGTCCAAGGTTCCCAACCCAGGACGGCGGAAATCAGGATTGACGTCCTTCAAGATCACGTTCGCACTTCCAAAGCCTCCCTGAAGATGAACGATGACACAATACTGTGGTAGAACATGGCCATTTGTATTCAAGGTGGGGTAGGGATTGGAGCTACCGACATGGCTCAGATGCCAGCACACTCGTCAAAGACACGACGACCAAGACACCAGGTAGAACATTACTACAAAGTAGAGTTAAAGAAGCAACAGATTGCTACGTCTTCACTCGTCATTGGGAAGGTCATGGGCGCTGCATGAGCTTGGTCAGTTTGTCAGCCTCATCGCCTTCAGCCTATGCCGGTGGCGTAACTAGACAAAGCCAGCACAGAAGAGTGCAATTCACTCCCTTAGAGAGGCGCCAGAAGGCCACAACCACTGTCGCATAGCCATGCCGTCCAGTGGAACTTGCAACGCGCAGAGATAGAGGAGAGCTCGTGCTCTCCATATTACCCAACCCGGCATTCTCAACACCCTAAATGCACCAAAAGTTGGCTGAGCTCCTCCTCACACCTCCACCGCTTCACGTAGCACTCGGTCTTAACTCTAGCATGAGTAGACTGTTAGTCCTTTGAGCGACACTTCATTTACCATTGGCTGCATACACCCCAGCCGTCGGGCGCCATTTGATGATCAGAAGGATGGCTGGTGACAACTGCTGGTAGGTCATCCCCTACCCATCGTGCATGGCCACACTGTCCAATGCTATCCCCAAAGGCACAAACCCTCTCCCATAAAGTGCAAAGTAATTTGTGTAAGCCTCCAGTTTTTTGGACTAAAAGGATAGTTTTAACAGAAGAATATTTGGAGAATTACATGGTCTAATGTCAACATTGAGGCTATATAATGGTCGTACGCCTGGCGCAGGCCATGAAAGGACTAACCCAAGTGGATGGCCCGGAGTCTACAAGAGAGCGCCGATTTCAAGACTGAAGTAGAGGCGTACATCACTTAGCCCCAAGTCTTAAATTTATCGTTTCATGCTTTGCTCCCATACGAACAGTCGTGTACCACCCATATCGTGCGCAAAATCCATCCCCCATCCATCCATCCATCCATCCATCCATCCATCCATCCATCCATCCATCCATCCATCCATCCATCCATCCATCCATCCATCCATCCATCCATCCATCCATCCATCCATCCATCCATCCATCCATCCATCCATCCATCCATCCATCCATCCATCCATCCATCCATCCATCCATCCCATCCATCCATCCATCCATCCATCCATCCATCCATCCATCCATCCATCCATCCATCCATCCATCCATCCATCCATCCATCCATCCATCCATCCATCCATCCATCCATCCATCCATCCATCCATCCATCCATCCATCCATCCATCCATCCATCCATCCATCCATCCATCCATCCATCCATCCATCCATCCATCCATCCATCCATCCATCCATCCATCCATCCATCCATCCATCCATCCATCCATCCATCCATCCATCCATCCATCCATCCATCCATCCATCCATCCATCCATCCATCCATCCATCCATCCATCCATCCATCCATCCATCCATCCATCCATCCATCCATCCATCCATCCATCCATCCATCCATCCATCCATCCATCCATCCATCCATCCATCCATCCATCCATCCATCCATCCATCCATCCATCCATCCATCCATCCATCCATCCATCCATCCATCCATCCATCCATCCATCCATCCATCCATCCATCCATCCATCCATCCATCCATCCATCCATGCCGTCTGCATGTGTCCATCCATCTACCCATCGCAATGTTCATCAATCCTTCCCGCATCCATCCCCATCATTCGCTGAACTTCCTCAACCATGCCCCATCCACCCAGCTAGTGTTCATCCGTTCCTTAACAAATTATGTTCTTATTGCGCTTCAACTTGCATGCACCAGTGCACACATTTAAATGCATTCACCGTAAAATTTCTCCTGCCTCACCAACCAGTCGTACCTTCTAGTTCAATCGGTCAAGGCCAATTGCACCCATATAAGGTGCAGCAATGTTGAACAATTTCTCAACCGAGGACCAGAGATGAAGCCTGCGTACATCTTTGCCACTCTCCTTCTCATCGTGTTTGCTGGCTGGGCCAACGCCAGACCCAGTGGCGAGAACATCGCATCCAACGACGATACATACGCTGATGGTGATGGTGATGGTGATTATGATGATGAGGAGGAAGAAGACTATGATGTCCATATATTCGGCGGTGGTGAAGACGAGGAGTACGATGACGAGGACTACGACTACGGAGAGGACTTAAGCCTATATACGCCGAGATACCTAACTAAAGAGGAACTAGAGGAACTTTCTAAGAAGGAATAATGGGTGCAGGTCCTCTTCTTCTCACATAACTGTTTGATTTTTCGCGAGTTTTTCTTTACACTTAATAGAGAATGTGATAACATGTCTTTCGTTGCAACAGGGCAGGGTGGTTGGAGTGTGGTGTAGTGTAGTGTAGTGTAGTTGGATATTGGTGGTGTGGGAGGAGTGGATACTTGGGAGCAAAGAGGTCCCCGTCTCGAAGTGCCACGGCAATACTTTGCTGACACAAATGCTGCATCAAGGTGCACAAGACTTGTGGTGAATCAAGAATCACACTTCTTTGTTATGGACATAAGCCGAAAGGACGTGAGCCTCACGTCTCATGTCCCGCAAGTTGAGGTTGAGGAAGCATGCTCTGAAGACGAAAGAGAGCACAATGTTAAGATCGAGACACAAAGCAGCTCCTTATCGAAGCCAAGAGTTATTCATCCAACGTATTACACTGCTCCTCTCCTCGTTCGAGCGACTTTGACGCTCACCTTGGTCAACTTCCCTCACCACCCATCACAATACAACCAGCGCTGCAAGAAATGTGCCCACGATCCAATCGCGTCAGACATCAAATTTCTATGCAAATGTAGACACAACTGAGTGTGATGCCACTGGTACCTGTTGGCGATTCAAATGAGTCCAGAGTGTAGTTGTGTTGGGGATGTGGGTTCTGGGGGTGAAGGGGCCGACATCTAGTGTAAAAACAGTCGCATGAGCCATTTCTGCAAAGACGAATAGAAGGAATGTCTTAAATAATCAATGAGATTGCCTCCGCTTGTCCACGTATTTTACAACTGCGAGCCTGCGAAGATGAATTTCGAGGGCAAGGCAAGGATGGTGATCATCGCCAGCGGATTCCACCATCGCATAGCCACCGGCCAATATCGCATTCGTCACTTGGAATGCGAGGACGTGGTCAAGCACTCCAAGATGCTCAGTCTTCGTGACCTGCAAACAAACCTGCCACAACAAAAGCAACTTTGTTTGGACAAGTTTGATACCTTCTTGAAAGTCGATCAATCGCCTTACCTGACCATTGTAGAGGCCTGCGAAGCTCTAAGCACTACCTACGCTAGGCGACTTTGTCACATCTCTTAACCGAAAACCAATGTGTTCTCAATGTCGGGGCTGATTCCACCACCGCAAATGGCGTAAGCCAAACCACCACCGGCTTAAACCGACTCCAATCCTCCCTGCCCTCTAGTTAAAGTGTTTGGCCACTACCAAGATCTACGTAGTGGAAGCATCGCGGGGAGCGCATATTCTTCTTAACAACAAGGAGAGCACAAAGTCAACCTTAAGTGCGATCCGCAGTAGTGGATTTCTTCTTTCCCTCCCCTCACTCTCCCTCTCTCTTACACTGCAAATACTTAGAAACGCAGTCACACATCGCGCTTAGTAACTGTGCCACAATGCCACAAAAAGTGGCTTTTGGGAGGTCTCCATTGCCGCACTATTCACCACTGTCCTAGGACATCTCCTCACCATCCCAAATGTCTTAGGGAGCATTGAATGCCAGAAGTGGGAATAGGGTTTCAACTCAAACGGCAAAGACAAATGGGTTGGGATCACAGGAGTGGTTGGTAAGAGCAGAGAGGGGGGAAGAGCCTCAAATCCCTCCTCTCCACCGTCCACAACCGCCTCTAAACTACTTTGCCTGCCTCCTCAACAAATTCTCATACCGCCTAAACGTAGACCTAATCCACTGCCTTAACCTGGCTCGTAAGGATCTTAGCAGCCTCATTGGGCTTGATGCAGTGTCCATGGTGGACGCAGACTAGCTTGCCACATGGAATGCTGAGCAAGGCACATGTACCGAGGCCCTTACAGGCTGTCTGCACCCTCCCAATTCACCCCAAGTCTTCAACATGCGCTGAGCTAGACGGTTTGAACAGGAGGCAGTTCTCTATCCTATCATTTGTCTGTACAGCTACTACTTTGACAACTGCAGCTCCTCCAGACTTTCCTAAAGACGAAAGATAATATGACACTGGTAATTATGTGCATTCGGTATGGGGAGGAGATTGGGATACTCGGGTGGCCTAGAAGCCTGCTCACCCAAAATAACGCTTTATCGAAACCGAGAGTCAAACAACCGATGTGTATCATAGCCTCTCTCACTTTCTAGGGTCGTCCTCGACCTCCCCTATCAGCCATCTCAACGCAACCAGTGCTGCAAAGAAAACGCCAACGAACTAACCATGCCAGTCATTTGATTTCTATGCAACTGTGGATATAATTGTAATGCCACTGATCCCCATTGGCAAGGCAGGTGGATCTGGACTACCGTTTCGTTGGAAAGTAAGTTTGGAAAACAAGAATTGTGCCACCGTCATGTATGCCTACAGGTAGTGGATGGAACACTGACGCCAAATTGGATTTGTCTATGGGTGGACAGTATGCAACACGGTTCATGGGGTTGAGCATAGTGCCAGTTGTCATCATTGATATTTTTGAAAGGGTACGGTGAAGAAAGCGAGTAACGAAGCTATTCGTGTGGTTCACATCGATCAATGGTTTAACTGCTAACTGCTTTCGTGCACAAAACAGCAACAAGGTGGTCGATGAAAATGGACCTCTGTTTTGGATCATCCTTTGCAGGTTATAG
The DNA here is from genome assembly GCA_001923025.3 of Taenia multiceps. Taxonomy (NCBI): domain Eukaryota; kingdom Metazoa; phylum Platyhelminthes; class Cestoda; order Cyclophyllidea; family Taeniidae; genus Taenia; species Taenia multiceps. The sequence continues at coordinate 3,606,416 of CM010315.2, read as the reverse complement.
CACATTCACTATTCCCACCCACCAAAGATCTACTACACGGCAGCGAAAACCACGATTTGTGTGCTTCACGGTGGGGATCCCAGCCCCTGACCTTTCTGAAGACAATGAAAGGCTAATAATCTGGTCCAACATAGATGTATTCACCACAGCGCAGGCGTTGGGGCTACCCACATGGGTCAGAGGTCAGCCCACTCGGCGAAGGTACATTGACCAAAACACCGAGTGCAGCATCGCCACAATGTAGATTAAGAGAAGCAACAGAATACAGTGTCTTCATTTGCCTTTGGGGAAGACTCAGGCGCTGCATGAGTTTGTTCAGGTTTTAGCTTGTACCTCACCCACCCTTTGTTGGTGAGGAAACGAGAGGAAGTCAGCATAGAAGAGCCCATGTCACCACCACCACCTCACAGCCATGCTCTCTGGTAGAACTCCTATCGTGCTGAGATGGAGGTGGAAGCTCTTCAACCTTCAACTTCTTCATGCAGCAATCAGCCTTCAATGTAGCACAAGAAGGGGCGACTCTTGATTACCATTGGCTTCATACATCTCAGCCGTCGGGTGCCGTCTGATGATCAGTCGGATGATGGGTGACAATCCTCGATCGGCAATTTCCGGTCATCCAGTCATTTGCCATGCACCAATCTATCCGTCTACCTACATTAACATGCGTCCCGAACGCAACTAATGTCCCTCCATGCGAGTGGCCATCAATCCCCACATTCATTCGGCCCTTCCTCTCTCCAGTCATCCCTCTTGCAATCCAGTCCATTGGCCTGCTTACCCACGTTTCTATCCACAATTTATCCACCACTTTATCCCATGTACATCCCGTATCCATGCATCTGCTCTCCCTTCAATCTATCCGCCTTGCACTCCACTGTCACACTTACTTCTATTCTCTCATACATTTATCCATTCGCGCACAGTTCTGCAGGCTACAACATCTAGCATTCACCTCCATTCTGTGGAGGGCTACTTAGGCACCGCAAATGCACACTAATTGGTTTGGCATAGGAATACCTTCGCACGAACTCAAACAGTAAGTGTCATCAATTTTGATTGAGATGGGATTGACAGAATGAGCTGGTGAATCCTGCCCGATTTTCAGCCTCTTCGAACCCTCTCGTTAACAATTCAGTTCGTGCAAAGCCCAGTCGCCTGTTCTTCCACTCCTCCCGCTGTTAGGCCACGTCTATTCTAAAATATTCTTGCTTGTTTAGCGCACTATTGCACTAAACTGGGACCGTTGAGCGTAACATTTCTGCACTGTTTCACCAACTGGTGCCATCTTCTCGCACCACTGGTCAAGGTCAATCTCTTGTGCCTTAGAGGCAGCAAACATGAACATCTTGCCTCAAGTCCACACATGATGAGTTTGTGCATCGACGTGTGTGTTGTTAGGGCCTGCACTACGACTAGTCCAACCCTCACAGCCAAGGATGCGTTGAAGGGGCAAGTGAGCGCAGTGGCAGAATGGACGTTGTTTCTCAAGTGAAGAAGACTGAGACGAGGTGGGGTGAACGAGTAGAGTTGGTACTACGAGGTTGCCTATTTCCTCCTAGATCGTTCTGCTGCAACAAATTTGCAGCTAAAATAAAGGGAGTCAGAGGAAGTGACCACATCTCAAACAGACCTGGCGTTTTCCCTCTTTTTTTCCTTTCCTTCTAACCACCCCTGATATGAGGGGAGTGAATACTCGTAGACATCTTTACTGCATTTAGTAAAACAGTCATCAGGTGCTGTATTAACGGAGGTTTGGAGGCAGAACTGCCCACATCAGGAGAGTCAAACTGCTCCCCTCAATCCAGACTCACAATTCTTTCAACGCCTCTCATCCACAAGGCGTATTAGGAGAACATCAGTACTGTATAGCTCCTCCGCCTTCTGAGTACTGTCCACGGTGCCACACTTGTGGCTTGCCTTTAATTATGACGTCGGGTGGTTTCCTCTCTTCTGCTACTGCATACATTCCACCCAGTAGCCTTCTAGGAGCACAGTCGTAGGGCCCTATCTTGTTGAGGTGGACGATTATCAGCTGCGTATGGAGTTGTGCGGACGAGGTGGTTTGTGGGTAAGCGAACAATCACCATACGGAAGGAGTGTTTGCTCCAAGGGTGGTAGAAATTTCGGTGAGAGGTAGGGGTGGGGGATGGACCTGTAATTTGGGCGAGGTCTACCTCGCCGATGCCACTGCTTCGACTGTGCCTGTCGTCATGTATGTTTCTTCTGTCTCCCATAAGACCTCTCCAAGTGCTTTCGTGCAATGTCAGACGCCATCCTCTGCCCTCGCTCAGACGCAGTCCATACTCCGACGCATTGTCGGTTGCTACTTCCTTGTTTGGTACAGAGACATCGGAGGGGACTCCCATTTCACCGCCCATGGGTGTCTTGAGCGGTGACACACCAGTTGATGTGCGCACTGCAGCCCTCCACGCTAGATGCTTCAATAAAACATCCTAGTTGATTTTAAAAATGCAATGAAGTCCCAACTGAAGTAAAGTGGGACAGAAGGAGTGGCTGCGACTTAGGCAGAACCAAGTGTGTTGGTTGGAGCAATGACAAAAATGTGGGGTGCAAGTCTCGGCAACTCGGTCTCGCTGCCACATCCTGCATTTCGTCATCCCTCTGCTGTGCTCCATCCACCCACTACTCAATCTACTCCAGCACTTCCCTGCTTGTGCTGTCTTCATGTCCTTTTACTAAAGTGCCACTGCACTTTGTCCAAATCCTTACCCCAAAAGTGCGCTAGTGGTTAATCAACCGGGAAATCTGCTTCCACTATCGGTCAAGGTCTCAATCCGCTATATAAGGTTCAAGGATGCACAATCTCTGCTCATGGGAAGTGTAAGAATGAATGGGCTGCACTTCTTCGTCTTCGTCATCTTCTCCTCTGCTTTGGTGATAGGTTTTGCGGTTGGGTTCAACGTCAAGTCCAGCATCCACCATAGAAAAGGGGACAGCTCTCCAAGTGTCAACGGCATTCCCAAAAACATCACCTGTTTCTTCGACAAAAGTGACGCTGTAGGGAGAAGTGGAAGGTCAGGTGCTGGCTACAGGAAAGAGGAAGAAGAAGATGATGATGAAGGCACTAGCTATGGAACAAAGTATGGTGGCTTCAGCAAACGTCACGCGGGACACAGCGCGGCCCCCAATCAGGGTTGTGGAAGAGGCGGTGGTGGTGGATGCAATAGTCCTGATGGATCGTCGGTGAAAGGTGGCGATAGAACCATAAAACACTACCCCTATCAAGCACCAGTCTATCCAAACTGAGGAAATGAACGGATAGGGTGTGGATCGCCTCTTTCGATTACTCAAATATTCCACTCTTCTTCACTCTTCAACGATGGTCTGTCAGTAATATGGTTGTGGGCGGGTGCTTTTGTTCTAATAAGCATCCTTCTTCTCATTTAAAATTAAATGCCTCAAATGGTTTTCTTTCAGCATGGTAAGTTGGACACCACCACCACCACCACCACTACCATTACTTTCAGTTTTCAACTTGTGAGCAAAGGTGAGCGTTGAAAATTATGTGGGAAGAGTAGGCCATCACTGAAGGTGAGAACAGGTATTTCCGGTTGATGGAACACCGGTGGACTTTTAATTGTGATGCTTTCCATTAAGTGCAATGGCAAGTAGCACAAAATTAACGGAGCATCAAAGCATGGTTTAGTGGACATAAAAGTGCATGAAAGTCAGGAGGATGAATGGAGGAAAAGAAGGCTGGATGGATGGCCAAAGAACTGAATGGATAAGTAGGGGGTAGGTAAAAACAGAGCGCATAGGGAAGGGGGTTTAACGAGGTCATGACTTTAGCCGAAGCCCCCAACCCTTGAGTAGGCCTTAAACAAAGCGAACCCCTTGCTTCTCGGATTACTCTAAGGCGGTACCTCACTGCAGCGCAACCAACTCTGCTGAAATGACGCTTGTTTTGTCAATTGCTCTTGTTAGTACCACGTCAGTGACAGAACCAGATGAAGACGAATGGAACAAACTGGTGATATAGGGGATGGGTAGTCAGTCGAAGATCTCACCATACTGTCCCAATGTTCATTAGAAAAATGAGGCCTCCACACTCGATTTGCCAACGCGTACTTTGCCAAATTGTCACCAATTCAGCTTCTTTTATGCCAGTGCATCCTCTGTCCCTGTCTTCATCTTCCCGTCCATCTACTCCGTCTTCAAATTCTTTAACGATTTCGATGGATAGGCTTAACGAGTGGATGGAAATGAAATGAATAGCTTTAGGAAGCACAAATGGAGGAGGAACGTTTGCATGTATGGATGAATGGATGTTGATATCCAAAAAGGGTATTAGCTGTACCGTTGACATGACTCTAACCAGTACCTCTTAACAACCTGGCATGTTATAAAGAAGGCTTCTACCGAAACCCCACGCTTTATGCTTTGTTCGGTACCTATTCCAACCTTTACATAAAAAGTCACCTTTTTTCTTAGATGTCTTTATTTAAGCAAAATTATTCCACCTGTTTCCCAGTCGCAGAGAATTCTTGATTAGAGGGTGATTAACAATAAAACATCGGAGTAAAGAGGGAGAAAATTACGCACACACAAACATTATGTCAAGTCAAATCTGCCGAGCAGGTCTGCAATAGGAGGAGACGTCGATCGCTCTTGGACCGAATTTCGTGGAAGAGATGTCGTACCTTCTGCATGCACCCTCATCTCCCCTTATGCATTCCTGACTGGGGCTATCACTCGACGCATCAGTATGACCATCGAATGCACTTCCATCGTCCCCTTGATACTCGTGGTCACCATTCCTGTCAAAATATTTACCGTCAAACACACCTGTCCAGTGTCCCAGTGTGGACATGCCTAAGTCTTCCTTTTCCTCTTCCTCTTCCTCCTTTTCATCCTCATCCTTCTCGGCCTCCTCACGGTACTCATTGTCCTTCGCACCAGCATCATCCCCATTGTAGAAATCATTATCATTTTCCTTCCTCCCTTCCTTTACTTGGTCTTCTTCCCCCTTGATACCACCTTTTACATCACCATCTTTGATAAGACAGGCCATGTTCCTGCCAGCGTCTTCTTCGTGTGCCATCTCCAAGCTTATGTTACCACTGCTAGATGGGCCACGTCCTCCTTCAAGCGACATCTCTGAACGTGAACTTCGCAAGTCACGCAGGTCGTCATTTACTTCCTCGCGATGTTCGTCGAGCCTGGCCTCAGCCCAAAAGGTAGCATCGACCACGAAGAGAATGATGCAGCAAACGAAGTGCAGACTTTTCATCCTTGCACTTTTGATGAAGGGAGGTTGCTTAATATTCAATCTTATATAGGCGATGGAGGCTTTGACCAGTGCTGAGAGCATATATTTTCACTTGAGCAAACACTGGAGGTTTTCAGGGCCCACTGATTTTGACCCTATGAGATGACACGTGGAAAGTGCAAAGAAGTACACAACTGCAGAAGGTGTGGCTCCGTGGCTGGAGAAGTGGATAGGCGGAAGAATGAATGGGTGAGCAAGTAAAATTGAACGAGTAAGTAATAGTGGATTAGGGGATGGAGAGGGGATGGGTGATTGGATGGACGGGTTGGGGGTTGGGCAGGTAGATGGATTGGGGATGAATGAATGCATGAAGGAAGGTGGGGAAACATGTTTGGAAAATGAGAGGTGCGAAGGCCACGTGTCCTTTGTCCGACTTATCATTTATGAAGTCCATGTTGCCAGAGATACTGGAAAGATGGTCAACCTCCAAGTTAATGCAGAGGTTCATAGACAAAGGCACATGACGGAAAGTGAAGCGACTCCCTGAATAAAGGAGTGGATAGGAGGACGAATGAGGAGATTGCCAACTATGAATGGATGAATGGGTGAATAGGTAGATAAATGACCGAGTGAATGGTCAGGTGGATGTGAGATGGTTGATTGGCTACGGAATAGAACAGTGGATGCGGATTACCAGGAATTACCTTTCGCACCACTCCCATTACTCCACCCAACACCCCTCAACCCCTACCCATGTGTAAATCAAGGCCACTTTCCCACCCCAGCTGTCCAACTTACCATGGTGAAAGAAAACTATTTGAGGCATTTAATTTTAAATGAGAAGAAGGATGCTTATTAGAACAAAAGCACCCGCCCACAACCATATTACTGACAGACCATCGTTGAAGAGTGAAGAAGAGTGGAATATTTGAGTAATCGAAAGAGGCGATCCACACCCTATCCGTTCATTTCCTCAGTTTGGATAGACTGGTGCTTGATAGGGGTAGTGTTTTATGGTTCTATCGCCACCTTTCACCGACGATCCATCAGGACTATTGCATCCACCACCACCGCCTCTTCCACAACCCTGATTGGGGGCCGCGCTGTGTCCCGCGTGACGTTTGCTGAAGCCACCATACTTTGTTCCATAGCTAGTGCCTTCATCATCATCTTCTTCTTCCTCTTTCCTGTAGCCAGCACCTGACCTTCCACTTCTCCCTACAGCGTCACTTTTGTCGAAGAAACAGGTGATGTTTTTGGGAATGCCGTTGACACTTGGAGAGCTGTCCCCTTTTCTATGGTGGATGCTGGACTTGACGTTGAACCCAACCGCAAAACCTATCACCAAAGCAGAGGAGAAGATGACGAAGACGAAGAAGTGCAGCCCATTCATTCTTACACTTCCCATGAGCAGAGATTGTGCATCCTTGAACCTTATATAGCGGATTGAGACCTTGACCGATAGTGGAAGCAGATTTCCCGGTTGATTAACCACTAGCGCACTTTTGGGGTAAGGATTTGGACAAAGTGCAGTGGCACTTTAGTAAAAGGACATGAAGACAGCACAAGCAGGGAAGTGCTGGAGTAGATTGAGTAGTGGGTGGATGGAGCACAGCAGAGGGATGACGAAATGCAGGATGTGGCAGCGAGACCGAGTTGCCGAGACTTGCACCCCACATTTTTGTCATTGCTCCAACCAACACACTTGGTTCTGCCTAAGTCGCAGCCACTCCTTCTGTCCCACTTTACTTCAGTTGGGACTTCATTGCATTTTTAAAATCAACTAGGATGTTTTATTGAAGCATCTAGCGTGGAGGGCTGCAGTGCGCACATCAACTGGTGTGTCACCGCTCAAGACACCCATGGGCGGTGAAATGGGAGTCCCCTCCGATGTCTCTGTACCAAACAAGGAAGTAGCAACCGACAATGCGTCGGAGTATGGACTGCGTCTGAGCGAGGGCAGAGGATGGCGTCTGACATTGCACGAAAGCACTTGGAGAGGTCTTATGGGAGACAGAAGAAACATACATGACGACAGGCACAGTCGAAGCAGTGGCATCGGCGAGGTAGACCTCGCCCAAATTACAGGTCCATCCCCCACCCCTACCTCTCACCGAAATTTCTACCACCCTTGGAGCAAACACTCCTTCCGTATGGTGATTGTTCGCTTACCCACAAACCACCTCGTCCGCACAACTCCATACGCAGCTGATAATCGTCCACCTCAACAAGATAGGGCCCTACGACTGTGCTCCTAGAAGGCTACTGGGTGGAATGTATGCAGTAGCAGAAGAGAGGAAACCACCCGACGTCATAATTAAAGGCAAGCCACAAGTGTGGCACCGTGGACAGTACTCAGAAGGCGGAGGAGCTATACAGTACTGATGTTCTCCTAATACGCCTTGTGGATGAGAGGCGTTGAAAGAATTGTGAGTCTGGATTGAGGGGAGCAGTTTGACTCTCCTGATGTGGGCAGTTCTGCCTCCAAACCTCCGTTAATACAGCACCTGATGACTGTTTTACTAAATGCAGTAAAGATGTCTACGAGTATTCACTCCCCTCATATCAGGGGTGGTTAGAAGGAAAGGAAAAAAAGAGGGAAAACGCCAGGTCTGTTTGAGATGTGGTCACTTCCTCTGACTCCCTTTATTTTAGCTGCAAATTTGTTGCAGCAGAACGATCTAGGAGGAAATAGGCAACCTCGTAGTACCAACTCTACTCGTTCACCCCACCTCGTCTCAGTCTTCTTCACTTGAGAAACAACGTCCATTCTGCCACTGCGCTCACTTGCCCCTTCAACGCATCCTTGGCTGTGAGGGTTGGACTAGTCGTAGTGCAGGCCCTAACAACACACACGTCGATGCACAAACTCATCATGTGTGGACTTGAGGCAAGATGTTCATGTTTGCTGCCTCTAAGGCACAAGAGATTGACCTTGACCGGTGGTGCGAGAAGATGGCACCAGTTGGTGAAACAGTGCAGAAATGTTACGCTCAACGGTCCCAGTTTAGTGCAATAGTGCGCTAAACAAGCAAGAATATTTTAGAATAGACGTGGCCTAACAGCGGGAGGAGTGGAAGAACAGGCGACTGGGCTTTGCACGAACTGAATTGTTAACGAGAGGGTTCGAAGAGGCTGAAAATCGGGCAGGATTCACCAGCTCATTCTGTCAATCCCATCTCAATCAAAATTGATGACACTTACTGTTTGAGTTCGTGCGAAGGTATTCCTATGCCAAACCAATTAGTGTGCATTTGCGGTGCCTAAGTAGCCCTCCACAGAATGGAGGTGAATGCTAGATGTTGTAGCCTGCAGAACTGTGCGCGAATGGATAAATGTATGAGAGAATAGAAGTAAGTGTGACAGTGGAGTGCAAGGCGGATAGATTGAAGGGAGAGCAGATGCATGGATACGGGATGTACATGGGATAAAGTGGTGGATAAATTGTGGATAGAAACGTGGGTAAGCAGGCCAATGGACTGGATTGCAAGAGGGATGACTGGAGAGAGGAAGGGCCGAATGAATGTGGGGATTGATGGCCACTCGCATGGAGGGACATTAGTTGCGTTCGGGACGCATGTTAATGTAGGTAGACGGATAGATTGGTGCATGGCAAATGACTGGATGACCGGAAATTGCCGATCGAGGATTGTCACCCATCATCCGACTGATCATCAGACGGCACCCGACGGCTGAGATGTATGAAGCCAATGGTAATCAAGAGTCGCCCCTTCTTGTGCTACATTGAAGGCTGATTGCTGCATGAAGAAGTTGAAGGTTGAAGAGCTTCCACCTCCATCTCAGCACGATAGGAGTTCTACCAGAGAGCATGGCTGTGAGGTGGTGGTGGTGACATGGGCTCTTCTATGCTGACTTCCTCTCGTTTCCTCACCAACAAAGGGTGGGTGAGGTACAAGCTAAAACCTGAACAAACTCATGCAGCGCCTGAGTCTTCCCCAAAGGCAAATGAAGACACTGTATTCTGTTGCTTCTCTTAATCTACATTGTGGCGATGCTGCACTCGGTGTTTTGGTCAATGTACCTTCGCCGAGTGGGCTGACCTCTGACCCATGTGGGTAGCCCCAACGCCTGCGCTGTGGTGAATACATCTATGTTGGACCAGATTATTAGCCTTTCATTGTCTTCAGAAAGGTCAGGGGCTGGGATCCCCACCGTGAAGCACACAAATCGTGGTTTTCGCTGCCGTGTAGTAGATCTTTGGTGGGTGGGAATAGTGAATGTGCTATAACCTGCAAAGGATGATCCAAAACAGAGGTCCATTTTCATCGACCACCTTGTTGCTGTTTTGTGCACGAAAGCAGTTAGCAGTTAAACCATTGATCGATGTGAACCACACGAATAGCTTCGTTACTCGCTTTCTTCACCGTACCCTTTCAAAAATATCAATGATGACAACTGGCACTATGCTCAACCCCATGAACCGTGTTGCATACTGTCCACCCATAGACAAATCCAATTTGGCGTCAGTGTTCCATCCACTACCTGTAGGCATACATGACGGTGGCACAATTCTTGTTTTCCAAACTTACTTTCCAACGAAACGGTAGTCCAGATCCACCTGCCTTGCCAATGGGGATCAGTGGCATTACAATTATATCCACAGTTGCATAGAAATCAAATGACTGGCATGGTTAGTTCGTTGGCGTTTTCTTTGCAGCACTGGTTGCGTTGAGATGGCTGATAGGGGAGGTCGAGGACGACCCTAGAAAGTGAGAGAGGCTATGATACACATCGGTTGTTTGACTCTCGGTTTCGATAAAGCGTTATTTTGGGTGAGCAGGCTTCTAGGCCACCCGAGTATCCCAATCTCCTCCCCATACCGAATGCACATAATTACCAGTGTCATATTATCTTTCGTCTTTAGGAAAGTCTGGAGGAGCTGCAGTTGTCAAAGTAGTAGCTGTACAGACAAATGATAGGATAGAGAACTGCCTCCTGTTCAAACCGTCTAGCTCAGCGCATGTTGAAGACTTGGGGTGAATTGGGAGGGTGCAGACAGCCTGTAAGGGCCTCGGTACATGTGCCTTGCTCAGCATTCCATGTGGCAAGCTAGTCTGCGTCCACCATGGACACTGCATCAAGCCCAATGAGGCTGCTAAGATCCTTACGAGCCAGGTTAAGGCAGTGGATTAGGTCTACGTTTAGGCGGTATGAGAATTTGTTGAGGAGGCAGGCAAAGTAGTTTAGAGGCGGTTGTGGACGGTGGAGAGGAGGGATTTGAGGCTCTTCCCCCCTCTCTGCTCTTACCAACCACTCCTGTGATCCCAACCCATTTGTCTTTGCCGTTTGAGTTGAAACCCTATTCCCACTTCTGGCATTCAATGCTCCCTAAGACATTTGGGATGGTGAGGAGATGTCCTAGGACAGTGGTGAATAGTGCGGCAATGGAGACCTCCCAAAAGCCACTTTTTGTGGCATTGTGGCACAGTTACTAAGCGCGATGTGTGACTGCGTTTCTAAGTATTTGCAGTGTAAGAGAGAGGGAGAGTGAGGGGAGGGAAAGAAGAAATCCACTACTGCGGATCGCACTTAAGGTTGACTTTGTGCTCTCCTTGTTGTTAAGAAGAATATGCGCTCCCCGCGATGCTTCCACTACGTAGATCTTGGTAGTGGCCAAACACTTTAACTAGAGGGCAGGGAGGATTGGAGTCGGTTTAAGCCGGTGGTGGTTTGGCTTACGCCATTTGCGGTGGTGGAATCAGCCCCGACATTGAGAACACATTGGTTTTCGGTTAAGAGATGTGACAAAGTCGCCTAGCGTAGGTAGTGCTTAGAGCTTCGCAGGCCTCTACAATGGTCAGGTAAGGCGATTGATCGACTTTCAAGAAGGTATCAAACTTGTCCAAACAAAGTTGCTTTTGTTGTGGCAGGTTTGTTTGCAGGTCACGAAGACTGAGCATCTTGGAGTGCTTGACCACGTCCTCGCATTCCAAGTGACGAATGCGATATTGGCCGGTGGCTATGCGATGGTGGAATCCGCTGGCGATGATCACCATCCTTGCCTTGCCCTCGAAATTCATCTTCGCAGGCTCGCAGTTGTAAAATACGTGGACAAGCGGAGGCAATCTCATTGATTATTTAAGACATTCCTTCTATTCGTCTTTGCAGAAATGGCTCATGCGACTGTTTTTACACTAGATGTCGGCCCCTTCACCCCCCAGAACCCACATCCCCAACACAACTACACTCTGGACTCATTTGAATCGCCAACAGGTACCAGTGGCATCACACTCAGTTGTGTCTACATTTGCATAGAAATTTGATGTCTGACGCGATTGGATCGTGGGCACATTTCTTGCAGCGCTGGTTGTATTGTGATGGGTGGTGAGGGAAGTTGACCAAGGTGAGCGTCAAAGTCGCTCGAACGAGGAGAGGAGCAGTGTAATACGTTGGATGAATAACTCTTGGCTTCGATAAGGAGCTGCTTTGTGTCTCGATCTTAACATTGTGCTCTCTTTCGTCTTCAGAGCATGCTTCCTCAACCTCAACTTGCGGGACATGAGACGTGAGGCTCACGTCCTTTCGGCTTATGTCCATAACAAAGAAGTGTGATTCTTGATTCACCACAAGTCTTGTGCACCTTGATGCAGCATTTGTGTCAGCAAAGTATTGCCGTGGCACTTCGAGACGGGGACCTCTTTGCTCCCAAGTATCCACTCCTCCCACACCACCAATATCCAACTACACTACACTACACTACACCACACTCCAACCACCCTGCCCTGTTGCAACGAAAGACATGTTATCACATTCTCTATTAAGTGTAAAGAAAAACTCGCGAAAAATCAAACAGTTATGTGAGAAGAAGAGGACCTGCACCCATTATTCCTTCTTAGAAAGTTCCTCTAGTTCCTCTTTAGTTAGGTATCTCGGCGTATATAGGCTTAAGTCCTCTCCGTAGTCGTAGTCCTCGTCATCGTACTCCTCGTCTTCACCACCGCCGAATATATGGACATCATAGTCTTCTTCCTCCTCATCATCATAATCACCATCACCATCACCATCAGCGTATGTATCGTCGTTGGATGCGATGTTCTCGCCACTGGGTCTGGCGTTGGCCCAGCCAGCAAACACGATGAGAAGGAGAGTGGCAAAGATGTACGCAGGCTTCATCTCTGGTCCTCGGTTGAGAAATTGTTCAACATTGCTGCACCTTATATGGGTGCAATTGGCCTTGACCGATTGAACTAGAAGGTACGACTGGTTGGTGAGGCAGGAGAAATTTTACGGTGAATGCATTTAAATGTGTGCACTGGTGCATGCAAGTTGAAGCGCAATAAGAACATAATTTGTTAAGGAACGGATGAACACTAGCTGGGTGGATGGGGCATGGTTGAGGAAGTTCAGCGAATGATGGGGATGGATGCGGGAAGGATTGATGAACATTGCGATGGGTAGATGGATGGACACATGCAGACGGCATGGATGGATGGATGGATGGATGGATGGATGGATGGATGGATGGATGGATGGATGGATGGATGGATGGATGGATGGATGGATGGATGGATGGATGGATGGATGGATGGATGGATGGATGGATGGATGGATGGATGGGGGATGGATTTTGCGCACGATATGGGTGGTACACGACTGTTCGTATGGGAGCAAAGCATGAAACGATAAATTTAAGACTTGGGGCTAAGTGATGTACGCCTCTACTTCAGTCTTGAAATCGGCGCTCTCTTGTAGACTCCGGGCCATCCACTTGGGTTAGTCCTTTCATGGCCTGCGCCAGGCGTACGACCATTATATAGCCTCAATGTTGACATTAGACCATGTAATTCTCCAAATATTCTTCTGTTAAAACTATCCTTTTAGTCCAAAAAACTGGAGGCTTACACAAATTACTTTGCACTTTATGGGAGAGGGTTTGTGCCTTTGGGGATAGCATTGGACAGTGTGGCCATGCACGATGGGTAGGGGATGACCTACCAGCAGTTGTCACCAGCCATCCTTCTGATCATCAAATGGCGCCCGACGGCTGGGGTGTATGCAGCCAATGGTAAATGAAGTGTCGCTCAAAGGACTAACAGTCTACTCATGCTAGAGTTAAGACCGAGTGCTACGTGAAGCGGTGGAGGTGTGAGGAGGAGCTCAGCCAACTTTTGGTGCATTTAGGGTGTTGAGAATGCCGGGTTGGGTAATATGGAGAGCACGAGCTCTCCTCTATCTCTGCGCGTTGCAAGTTCCACTGGACGGCATGGCTATGCGACAGTGGTTGTGGCCTTCTGGCGCCTCTCTAAGGGAGTGAATTGCACTCTTCTGTGCTGGCTTTGTCTAGTTACGCCACCGGCATAGGCTGAAGGCGATGAGGCTGACAAACTGACCAAGCTCATGCAGCGCCCATGACCTTCCCAATGACGAGTGAAGACGTAGCAATCTGTTGCTTCTTTAACTCTACTTTGTAGTAATGTTCTACCTGGTGTCTTGGTCGTCGTGTCTTTGACGAGTGTGCTGGCATCTGAGCCATGTCGGTAGCTCCAATCCCTACCCCACCTTGAATACAAATGGCCATGTTCTACCACAGTATTGTGTCATCGTTCATCTTCAGGGAGGCTTTGGAAGTGCGAACGTGATCTTGAAGGACGTCAATCCTGATTTCCGCCGTCCTGGGTTGGGAACCTTGGACGGACGGAAGAGGTGCATATGCCTGTATGGGGGGATGGTTTACAACCCATAAGGGATGAGTTGAAAATCACGTCGATTTCGCCAACCATGTTGGTGAAGTTTTCCGTGAGAACGCTGTTAGCATTTAAAGCGGCACTGGCCGTAAACCACTGGAATGTCTGTGTTACTCAGTTTCATTACCGTACCTCAATCGAGACATAGATGTCGTGAAATGACACTATGCCTCATCTGCAAGGAACCATGTTGCATACCGTCCACCCTTATATGAATCTACGCTTGGTGCCAGTGTCTCCTCCACTACTTATGGACGGACGTAATAACCAACACGAACCCTCATCCCCAGACCCTCACTTTCGATCACAACGAAACTACGGATTCAGTTGATTTGCCAAGAGGCATCACTGGCATTACGGCCATGTGTATCCCTGTTGCATAGAGCCTGATACCTGACACGATTAGCTTGCGTGCACTTTGGTTGCAGCGCTGACTGTGTTGTGATGTCTGATGAGGGAGGTTGACCAAGGCGAGCGTCGGCGTCGTCACTCAAACTGGGAGGGGGTCTACGTGATAGCTTGAGTGTGTGAACCCCGACCTCGACAAAGAGCTGCTTTTTGCTTCAGCCTCTGTAAATTCCTTGGCTGGAATGGTTTCTAGGTCATTGCATTAGCTGCTCCACCTTCTCTATGCTGATTATATGTGCTCTGTCACAGCATTGTGCTCTCCTTCGTGTTCAGAGCAGCCCAGAAGCACTACAGCTGTAACTACAAGACTGTGAAGGGGATGGCCACTAGGGAAGCCATCGTCATTGGCATCACTTACGTGAGATGCATGCATCCCCACCTCAACTTGCGAGCCATGGGAGGTGAGGTTCACGTCCATCTAGCTTGTGCTAATAAGAAGGAAGCGTGATTCTTTATTCGCCATAAGTCTAGCGCACCGTGGTGCAGCGTTCGTGCCAGCAAAGTGTTGCCGTAGCCCTCCGAGACCTCTCTGTAGACGAAGGGAGAGATGCCACAAGGCTAGAACACAAACAGTCAGTGTGGAGTGGAGCTTGGGTTACTGGCATAGCTGGGCGACTAGCACACCCTGGTAACCGTGCAATGGACAAGACACAAAGTGGCCTCTTACCAAGGCTAGACATTAAACCACCAGCGCATCGTTAATAGACTATTCCAAAAATTTGTCTATGGCATCAAACGGTTCGTAAGCAAAGTCAAGGCAAGAAAGGGCTAGGGTCATACACCTAAAAAGGAAGCTGCTATAGTTAGTCTCAGTAACTTACCAAAAACATGTTCTAATTTGTACGTATAGTGGTGGGAGAGTATTTGTAGTTTGGTTTTGTGGAAGCCAACGAAAATGCTCATTAATGAGACTGCATAGCAGGATATTTAGTGGATGTTTTTCTTTGCCTAATATATGGTGTAATAAGTAAAATGGTAACAAAGAATAATTATATTTCTTGGCGCTGTTTTTCGGCTTTCCATTTTCACGTTGTGTTTCTTTAACTCATTTGCTATGCGCTCAAGTTGAATTAATGTTGCATCTCATGTGACATGGCGAACTTGCGGTGGATCTGAAATGAAGTGAGTAGTTTTAGTCCTTGTTTTTATGTGCTTTATTTAAGAGAATCCTTTTTGTTGTTATTGCTTTTATTTGGCGTCGGCATTTGCGTCAGTTAAGTGCAAGACATCTTTGATATCCTTTGTTCTGTATCCCATTCAAGACATTGCAGTCGTTAACTTGTGCTGTGCTCCATTATCTGTCTGTCTGTCTGTCATGAATTTCGTTCTCGCCCCTTTCCCTCCTTTTCCTAATGTGCCTTACATCTTGGCAGTCCCGCTGGGTGTACTGCCTCAGTCGTTATTTCCAAGGGTCACAACATAACAGCGCATCTTTGTGTTACTCCCCTCTACATTCTCACATCTCAAAATAAGCGAGTTGTTTGATTCCCTTTGGTTTCTTTTAAGTGGTCGCTGTAGTGTCTGCGAAATTGAGCTTGATAAAATGCCTCCTTGTAAGTATATTTCGTACAATTAGTTGCTTTCTGTGGTGTAGTGCCCCCTCTCCCCCATTCCCCGTATTTTGTTTCTCGCAGTCTCTAGGTATTCGAGCTTCACAAGCGATGAGTGTACTGAAAGCAGGTTTTGTTGCTACCTAGGTTCTACCTTCTGGCCGTAAGTGTTCTTTATTGATAGTCCTGCCCTCCCCCTTGTCCTCTCCCAACTGCCTGGCTGCGACTGTCGTGGTGTGTGCGTTGATGCTCTTTGATGCGCCTGTCTGTCTACTGCAGTGCACAATGTCGTCTCGGCACCTAACATTGTACGAATGCAACTCGTCGTGTGCGCGCAACCCTGTCTGCTGTCGGAAGCGTCTAGTTCAGCACCATGTTGACGACTTCGGGTCACTAGGGAGGGTGCAGACGGCCTGCATGTGCTGTGCGGAGCATTCGATGTGGTGAGTTTGTATGTGTCTACCGTGGACTCGACATCAACCCTGACGAGGCTGGTAGGGTTTGTGCGGACCAGGCCGAAGCAGTGGGTGACGTCTACGTGTTGGTGGTTGGTGAATTCGCTGGGGGGAGGCAGGCACAGTGGTCTTCGAGACGGTTGTGGACGGTGCAGCGGACGGACTTGAGGCTGTTTCCCTCTACAGTCTTATCAACCACTCCTGTGGTCCCAACATAACCGTCATTCCCGTTGGAGTTGACTCCCTACTCTCACTTCTGGTGTTCTTTGCTCGTGGAGACATGCGAGGGTGAGGAGGTGGCCTGCGACTACACTGAACAGTGTGGCAGTGGGGCCTCCCAAAAGCCTTGTTATTGTGGCAGTGGGATATGTCGTGGATTCCTTCCAAATCATGGTTAATAATCGAAATGTTTGATTGCGTTTTCGTGTATTGGCAGTGGAGGGTGGATGGGGAAGAGGAAGAAGGGGAGGGGAAGAAGGAGGCTACTACTCTGGATCGCATTTGGAGGTGGACTTCGTGCGCTCCTTGTTCTTGGGAAGAATGCGCGCTCCGTGTGATGCTTCCACAACGTAGATCTTGGCAGTGCCCGAGTATTTCGACTGGAGGGTAGGGAAGGGCAAAATCAGTTTGAACTGATGTCAGTGGGAGGGGAGGAGTTGAAGGTGGTTTGGCTTACGTCAATTGCGGCGATGAGGTGGGTCACGGCGTCGGGTTTGATGAGGACCACCAAGGAGCCTCCGAAGCCGCCACCGGTCATGCGAGCGCCGTAGACGCCGTCAGTTGACATGCAAATGTCGACTAATTCGTCCACCTCCTTGCAGGAGACCTCGTAGTCGCATCTGAAATGGGGAAGGAGGAGGTTGTAGGGTTGTGTGGTGAGTGGTGTGGTGAGCAGGGAAAGGCGGCTGACTTCATGGAGGTGTGGCTCTCTTCCATCAGCCGACCTAATTTCGTGCAATCAGCGGTTGTCATGGCGTCGAGAGCGTCGAGAACACGTTGATTTTCCGTTAAGACGTGGCGAAGTCGCCTAGCGGATGTAGCGCCCAGAGCTTTACGGGCCTCTACAACGGTAGGGTGAAGTGGTGAGTGGACTTTCAAGGCGGTGCTGGGACTTGCCTTCACAAAGTTCCTCCAATTGTGGCAGTTTGGTCTGCAGGTCACGGAGACTGGGCACGTTGAAGTGCTTGGCTAGTTGCTCGCATTCGGAGCGACGAATGCGATATTGGCCGGCGGCTATGCGGTGATGAACCCCACTGGCGACGATCACCACCTTTGCCTTGTCCTCGAAATCCATCTTCACAGGCTCGCAGTCGTTGGATCTGTGGGCAAGCGGAGGCAATCGCATTGATGACTCAAGGCATTCCTGTGGTAGGCGCATGTGCTTCGGCTCTTTGCATCAGGCTTACTGCCTGAGGTGGCTTCGCTGGTCTCGTGTTAAGGCTACTTCTCTTTCCCAAAATTGCGATGTTCCAGACATGGATTTCACTTGTGATTGTTTCTTGTGGTTGGGACTTCGTGTGGTAACTCATAAACGGTCTTGAGCCTCTCCCAGTGCCTATCCACCCCCAAGGGGATAAATTATGACTACCTTTTTTGGAAAATCAGTTCAGCTCACGTCGGTGTGACATCTCGCCACTATCTACGTCTTGCCATGAGTACACGGTAGAGGTGTGCTTTCCACTTAGGTGTAGCTGAGTAGACGGCTTTATTGCACAAGGGGCGTGCGCATGTAGTTGAAGGCAGTTGAATGGCCCTACACGGAGGGACGAAAGGGGCAGAGGGACAGTACCTGCAGTCGATGAAGAGGGCGTGTCCACGGAAGCCCCCGAGACACGCCAGTTGGTCCATCAGGCCGCATGGCGATCCGGCCCACTCGTGTTCAGCGCGTTGGCAGATGAGGGCGTTGTCGGTGAGCTGGAAAAAACATGTTAAGGTGTGAGACAACTCGCGATTGTGCTGACATAACCCTCTTCCTCCTCCGAATGGGTCGTAGTCACCAGCAGGAGGGGGAGCGAAGTCCTGTTGGAACTCGCTAGACCAGCCCTTGCCCTATTCCAATGATTTCGTCATCCACTGAGACTCCTTAGCGAACATCGTGCAGTATATGGTGCACTACTTCAAGCAGACAAGAAAACATTCAACCAGTACTAAACCGCCACGACCTCAACATTGGAGGTGCTATTGGGGATGTGAAAATGCAAACGATCCACTATGGATGGATCAATCTCCAGCTTATTACAACACCTCTAATCACTTCAGCATCGCCTGTCGATGGAAACACCTCGCCGCTGCAACAAGACAGGGAAGATGGAGGAGTTAGTTGCTCTAGCCAACTCACTGAGAAGACGTCGAACTCGGTGAGTTTTTGACAGGTGAGGAGGGTAGCCACCTCCAAAGACGCGGAGCTAGACAGACCCCCACCAATGGGCACACTGGACACCACAACAGCGTTGAAGGCCGGCAAGCGAGGCGCTCCGGATTCTGTGAAGACACAAAAAGCGACTTTGAAGGTGAGGCATTTCAGTCCTCACGGCTACTATCAGCGCAGTCAGCTGAAGTGATCTCTTTCTTCCTTGAAGTAACTTGCTGAGTGTGTGCGCCAGTCCACTGACATGCCACCCTCCACCCACCCTGCTCTACTCCATGCAGCTACTCCACTCTCACGCCATTGAATGCGACCCAGCATTGCTTCTCAAGTCGCAGATGCAGAACTTACCACCTGAAAGTGGTCCATAAGACCATTGCTCTTTTATTCGCCTTGTCCATCTACTTCACTCATTCTGCTTCGACAACCTACTCACTGGGCTACGAACAGCACTACCCAAAAAGGCGTAACGAGCAGCAGGCGCAACAGTTGGTCGCGTCGAATTGAGCCATTCCTGGTGTGGAGGCTGGCTGAGTGCCGACCCTGTTGACTTACACCTCTTAATAGGCTGCCAGGTAATGGCAGTGGCCACATTTGTTTGCATTCACTAGCGTTGGCGGTGACAAATCGACTTGGAAAATTCAAAATGTCCGCTGAAGACGCCACACCAGTGGTGGTGTGGTGATGAGATGCACAGCTCCGGTGAGGTATTGTGATTGACGTAAACGGTGTGCAGACAACCCTGGACGTATGGACTCCCTCGTCCACAGCAGCCCTTCCTGAATTTGTTTACACAAAGCGAACAAAAAAGCCAGCCTGTTGGAAGACACCTGAACGGCGCAAAATGCAGCATGTGACGGAATTGGCACAGGTAAATAAACCTTTTTGTGGGTACAAAGAGCAGGTCCAGTCATGAGAATGTGCAAAATGTCGAAAAGCTCACACTCGCTGGGTAGGAAGTGAAGCCGACTGTCCTCGGATGAGGCGGTTTGATGATGCTGGTAATTTTTGCCATGCCAACGATGGACTGGTGCCAGTGGTTATGCTTTGAGGCCACAAAAAATATGCATATAATTCTTCCTTGTTTTACTTGGTTTTAAATTTCAAACATTTTGTACAATGGTCAGTGGGGAAGGCAACTTCGTATGTAGATAAAATATCCAAAATCATGTTTTAATTTAGCAGGAGTATGCTACTATTAGAATTGTATTAGTAGTATATTTTGGTCAAGGCATGACAGTCAATAATAAAAATACTTTTCCATAATAGTCGTCGACTCTGAAATGCACCATGTGTCACTCCACTTCGAGAGTCATTTTCGGTATGCGAGAATTGCTCTACAATTGCAACAGCCACCGCAAAACTCACGTTGGAAGACGGCAATGACGCCACGGATGTATGCGGACCAGCGTTCGCCCTTGGCCACCGTCTTCTTCTCCACACTGGTCAGACTGAAAGTTACCGTGCTGAGCTCGCCCTCCTGCTCCGACATTGTGTAGATGCAACAGATGCCGCCGTCACCCTCCCCTCCTCTGGGCGCCGATACCATCACTGTCACCATTGGTAAGGCCTATTCATGACATCATAAAGCCTGAGGACACAATCAGCATTCATTTCAATAGTTGGACTCTTTCATGAAGCAATGTAGGACTGTTTTTAGTTGGTCCACATCAAGGATACTGGGAGGTGTTGGAAGTCCCTTTGGTTTCACCTGTAGACAACTTACTGTTCATTGGCTTCCTCAATCTTACCGTCCAACCTCAGCTTCCTCGTCCCCTAGTCAACAGCGTTGCAAGGCGCCCCTCAACTAAACCAGTTTACGGGGGAGGAAGCGAAATTGGAAGAGGAGGAGGTAGCACAACTCTCCACCAATTGCGAAAAGACAGACACGAAGAAATCTATTTTTCGGTGGAAGCCACTTGCCTCCTTTTCGAGGTGAGTGGTGTCAATGAAGACCCTTGTCAACTGTTCGAAACTAGCAAAACCGTGGTGCATGTTTATGGATAGCATGAGACCGATCAAAGAGGCCCACATTCCACTTTCCTTCTCACAATTTCTTCTCTTTGCCCAATGTAGACCTTGGTGCTGTCGCTCGCAGGATCCGGACTCCCTTGTGTGCGCTTTGGATTTGTCCTCCTCTTGCACTACCAAACCGGTCAATTCAACTAATGCTACTGAAAACAACTAAGAAGCGGTATTTCCACTGCCACACAAAGAGCAGTGCCTCGTTCCACTTCACCATCAGATGTTATCAGTTGCGACAAACAAGAACCACCTGTCACATGCATGTGACGTTGATGATGCTCACTGCGCAGTAAACATGCTGACAAAATAAGGATCAAAAACGAGTCTGGGGTTTACGTTTTTACCTAAAAATGCGCTTAGAAGAGCAAAACGACATGGAGTTGTTTAGCAGGCTTTTAATTTCCTCTGCGTAGAAATGTGAGGTATGATGGACATTTCATCTCCCGTCTCTCTTTAATGATGTTTGGGGCAAATACAAGCCTATTGCTGACCTCCCTTTCCTTGGCACCGGTTTCATGTCTCCCAACCATGCGCCTTACCACTCCATTCAAGTAGGTGGCTAGTGGTGAATCAATTCATTCCCAACCCTAACGCAGAAAATAACTGTGACCCCTGACTGCAAGTACCAGCTGACCCAAAAATTCTGTGGTTTGTGGCAAACCTCGCTCTAAGCACTTGTTTCAACCTGAGGCGGCAGCTTATCGCAAGTGCATTTCTTTCACGCACATTATGCAAACACGCCTGTTGTAGATTATGTGCAAACCGAGTGGCTTGTGATGAAAAATGGGTTTACAACCTCCAGAGTCAAACGAAGGCCCACCCAAATACTCCACGGATGTGAGTTGTTTACGGTGGACGGAATAGTCCTTTCCCCGAAGGCGGAATACTCCATGGCATACATCTCGAGGGTGAATACAGGAAAGGCGTTTTCATAAACACCCAAGATTAGTCAGCGGGGCAGGAGGAAGGAAGCTCTTCACTCTCGAGGCACCACACGGCCTTATTCGCGCCCTAAGACCTGCCCTTGAGAAAAATTGCACATTGGAATGGGAGAGGGGTGCCGCCCACCCGAAGCCTCCATAATTCCCTCATGTTTGTCATAGTGGTTACCGCCTTTACTTAGCATAGTGGAACAGGATTTTGAGAAAAGAGCGAATGCGAATTAGAAAAGGTGATGATCGCAACCAGGATTATTGCTTCCAGAGACAATTTTGTGCTCCCTTTAGAAAGGCTCTAACTGCATCTCGGTTCGGCCTCCGCACCTGCTTATGCTATTGGTTTGGAGAAAGAAGCGTGAAAATATGGTTTGGTGAATTAACCCCTACGAGTCCTCACCATGGGTAGAACGTAGCCCCCATTGTAATCCGTGTGTTCGCCTATCAGATTCACTCGACCAGGCGCGACAACGCGAATGGAGGGAATGGAGCCGAACAGTTCGATGAATTTGTCGTCCGCAGCTTCCAGAAGCTCTAGAAGGGGAGGAACTCGAACTTCCGGCATTACTCTACTTAAAAAAGAAATGGATTGTGAAAAGGAGCACCTTAGTGGGTCAGATTCTGACTGGTTGAGAGTAAGTGTCAGCGTCTTCTAGTGTGTTCATTAGTTTTGAGAAAAAAATAAGAACCTAAAGCAATAATTGGAAAGTGGTTGATTAAATGTGGTTAGAATGAAACACTTGCTATGTGAAAGCGGTTAGTGACCTCACTTCGTCTGTAAGGTCAGGCAAACCGTGTTAAAATAGCCGCTTATAAAACTGCTATAAGATTTATTTATTCGCGAAAACATGTGCATCGTCAACTACTTTTGTGCCTCCTTTGGCGTTATGTAAGGAATCACAAATGGCTGCATTTGTGCCACTATGTGACGAAGTGAGTTATTCCACTTGTACAAACACTATTGTTGGGTACGCGTGATCCGTGTATTACGCAGTAATGAAGGAATATAATTTGCCCTAGTGTTGCAATAAAAGGACCAATCTTAATGTAACTTGAAAATTGGGTGGATGGGTGGATGGATGGATACAAATTCAACTTGGTTAGATATTGGCGTGCAGGTACGCGCCTTATTCCGCTCCAAAGATTTATCACAACGTAATTGTCAATAAAACTGCATCTTTCAGCACATCCGACTAATCAAAGAGCCAACACAAAGGTAAGAAACAAACAAAGCATCTAAAAACTTTATGCCCATCACAAGCGTCATCATGCTACCGAACCCAAACCTCAATTCTGTTCTCTTTGGATAAAATAGATGTCTTAGGTATTTTCATGCGTAAAACGTTAGTATGCGAAAGAAACCTACCAAAGCGGACAAGTTGTTCTCGCGAAGTGCCATCTGCATCGTGCCACCCGATTGGTGTGATTTCGCGGCCTTCTGATTGGTCAGTCCAGTTCACTCAACCATTGGTGTCGGTGTCACAAGGTTTCCATAACCTGGAGCAAAAGTTAACCCTTTTCTTCTTGATTTGTTCACCGGTTGAAAGTCCAGGTAGACTAAGAGTTGACAAATTACGGTTAGACAGTAATCACGATTAAGAAGTATTGAGGAGGTGAGGGAAGAATTTTGTATTGGATGCACGGTTTAGCGCTTAGTGAAGTAGATCATGAGCGGAGGGGTAGAAAGTGATTTTAAGTGATTACATTTTGGACTCAAAATCTTTCCAATATCACTAAAGCAGCTATTTGAAGATCGTTTGCGCTAACGGAGATTGAAGTGTTGAATTGTTGAAGGCTGAAATTATGAAGGTGAATCGGCAGAGAAATGCCATAGCACAGCAAAATAATTATTCCTGCCCATTTCCAACTATTGGGCTGAAGCTTCTCTGCACTTCCCAAACAGCTTGCGTGATCCAGGAATGGGTGATCAAAAATCCTCGTGCCCATGTCACAGCCTGACTCTTGGACTGCCACTTTTGACGAGCCCCCGAGATGGCCATCAGAAAGCAGGTCTACAATTAAAGCCCGTGTTGGTAAAGCATGAAATCGTTTACTAGGCGCAACGAGGGCTAGTGATAGTTCCATTGGATAATCCTCACCTACGGCTGTCAAAATTGTGTCTACCCAAGTAGTGACTACAGTGTTTAACGTTGTTTTTTTAACAAAAACAGAACTTACTGATGGTTTGACTGGGTTCGTTTTGCACTCTAATTTGTGCTTACTCGAGCTTTCACTTCATCCACCACTTGTAACTGACTTAATAATGAATGTGTGTGTGCGTGTGTGTAGATTCTCAAACCGGTAGAAGTCGTTGTGCTAAGAAGAGGCAAGCTTGCTGACCAACGCAACACCCTGATAAATATTTATTCACTTGGATGGGGGAGGATCGATTAGCACCTTGACGTCGCTCTCTCTCACTCTCTCTCTCCTGCACGCAGTCCAGCCATAAACAACCCTCTGCCAGTGGATGCGGTTTGTTACGTACGTTCGTTCCATCTCAGTCCACCTCGCCTTCGCCGACACGGGCAAGGGAATGGAATTCGCCACGCAGCCAATGGTGCAAGCAGTGGTTTGTCGACCGACAGATTGATAGATCGATCCATTTGCCGCCAGTCGGACCGCACTGGCAGATGCCTCTGTCGGCCAATCAGAATCGTCAATGATGCGGATTTGAAGGAAACTCTCCGGCGAGGGCTTAATGCACAAGGCGAGTAGGCAAGTGTCATGGATAAAGGGAGACAGTAAGGAGAATCAAAGGCTCGCGGATGTAGTTGTGTGTTGTGCATGGAAGTGGGGTGGAATGAACGGTGGGTTCGAAATAACGCGGTCGTTGTTTACACACGTCATTAAGAGGTGGATGGCGTAATGCTTTACCAAGTTGCTTATACTTTTGGCCGGGCGAAGTAGTTAAGCCAGTGGTGGTGGATGACAGGTCAGGCTTAAGAAGTTGGTATGATCAGGGTATGGCGAAGGATGTCTTACTCCGATGAATGAACATGACTTGGAAAAAAGTCTCTTGCAAAGTGGAGTAGTAAACGATTTATGAGGAGAGTCAAGGTTATTGAGGAAGGAACATGACTTCTTAACGCCTTGGTTATTTGGTTGCGTCAAACCGTTGTTAGAGGCTGTTTAGTAACTCAATGGGATTTCTGTTAGGAGGGGGAACAACAATCAAATGCCTAAGTTGGATACAAGCGAAACCAATTCAGTCATTTTGCATTTGTCTATCCACCCAACTCTTTGGCCCAAATTCTTCATATCATGCACCCATCCCTTATCCATCCATCAAGTATTCATCAGACAATCCAAATCGTAGACGTCTCTCCATCTCGTTTCCATTCATTATTGGTTCATTTATTCGTCCATCCTGCACCCTTCTCTCTACCCACATATCTACTTCCATGTTTAGCACCTAGAAGGATTACCGAAAACGTCGCGGCTAGTCGTCGAATATTTTTCGTTGCATTTTAAATGGGATTAAATTGTCTTTTCCCATCTTGACGGAGTATCCACCAAGATTAAATTTGGTAGTGTATTGTTTGGTTAGAAGTCCAGAAAGAGGTGCTAGGGTCGATCGTTCAGCTTTGATGGAAGCAAAATCATTCCACTCCCTTTTATTCATCCATTCACTTATTCATTCATCCTGTATCTGTTACTTCTGTATCCATCCATCCATCCATCCATCCATCCATCCATCCATCCATCCATCCATCCATCCATCCATCCATCCATCCATCCATCCATCCATCCATCCATCCATCCATCCATCCATCCATCCATCCATCCATCCATCCATCCATCCATCCATCCATCCATCCATCCATCCATCCATCCATCCATCCATCCATCCATCCATCCATCCATCCATCCATCCATCCATCCATCCATCCATCCATCCATCCATCCATCCATCCATCCATCCATCCATCCATCCATCCATCCATCCATCCATCCATCCATCCATCCATCCATCCATCCATCCATCCATCCATCCATCCATCCATCCATCCATCTATCCATCCATCCATCCATCTCGTAACCACTTGTCCCATATCCATCCTTTCATCCTTGATGCACCCCATCCACCTCACGTCCCTTCATCCTACAACTATCCATTCAACCTGTATTCAATCATCCATTTGTCCATTAGGTTCCCATCCATCTAACCATCTGTCCATTTCCATATTCAACATCTTGAAGAATCATGCAAGACTCTTGACTAAGTGTCCCCTATTTTCTGCTAACTTGTGACTGTGATTGCAAGGTCTTGTCTCAATTTGTGGAAGAAGGAATTGGAACTCGTGTCTCCGAACAACTACTCAAGTGGCGCACTCCAATTGGGTTCATCTCGTCTCAAACTCTGCAACCAACTTCTCCATTTGTGGCACTTATAGAGAGTGCTTTCAGCAAAGTGATTTTGCTAATGCAGCTTGGTTTGTGACAGTGGCAAGGCCGAGAGCACGTGGTTTGTTGTTGTGTGTGAGGAATTGGCCTTTAGGTCAAACTGGAGCGGTACAGTTGGTGCATGAAGACGAACAACACTGGCTTTAATGGCTGTTGCATTCATATCGGAGAGGTAGCACTTTATTGGAAGCACATCATCTCCTAAAGGAGCCTTCATTGCAGCCAGTGCACGTGGTGACGGTCCTGTCAATGGTCAAAGGCGTGAGGGGGTGGAACGATAGGCAAGTGGAGGATAGCACTGTTGAACTATCCCACGAGAGCTTGTTTTTACATTGATATCGACGTCAGAGTCTTCGTGATAACAATACTACCTCGTTGTCAGGTTCGAGTCGGAATCTGGTCAACACAACAATGCAAACTGTTGATTTATCAGCAAGGACTTCATCTCTTCCCTTGTTAATTTACCAAAAGGTACCGACTTCGCCAACATCGATGTAGAAGTTGCAGGTAAGTATGGGTGGAGGCAGGATGGGCGCGAAGCCCCAGGACTTTAGCCCATGCAACTTGTCAACAAAACTACATCTGCCACAGTGACAAGTAGCAAGCAATTAATGGAGCAGCAAAACATGGTTTAGTGGAAATGCAAGTGCACTAGGCGTGGGAGAATGAACGAAACGAATGATGGCTGGATGGATGGCCAAGTAATTAAATGGATGTGTGAGGAATAGGTGGATAATTAAGTGTATGCATAAGATGATGTCCGGATTATCACCAACCAAGTTGTCCAACGAGTTTTGTTGCGTTTTGCTGCAGCTTTTGTGTAAGCCAAGTGTTGCTGTAGCCCCTCGAGACTTTACTGTAGGCGAAAGAAAAACTACTACTCCTGCAGAACAAAAGCATCGAACACAGAGTAGAACTTGGGACTACTGCGGTGGACCGGCTGTCAGCCCACCCTGTTAAACGCATTATGGTCTGGGTACAAATTAGTCCTCTATCAAGACTAAACGTTGGACCGTTGAGGCATAATAAGTGCACTGTTCCAATAACTCGTCTCTCGCCTCAGGCGTTTTGAATGTAGAGGCCATGGCAACAGAGAACGGTGGTCATAAATCTAGAAAGGATGCTGCTGTATTCGCCTAATCGACTCACCCTCACACAAATGCCTTTCACAACACTGTTTACAGTGGATGTCGGACTGTGAATGAGCGTTCCAATTCTGCGTGAGGTGCATGCGCTTCGGTTCACTGCACCACTTCAGTCGCTTGATTTGTAGTCACCGCCCTCCTCATCAGCCCATTCTCCATCTACTGCTATCGATGTGTGATTCTTGAAGCTAGAACTGCGTGTGGTTACCAGCAAGCAGTCTTGAACCGTGCCCACTACTTATCCACCTGCATATAGAGTAGTTAGTGCTAATTTACTCGAAGCAAACAGCTCAGATCACGCAGCTGTGGCATTCATCCACCAACCACATCTCGACATTTCGACACGGTGGAGGTGTCATTTCTACTTAGACGTAGCAGAGGAGACAGCTTTATTGCAAAAGGGACAGGTAAGTGTGGTTAAAGGCAGTTTAATCCTCCGTATGAAGGGGCCAAACAGTTAGACAGGCTGCACCTGCAGTTGATGATGAGGGCATGTCCACGGAGGCTTGCGAGACACGCATGTTGATGCATCATGCTGAATGGCAACCCCCGACCCACTCGTGTTGGACGCGCCGATAAATGAGGGTGCTGACGGTCACCTATGAAAAGATATGTTAAGTGTAATAGTGGGAAGTAGCTCGCGAATGTGCTGGCATGACCCAGTGTCCTCTCTGTGCAGACTGCAAACATCACGAGGAGGAGCGAAGTCCTGATGGAACACACTGGACCCACCAGTACTAATCCACAAAGACTTCAGCTTTCAAGGTTCTGTTACGGACACCAAAATGCAAGCGACCCCTTATGCATGCATCAATCCCCAGCTCATTGAATACCTCCAAGCACTTCAGCATCGCCCATCTATAGTAATGCCTCGAGAAAGGAACAGAATTTCGAACTCGGTGAGTGCATGAGAGGTAAGGACAGTAGGCACGCTGGAGTCCACATCAGCGTTGAATGCAGGCAATTGAGGTGATGCGGATTCTGTGAAGGCGTAACAAGTAATGTTGGAGGTGAGACCCCTCGTCCCTCAAAGCTGCTATCGGCGCAGTTAAGCAAACCGGCCAGCCTACTGACTTGGCACCCTCAACCACCCCACCCTACACCATTCGCGTAGTCCACCCTCACGCCAATGAGAGCAATACGCACTTGGTGTAGGAAGGCATGGATGGATGGATGGATGGGTGAGTGGATACATAATTGGATGAATGGATGGACGGATGGATGGGTGGATGGATGGATGGGGTGGGTGGGTAAGTGGGGATATCAATGAATGGACAACTTACTAAAAGGAGGGCTGGATAGGTGATGGGATGGATAAATGGATGATTGGATGGATGGAGGGATGGATGGATGGAGCAGGATGGACGCGGAGCCCCTGGGATTTAGCCCATGCAACTTGTCAACAAAACCACATCTGCCACAACATCCCACCAAGTGAATAACCAAATCGACACAAAAAATACTGCACGAAATTCCATGCAGTCAGATGCGTCATTATGCTACTGAGGCCAACACACACTCTCCCATTCTCCTGCTACACTATCGAGGTCTTAGGAACCCAACTGCGTAGATGGCAAACGCATGAGTCAAAGAGGGTTCACATAGTTTGGTCAGCATGGGAAGGAAACCTACCGCAGTGAAAAAGTTCTTCACGGAAAATGCCAACTCTACCCGTGACATTCAACTCACCCACCCACTGGTGCTAGTGGCTTACGATTTCATTGTTCTCAAACTAAAGCTAAACCACCTTCTCCTGATTTGTTTACCGTTCGCAAAATAAGGTTGGCTTAGTGCTCCAGAATCACGGTTAGGCGACAATGTTGTGGGGGAATGTTCCGATGGAATGTGCAGTGAAAGCATTCATCGAATGTGCGGCATTGTGCTTAGCGAGAGGTTAGGTTGGAAATCTCCCCAAGATCAGTAGAGCGGCTATTTGCAAGACCTCTGTGCTCACCGAGAATGCAAGTGTTTAATCGTCGAAGGAGGGAAGAGTGGAGGATAATGAGGAGGAATGAATAGGTGGGATGGCAAAGATTGGATCAATGGATGAATGGTTGGAATGGGGTTGGATGGAAGATGAATGGGTTGGCAGATTAATGGGTGGTGGGTTAGAAGAAACGACAATTACTGGAGGGTAGCTGGCTGGAAGACGAGTGGAAGGAAACGGAATGCAAACATAAAAGCATGGATGAATGAATGAATGAATTGATGGGCAGGGCGGACGTAGAAAGAAATGATGTGGAAGGAGAAGAAGGTGGGCGCACGACTGATTGAAAAGGGGTGGACTGCACGAAATAACGAAGGAGCCGATTAGGCTAAAGAAAGGCTAAATAAGCACAAGCAGGCAGATGGAACGATAGAGGGTGGGAGAATGTTTGCGTGATCGCGAACTCCATTTACCGGTCCAAATCAGCACGCACCGACGTGAGCACCAACTCATCATTCCAGCCATCCTCCCTCACCCCCACGCTTGCCCACGTCCAAGCTGCTCCCAACTACCCACTCCTCCCACACCACCACTGCCCTACTCCAACACACCCTTACCACCCCCACCACCCCCACCACCCGCACCACTCGCACCACCACCACCACCAAAACTCCTTCCCACCAAAACCATTTACTCACTACCTTCTATTAAGCAAAGAGAAACGATCGCTACAGCTCAAGTGGCTAGGTGGGCAGAAGAGAGTTTGCTTGGCTTCTCCTACTTCTCCTCCTCCTCCTCCTCCCCGAGGACCTTATCGAAGTCTACCTCCTCTTCCTCACTGGCCTTCTCCTGCTTGTCGTCTGCTACACCTAATTTTGGTGCAGGCACATCACCCTCCTCTTCATCGTCATAGTCGAGATTGAAGTCCTCCTGGTCATCACCTGCACCTCCCAACTCCCCGTCTCCTTTCCTCAAGTCGGTGGCAGTGAGTGTGGGGTCGGGTCTAGCACTGGCCCAAACAGCAGCAAACACGACGACGGAGAGAGCGACGAAGGTGTACGATGACTTCATCCCCAAGTTGCGGTTGATAGAACCTGCGAGTTAGCTGCCACTTATATAGGTTGGGTTGGCCTTGACCGATTGAAGGCGGAGATATGAGCAGCCTGTGAGTGAGGGGAGAAATGCAACGCGCAATTGATTTGGTTGTGTGCGCACTGAGAGCGCATTTTATCAACGAGTTGATGGATAGTGATTGGAGGGAAGGGCATGAATGAATGAATGAATGAATGAATGAATGGACGAAAGAATGGATGAATGTTTGGAAGACTGCAGGATGGATAGATGGCCTGATTGGTGTACATGTAGATGCATGGAAGAATGCAGGGCATCAATGAATGAATGGGTGGATGTGTGGATGAATCATGGATAAGTGGATGAATGATTGGAAGGATGGATGGGTGGGTGGAGGAGATAACTCACGGTGATGCAATAGGTTTCGGCTTCGGGTTCAACATGCGAATGTCGATCATTTGGTCCATCGCTTCGCAACGCGCAATTGATTTGGTTGTGTACGCACTGAGAGCGCATTTTATCAACGAGTTGATGGATAGTGATTGGACTCTTCTCAAAACAGGCAGCTCTGATTTCGTGGCTGTGGCATTCCTCCACCATCCACACCTTGTCGTGGCGATACGGTGTGGATGTGGTTTCCACATGCATGTAGCTGAGTAGACGGCTTTCAATCACAAGGGGTGGGCACGTGGACTTCGAGGCAGTTTAACCCACATGGAGGGAGGAACGCAAGGGGCAGATAGGCAGTTCTTGCAATAGATGAAGAGGGTGTGTCAACAGAGGAACTTGAGACATGCCAGTTGGCCCATCAGGCCGCATTGCGACGCGGCTTTCTCCAGGTGGACGCGTGGACAAATGCGGACGTTGTCGGTCAGCTGGGACAAGACACGTCAAGTGTGACAGGGAAAATGAACTAGAGTTTGCGTGGACATAACCCATTGTCTTCGCCGTGCAGACCGTTGACCACGCGGGGAGGAGGAGGAGGAGGAGGTGGAGGAGGAGGAGAAGGAGGAGGAGGAGCAAGGTCCTGCTAGACCACTCTAGGCCTTCCCCTACCCTATTTCAGTGACTTCGTCATCCACCCCACCGCCTTTCCAAACAGCATCCACTTCACCGTGCACTGCTTCAAGCAAGCAAAATGCACTCAACCAGTACTCAACCGCTACAACTTTAACATCTGTGGTGCTAGTGGGGATGCGAAAATGCAAACCATCCATTATGGATGCACCCATCTCCAGCTCATTGAAGCACCTCCAATCACCTCAGCATCGTCTGTTTGAAAATGCAAATGCGTAAAGTTTAATATAAATACACATGCATACATATGTATACATATGCACACATATATGTAGCCAATGGTAGATGGAATGTCGCCCATCAGGTTATTAGTTTACTCGTGCTAAATGCAAGGTCGAGTGGTGCGTGAAGAAGCAGAGATTTGAGCAGTTGAGTCAGGTTCTTCCCAATGTGGTGAAGGTGGTGGCGAGAGTGGGCGGTGCCATGCATCCCAGCTCACTGCGCATTGTACTGGGCAGCATGGCTGTGAAGTGGTGGTTATAGCCTTCCAGCCCCTCTATGAGCCCATGCCATGTGCTCTTCCCTGCTGGCTTTGCCCACCTTCCTCATCAACACAGGGAGGAGGTGGTGCAGCCTAAGAGGTGAGTCAACTTATGTAGTGGTCGAGAGTGCCCTAGAGACGGGTGAAGAGGCAACAATCTGTTGCTTCTTTAACTCTACATTGTGGTGGCGGTCCACTTAGCATCTTGGTCATTGCACATACGCCGCGAGGACTGGCTTCTCAGCCATGTCGGTAGCTCCAAGCCCTATCCTCCGTTGAGCATTCCATACTCCACCAGAGCAGTATGTCCTCATTCTCCTTCAGAAAAGCTTACATTTGCCAACACTGCCCCAAATGACGCTGCATTCGATTCGCACTGCCGGGTGGGTAAGAGAACCTAATTGCGTGGTTGTTGTGTGCATGCTACAGCCACCTCTGTGCTCTTGCATGCATGCAAACTGCTAACAGTAGAAGCGTCACTAGCCGTAAACCACCTGAATAACGCACAGAGAAGGAGAAGAACGCGCTCTCTCTGCACTGCTCTACCCTCATCCACAACACCCACAACACATCGTGAGGCCATCACGCTCTTCTAAACTCTACTTCTTCACAAAATATTTGGCCTTACCCTTAGCACGAGTAGGCTCTCAACCCTTTTAACCACTTGATTTACCATTAGCTTCCTACACCCCCTTCCGTTGAATGCCAGTTATTGATCAATCGGACGAAAGTTGACAAGATTTGGTCGGCAGTCTTCTAACCATTGCTCCCAACTACACATTCGAATGCTATCGCCAAAGACACGCTCTCTCCTCAATGCAGAACAGGCAATTTGAACAAATTGGCAGTTTATTGAGACCACAATGATGATGGAGTTATTTAATGGTAATAAATCACTTGGCTTATGGTTAGCAGGTTGATAGGCAAAGGACCGTTGGGGAGAGGTGAGAGGTCACTCAGTAGACTGTTCTTCAAAGTCTTTTCAGCTCTAGGGATTAAAGCGGTGAGAGAGATGCAGGCTTTGAAGAAGACCCTGCGGCGATTTGGTGGTCATCAAAGTGGATGTGTGGGGTGACCTCGAAGAAGGCGCACGGCCAAGTGATTGACGTTGAGGCTACGGAGGGCTGTAGCATTTGAAATGGAAAATTAGTGCGCCAGAGCAGAGTAGGCTTTACAGCAATGCGATAATTAAAGAGGCGAGCCAAGTTTAAGGGATTCCAATGCAGGTGTCAAGTAAATATCCGCGCCTCTATCTTCATTCTTATGACTCCCTATATCATGCAATCCTCAAGTTCATCTATTCATTCATTCAGTCATCCATCTATGCATTTATGCATCAAAACCGCCATTAAGCCTTCTCGTGTACATCTACCAATCAATGCACTCAAATCCCTTCACCCATCAATGCATTCTTCCTTTTATCAATCCACACAATCAACCAACCATCCACTTACCCATTACCCCGTGGTTCCAAGCACAAATCCATTAATCAGCCTACCACTTCGTAGATCCATCCGTCTACCCCTCCATCCATCCCACCATCATTCTATCCATCCCTTTATCCATCCACTCATTCATTCTTCCATCCATCAATCTACACATCCACCCATTCAATTATCAATTGTTCCACTGATCCATTCCTTCATCCCTCCATCCTTTCATTTACTTTACAATTTATCCATGTTCCATTCATTTATCCACCCCTTGGTTTCTCTATCCATCCATATATTCATTCATCCGTCCATATGTCTATCCTGCAGTCATCCACTTATTCCTTCATCCCTCATCCCTCATCCCTCCAGTCACTATCCCTCGGCCCATTCATCAGTCACATTCTTTGAGTGCACACTTTCACATTCATTGCGCATGGCACTTCTCTCTATTCCACTAACAAACGGTAACCCTCGTTCAGTCGTTCGAGGTCAGCCCAAAATATATGAGTCTCTAGCCATCAATTCGAATGCTGTCTTCAAAGATACACGCGATTATTGAATCATGGAAGGAACTCTGTGCAGAATACCAGTAATATAGAACAAATAGTAGTGGAACTAATAAGACGCAATAAATTCTTTCGCGAAGGAGATGGAGGCTGATAGACAAAGGCCACTGGCGAGGGGAAAGAGGTCATGCAGTAGGCGGTTCTTCAGGGCACAATCAACTCGAAGTGTTGGTGCGGTGAGAGGGCCGCGGTCTATGCCGCAAACATTGAGGTGATCTGGTGGTCATCAAATTTAATGTGTGAGGCGGCAACGAGGAAGGGGCATTGCCTAAGTGATTGGCGTTGGGACTGCGAGGGGAAGGGGGAGGAGCAGCTTTTGAAGTGGGGAAATGGAGCGTCAGTGTGGAGAGGGTTTCACAGCGCTGCGATAATCCGAGAGGCAAGTCCAGTTTGCTAAAAATGGAAGTAGGAATCAAGAAAACATTTGCTCAGCCAAAAGTGCTTCTTGCATCGATGCAATCACTTCGCTTGTACGAAGAATTGTGTTGCGCCTTTATGGTTCACTCAACTGATCCCCTTATTATCAAAACTGAAGATCTTGTCTAGCTATCCACACATCCATTCATGCAGCCCACATCCATTCTTCCATTTGTCCATCGAAGTGTGCATCGATACTTCCCCTATGCATCCACCTAACACTTCATTTCTCGCAAGTTGATGCAGAGAAGCGTACGTCTCACATATTTGATATTAGGTAAACTGTGGAATTAACGTTCTCTGTGGTGCATACTCCCTTTCAAGTCCTGTTTTCACAACTGCGGTGCCTGCAGACTGCCCTGAAGACGAGAGAAGTCATAATAACTAAGCGAAACATGTAAATGTATGACAAGGAAGAGGTAGGAGCTACTGGAATAAAATAGAGTCTAGTCCAGCCGACGAGGGTGCACTGGCCAAGTAACAAATCAGTCCAACAACAAATGTATCGCATGGCCCCTCCCCTTGTTTGAACGACGTCACTTGCCGCCCCTTGGTCAACTACACTCATCAGTCATCACAACACAAACAGCGTTGCAAGCGAAACACTCACGATCCAAGCCTGGTGCGAATTAAGTTGCATGCAACTGAGGATACATATATCGCCATGATACCAGTGGTGATACTTGGCAAATCGAGTGAATGTTGTGGCAATTAAATTAGGCAACGAATTTGGACAGGTGGCTTAGAGGTAGTGTAGCTAAAAACGTTAGTAGTTTACGTGAAAAAAAGAGCACAGAGGTGGCTGAAGCATGCACACAACAACCACGCGATTAGGTTCTCTTACCCACCCGGCAGTGCGAATCGAATGCAGCGTCATTTGGGGCAGTGTTGGCAAATGTAAGCTTTTCTGAAGGAGAATGAGGACATACTGCTCTGGTGGGGTATGGAATGCTCAACGGAGGATAGGGCTTGGAGCTACCGACATGGCTGAGAAGCCAGTCCTCGCGGCGTATGTGCAATGACCAAGATGCTAAGTGGACCGCCACCACAATGTAGAGTTAAAGAAGCAACAGATTGTTGCCTCTTCACCCGTCTCTAGGGCACTCTCGACCACCACATAAGTTGGCTCACCTCTTAGGCTGCACCGCCACCTCCCTGTGTTGATGAGGAAGGTGGGCAAAGCCAGCAGGGAAGAGCACATGGCATGGGCTCATAGAGGGGCTGGAAGGCTATAACCACCACTTCACAGCCATGCTGCCCAGTACAATGCGCAGTGAGCTGGGATGCATGGCACCGCCCACTCTCGCCACCACCTTCACCACATTGGGAAGAACCTGACTCAACTGCTCAAATCTCTGCTTCTTCACGCACCACTCGACCTTGCATTTAGCACGAGTAAACTAATAACCTGATGGGCGACATTCCATCTACCATTGGCTACATATATGTGTGCATATGTATACATATGTATGCATGTGTATTTATATTAAACTTTACGCATTTGCATTTTCAAACAGACGATGCTGAGGTGATTGGAGGTGCTTCAATGAGCTGGAGATGTGTGCATCCATAATGGATGGTTTGCATTTTCGCATCCCCACTAGCACCACAGATGTTGAAGTTGTAGTGGTTGAGTACTGGTTGAGTGCATTTTGCTTGCTTGAAGCAGTGCACGGTGAAGTGGATGCTGTTTGGAAAGGCGGTGGGGTGGATGACGAAGTCACTGGAATAGGGTAGGGGAAGGCCTAGAGTGGTCTAGCAGGACCTTGCTCCTCCTCCTCCTTCTCCTCCTCCTCCACCTCCTCCTCCACCTCCTCCTCCACCTCCTCCTCCACCTCCTCCTCCCCGCGTGGTCAACGGTCTACACGGCGAAGACAATGGGTTATGTCCACGCAAACTCTAGTTCATTTTCCCTGTCACACTTGACATGCCTTGTCCCAGCTGACCGACAACGTCCGCATTTGTCCACGCGTCCACCTGGAGAAAGCCGCGTCGCAATGCGGCCTGATGGGCCAACTGGCATGTCTCAAGTTCCTCTGTTGACACACCCTCTTCATCTATTGCAAGAACTGCCTATCTGCCCCTTGCGTTCCTCCCTCCATGTGGGTTAAACTGCCTCGAAGTCCACGTGCCCACCCCTTGTGATTGAAAGCCGTCCACTCAGCTACATGCATGTGGAAACCACATCCACACCGTATCGCCACGACAAGGTGTGGATGGTGGAGGAATGCCACAGCCACGAAATCAGAGCTGCCTGTTTCGAGAAGAGTCGAGATTGCCAATGCATGTGTGAATGAGTGAGCAGTGGATAGGGTTCAAGCCTGCTTGTGGGTCAACACACGTAGTTCAAGCCGCAAGTATCACACATCGGAGCAGCAGAATGGAGAAGTGAGCTGGAGAGGAAGACGGAGGCCTCTGAGACTCTAAGCGCTACATCCCTAGACGACTTCGCCTCGTCTAAGCGGAAGACCAACGTGTACTCCATGCTCTTCATGCCACGACATCCGCCAATTGCTCGAATCACAGTCAGGTGATAGGAGGGACACACACACGCCTCCTTGAAGTCAGCCATATTTCGCTGCTCACCACAGCAGTCACTAGTCCATTTCACTTGCGTCGACGAGGTGTTGAGCGAGGCGATGGACCAAATGATCGACATTCGCATGTTGAACCCGAAGCCGAAACTTATCGCATCACCGTGAGCTGTCTCCTCCACCCACCCATCCATCCTTCCAATCATTCATCCACTTATCCATGATTCATCCACACATCCACTCTTTCCTTCATTGATGCCCTGCATTCTTCCATGCATCTACATGTACACCAATCAGGCCATCTATCCATCCTGCAGTCTTCCAAACATTCATCCATTCTTTCGTCCATTCATTCATTCATTCATTCATTCATTCATTCATTCATTCATTCATTCATTCATTCATTCATTCATTCATTCATTCATGCCCTTCCCTCCAATCACTATCCATCAACTCGTTGATAAAATGCGCTCTCAGTGCGCACACAACCAAATCAATTGCGCGTTGCATTTCTCCCCTCACTCACAGGCTGCTCATATCTCCGCCTTCAATCGGTCAAGGCCAACCCAACCTATATAAGTGGCAGCTAACTCGCAGGTTCTATCAACCGCAACTTGGGGATGAAGTCATCGTACACCTTCGTCGCTCTCTCCGTCGTCGTGTTTGCTGCTGTTTGGGCCAGTGCTAGACCCGACCCCACACTCACTGCCACCGACTTGAGGAAAGGAGACGGGGAGTTGGGAGGTGCAGGTGATGACCAGGAGGACTTCAATCTCGACTATGACGATGAAGAGGAGGGTGATGTGCCTGCACCAAAATTAGGTGTAGCAGACGACAAGCAGGAGAAGGCCAGTGAGGAAGAGGAGGTAGACTTCGATAAGGTCCTCGGGGAGGAGGAGGAGGAGGAGAAGTAGGAGAAGCCAAGCAAACTCTCTTCTGCCCACCTAGCCACTTGAGCTGTAGCGATCGTTTCTCTTTGCTTAATAGAAGGTAGTGAGTAAATGGTTTTGGTGGGAAGGAGTTTTGGTGGTGGTGGTGGTGCGAGTGGTGCGGGTGGTGGGGGTGGTGGGGGTGGTAAGGGTGTGTTGGAGTAGGGCAGTGGTGGTGTGGGAGGAGTGGGTAGTTGGGAGCAGCTTGGACGTGGGCAAGCGTGGGGGTGAGGGAGGATGGCTGGAATGATGAGTTGGTGCTCACGTCGGTGCGTGCTGATTTGGACCGGTAAATGGAGTTCGCGATCACGCAAACATTCTCCCACCCTCTATCGTTCCATCTGCCTGCTTGTGCTTATTTAGCCTTTCTTTAGCCTAATCGGCTCCTTCGTTATTTCGTGCAGTCCACCCCTTTTCAATCAGTCGTGCGCCCACCTTCTTCTCCTTCCACATCATTTCTTTCTACGTCCGCCCTGCCCATCAATTCATTCATTCATTCATCCATGCTTTTATGTTTGCATTCCGTTTCCTTCCACTCGTCTTCCAGCCAGCTACCCTCCAG
The DNA here is from genome assembly GCA_001923025.3 of Taenia multiceps. Lineage (NCBI taxonomy): Eukaryota > Metazoa > Platyhelminthes > Cestoda > Cyclophyllidea > Taeniidae > Taenia > Taenia multiceps. The sequence goes on along the minus strand of CM010315.2, from coordinate 3,568,194 downwards.
TAATTGTCGTTTCTTCTAACCCACCACCCATTAATCTGCCAACCCATTCATCTTCCATCCAACCCCATTCCAACCATTCATCCATTGATCCAATCTTTGCCATCCCACCTATTCATTCCTCCTCATTATCCTCCACTCTTCCCTCCTTCGACGATTAAACACTTGCATTCTCGGTGAGCACAGAGGTCTTGCAAATAGCCGCTCTACTGATCTTGGGGAGATTTCCAACCTAACCTCTCGCTAAGCACAATGCCGCACATTCGATGAATGCTTTCACTGCACATTCCATCGGAACATTCCCCCACAACATTGTCGCCTAGCCGTGATTCTGGAGCACTAAGCCAACCTTATTTTGCGAACGGTAAACAAATCAGGAGAAGGTGGTTTAGCTTTAGTTTGAGAACAATGAAATCGTAAGCCACTAGCACCAGTGGGTGGGTGAGTTGAATGTCACGGGTAGAGTTGGCATTTTCCGTGAAGAACTTTTTCACTGCGGTAGGTTTCCTTCCCATGCTGACCAAACTATGTGAACCCTCTTTGACTCATGCGTTTGCCATCTACGCAGTTGGGTTCCTAAGACCTCGATAGTGTAGCAGGAGAATGGGAGAGTGTGTGTTGGCCTCAGTAGCATAATGACGCATCTGACTGCATGGAATTTCGTGCAGTATTTTTTGTGTCGATTTGGTTATTCACTTGGTGGGATGTTGTGGCAGATGTGGTTTTGTTGACAAGTTGCATGGGCTAAATCCCAGGGGCTCCGCGTCCATCCTGCTCCATCCATCCAAGGTCCTGCTAGACCACTCTAGGCCTTCCCCTACCCTATTCCAGTTACTTCGTCATCCACCCCACCGCCTTTTCAAACAGCATCCACTTCACCGTGCACTGCTTCAAGCAAACAAAATGCACTCAACCAGTACTCAACCACTACAACTTCAACATCTGAGGTGCTAGTGGGGATGCGAAAATGCAAACCATCTATTATGGATGCACCAGAGCGGTATGTCCTCATTCTCCTTCAGAAAAGCTTACATTTGCCAACACTGCCCCAAATGACGCTGCATTCGATTCGCACTGCCGGGTGGGTAAGAGAACCTAATTGCGTGGTTGTTGTGTGCATGCTACAGCCACCTCTGTGCTCTTGCATGCATGCAAACTGCTAACAGTAGAAGCGTCACTAGCCGTAAACCACCTGAATAACGCACAGAGAAGGAGAAGAACGCGCTCTCTCTGCACTGCTCTACCCTCATCCACAACACCCCCAACACAACGTGAGGCCATCACGCTCTTCTAAACTCTACTTCTTCACAAAATATTTGGCCTTACCCTTAGCACGAGTAGGCTCTCAACCCTTTTAACCACTCTTGATTTACCATTAGCTTCCTACACCCCCTTCCGTTGAATGCCAGTTATTGATCAATCGGACGAAAGTTGACAAGATTTGGTCGGCAGTCTTCTAACCATTGCTCCCAACTACACATTCGAATGCCATCGCCAAAGACACGCTCTCTCCTCAATGCAGAACAGGCAATTTGAACAAATTGGCAGTTTATTGAGACCACAATGATGATGGAGTTATTTAATGGTAATAAATCACTTGGCTTATGGTTAGCAGGTTGATAGGCAAAGGACCGTTGGGGAGAGGTGAGAGGTCACTCAGTAGACTGTTCTTCAAAGTCTTTTCAGCTCTAGGGATTAAAGCGGTGAGAGAGATGCAGGCTTTGAAGAAGACCCTGCGGCGATTTGGTGGTCATCAAAGTGGATGTGTGGGGTGACCTCGAAGAAGGCGCACGGCCAAGTGATTGACGTTGAGGCTACGGAGGGCTGTAGCATTTGAAATGGAAAATTAGTGTGCCAGAGCAGAGTAGGCTTTACAGCAATGCGATAATTAAAGAGGCAAGCCAAGTTTAAGGGATTGAAATGAAGGAAATATTCCTGCCGCTCCGAGTTTTACAAGCATCAGTTCAACCAGTTCACTCCTTTTCGAGCAGTACTGTGTCATCTCTATAGTTAATTCACATGATTCCCCATATCATGCAGTTTACAAGTCTACCTATCCATCTATCCGTGCCATGTTCCATCAAAGCAGTTAATGGTCCTTTTCGTACATAGCTACAAATCAATAAAGTTGAATACCTCCACTCATTAATGCATTCTTCCTTTTATTAATCCACGCATTCAAATATCCATCCATCTATGCATCATCCCATGGTTCGTCCATCCCTCCCTCCATCCCACCATCCATCCATCCATCCATCCATCCATCCATCCATCCATCCATCCATCCATCCATCCATCCATCCATCCATCCATCCATCCATCCATCCATCCATCCATCCATCCATCCATCCATCCATCCATCCATCCATCCATCCATCCATCCATCCATCCATCCATCCATCCATCCATCCATCCATCCATCCATCCATCCATCCATCCATCCATCCATCCATCCATCCATCCATCCATCCATCCATCCATCCATCCATCCATCCATCCATCCATCCATCCATCCATCCATCCATCCATCCATCCATTCATTTATCAATTTAGTCCTTCGTTCTTTTATTCGTCATTACCTACATCCACCCATTTAATCATTCCTCATTCTCTTAATCCATTAATTCCCTTATTCTCACTCCCACTCTTCCACTTATTCCTCCCTCCATCCTATCATTTACATTGTAATTTATTCATGTTCTATCCATTTATCCAACCGTTGGTTTATCTATCTATTCATCTGTTTATTCATCTATGCATGTATCCATCCTGCATTCATCCACCCAATCCTTCATCTCCCATCCCTTCAACCACCATCCCTCTCTCCATTCATCAATTGCCTTCTTTGAATGGACACTTTCATATTCATTGCGCATAGCGTTTCCCACTACCTCATTAACTGCTGATATCTTCTCGTGCAGTCGGTCAAGATCAACCTAACCTATATAAATCACACCATATGTAAGGGTTTTATCAACCGAATGTTGGAGATGTAGTTGCCATACACATTAGTCGCCCTCCTCATCGTCCTCCGCGTCGTCGTTTGGGCCAACGCCAGACGCACTCCCATGCTCACTGCCACGCACTTGGTGGAAGAACACGAGGACTTACGTGGCGATGAAGACAATGGTGGCTACAATATCGACTATGATGGGGAAGATGAAGAGGACAATGTCTTGGCAGTGAGTGCAAGTGGCACATACCATACAGATGGATTGAAGCCGCACTCATCGCGCGTGCTTCCTCCAACTACCAGTCTTGCATCCGTACACATACACATAGCCAAACATGCATATTGGATCGACTCGACCCTCACCATTCGGTTCATCCATTTACCTACACAGACATTCATCCCGTACGCAACTTATCTCCTTTCATGCGAGCATTTTATCAATCCTTTCATACTTCCGTCCCTCTATCCCGTACACACACACACACACGCATACCCATTCTTTCACCACTTCATTTTCCTCAATTTTCAACCGATAAAGAAGGCAAGAATGAAAGGATGACCTTTTGTTCCAGATTAAGGAAACCTCGTGACACCAACACCAGTGGTTGAGTAAACTCCACTCACCAATCAGACGGTCGCCAAATCGCGCCAGTCGGGTGGCACGGATGGAGTTGGCATTGCTCGCAACCAGCTTTCTCATACAGACTAAACTATGTAGACCCTTTTAACTTGTGTTCATCGCATTTCATGCATAAAAATAACCAACGCTTCCTCTTTGTAGAAGGAGGATGGTACAGAGGACTAGTCTCGGTAGCATGGTGAAGTTTTTGATTGCATCACATTTTATTAAGTAATTTTAAATTGAGTTAATCTTTTGAGAGGCAATGTGAGATGTCAGATGTAGTTGTTTTGGCAACTTTAAAGCGGACTAAAATGCCTATCTGTACGCCATTATCTAACTGAGCTGAATGGGTAGCCATCTACTACCCATCCATCCATCCAATCATTCGCTCACATATATCTAGTCACTCATCCATCCTCTTCCATCCATCCATTCATACATCCCTGCCTCCAATCATCCATACTTCCACCCACCCACCCACCCACACACCTTTCCATCCACTTACTTAGCCATCCATTCATCCTTCCATCCATGCATTCCTCTACTCTCCTTTAATGCATGCATGTGTATTAGGTTATCTATGATTGTGACAAGCCATGCCATCTGGTGGCAGAGTGGATAGAGGCACCGCCCTTTCTCTTCGGCAGTATCTACACCGATTTTACTCACTTCAATGGTATTACTTGAATTGGCCCTTTCAGTGATGCAAGAGAATGACCGAAGCAAGGCACTTAACTGACTCCCAATCCTACTAATCAAGGTACCAAGGCCTTCATTACGCATAGAGAGGTGATGGTCAAATGGGGGGAAGGAGGTAAGTTCGTTTGACCGGTCTTGTGCTGTACGTAGGCAAGCACCATGGTGTTACGGGTTTGGTACAATTGGCAAGGTTCTGCGTTGACACGAGTCACCTCAGAAAGGAAGTAAGTGGTTTCCACTGGTAGATGTTACTCTTTTGCTTCCTTTTGTGTAGATTGCAGAAAGTTGTGCAAACTCTGTTCATCATAGAAGAGATTTTGATGAAGGGCACCTGGCAGCACTGTTGACAGTGAGATGGGAAGAGGTGGTTCCAAGATAAGATTGGAGAAGCCACTCTCAACGTTGATTTGTCTACAGGTCAAAGGAAAGGGAGTGCTACTACCTCTTAGCAACCTTGAGATGGGCCATTTAGGGGTAGTCCTACATTGCACGATGTAGGAGACAGAATGCGCAATTACACGCTGTCTTATTGCCCAGTCTTTATGATGGCATGAATGGGCCTTGCCGATGGTGACAGTGATGGCGTAAGCGCCGGGAGGAGAGGAGGGTGACGGGAGCTCTATTGCACACCCGACATGGGAGCAGGAGGGCAAGCTCATTGCTGTACTTGAATCATTCAGAAGGTTTGATAAAAATGTTGTTTGAGGATGCTCCTTCCACAAGCTTTCGTGTGGATGATAAAGCTGAGAGATGAAACCGTCTACCGCGACCTATCTACTCGCGATTGATTGTCCTCCCTACCCGACTTAGAATAACACACCTGATCAACCATATGGTGCCATTGTGGCCTGACTCAGGTGAGGCGATTGGAACAGTGGCCTTCGCAGCTTAAATACCTTCACTGCTATGGCTTAGTTCTGTGACCCCAGAGTTGGATTGGGAAAGGAGGCAGAGCTGTAGACTTAAAAACATTCCCTCGAGGGCACGCACCTGCCACTGTACCGGGTTCCGCATACTTCCACTTCCCTCAATCATAATGCCCGAGTTCTTGCGCTTACTTCGATTTCTTTGGGTGCGAAACCGTCACCTGATTATTTGGACCACTCCTGTCAGTTCTTGAGGAACAGATGTTTGTCGCCTACATGCAAGGCGTTTGGAAGACCCACCTGTAAATGCACAGCCATTTGTCGCGTCCTCCTGCACGATGCACATTGACAAATCAAGAATGGTCTTCCGAAATTGTTGTGTGCAGACCGGTGAGTAGGTTGGAGAGGGAAGGGGATAGATGGTAGAGCATGTGGAAGAAAAAAAGAAGTAGGAAATGGTGTCACGGGCCACCCCAAGCTGGCAGGTTCCTCACGTGCGAAGCGAAAGCAAGTGCTCATCGCCTTCAATTGAGCGAGAATAGATTAGGGGAGCGCAGCAGTGGACAGACACACGCACACAGAACGTCAATTGAAGGACGGAAGGCGATACTTCAGTTGACTGCGCTGACGGCAGCTGTGGGGGTTGGAATGCCTCACATTCAACATCACTTGTTATGCCTTCACGGAACCGGAGCACAACGCTTGCCGGCATTTAACGCTGTTGTGATGTCCGATGTGCCCATTGCCTAGGAGTTGGCAACTCCACTTTCCCATCAAATTCTCACTGGCTTCGACGTCTTCTCGGTAAGTCGTGCAAAGTAACCAATTCGTCTACCTCCCTTACCTTCTTACCTTGGCGAGGCGTTTCCATAGACAGACGATGCAGAGGAGCTTGGACATTTTTAATGGGCTTGAAACTGATTCATTTATAAAGAATCCATCGCTTCTTCGTATTTCCTACATCTCCTCAAGTCTTGAAGTCGTCGATGTTCAGCATCGGTTGAGTGCTTTGCTGCTTTCTTGAAGAAGCACGCATTCTGCCGAAGAACGCTTGCAAATCAGTGTGAGACGATGACGAAATTATTGCAATAGTACAAGGATTAGCACAGTGTGTCCCAACATAGCTTTGCTCCCCCCTCCCCCCTACTCAACCACGAAGTACTACGCAAGAATGTAGACAATATGATGACCATTTGCGTGTCAACTAACGGCGTCTACAGCGCTCGCATGACCGATGGCGCATTCGAGGGTTCCTTAAAGACCCTCATCACACCCGACCCCGTGATCCGTCTCTTCACCACAACTGACGCAAGCTAAGCCAACACCCTCCTCCTCTTTACCCCTCCCCTTCTACTGCCACCAGTTTGAATCGATTCTGCCCTTCCCAACATCCAGTCGAAACAATCGCGCACTGCCAAGATCTACGCCCTGGACGCATCGCAGAAAGTGCACATTCTCCTTCGGGACCAGAAGGCCACAGAGGTTACCCCAAATTCGATCGAGAGCAATGGACTCCCTCTTTTCCCCCCTCATTTCCCTGTCCCTCTCGACCCCCTTTGTATCACCAGTGCACAAGACGCAGTCGCCCATCTGCCTTATTCATCATGGCTTGGAAGGAATGCACGACATGCTACACTGCTGCACTGAACCAAGAGTAAATGATGATAATAGGGGTGGATGGTGTGAAACATGGTTCCATGGGACGGAGCATAGTTCAGTTGGCAATATCAATATCGCCAAGGAGGTGCGGTGAAGAAATTACGTGACAAAGCTCTTCAGTTGGTTCATGGGTAACATCACTTCACTTCACTTCACTTCACCGCCTCGTAGTCATGTTGCTCAGTAGCACTCGCGGAACGCAGAGATGGAGGGGAGGGTGTGCTCTCTGCAGCACTACCTCACCTCAACCTCATGACACCAGCGTCAGTGGGTGAGTAACTCGATTGACCAATGAGACGGTAGCGAGAGCACACTAGTCGGGAGATGAGTTCGCCATACACATTAGTCGCCCTCATCATCGTCCTCCGCGTCGTCGTTTGGGCCAACGCCAGACCCACTCCCATGCCCACTGCCACGCACCTGGCAGAAGAACACGAGGACTTACGTGGCGATGAAGACAATGGTGGCTACAATATCGACTATGATGGGGAAGATGAAGAGGACGATGTCGTGGCAGTGGGTGCAGGTGGTACATACTGCAAGCACGAGCAGAACAATGGGGAGAAGGAGCCCGACTTCGGTGAGTTGGTGGAGCAGGCTTGGGAGAAGCTGAGGAAACCGTCGTATGGTGACATAGCCTCTCCAACTGTAGTGATCGGCTGTTTCCAATTAACACAGAGTTATGGTGCAACGGCTTTGGCTGCAGCAGGGTGGGATGGTTAGTGATGTGTTGGTGTGGGACATTGATGATGTGGAGGCGTGGGGATTGGGAAGTAGCTTTGGTGTAGACAGGTTGGCTAGATTCATGCATTGGTGTTGAGGTCGGTGTGTCCTCGTATGAACCGATGGATTGAAGCCGCACTCATCGCGCGTGCTTCCTCCAACTACCAGTCTTGCATCCGTACACATACACAAGCACACACAGCCAAACATGCATATTGGGTCGACCCGACCCGACCCGACCCGACCCGACCCAACCCAACCCTCACCATTCGGTCCATGCATTCACCCACGCAGACATTCATCCTGTGCGCTACTTATATCCCTCCATGCCAGTACCCACCAGTATTTTCATTCTTTCGTTTATCTGTCTTGCCCACACACACAGACACACACATTCGTTCATCTCTACTTGCATTCACCCACCCATTCACGCCTTCATCAAAACACCCGCTCATGCAATCAGTCACCCATCCTCTATCCTTCCGTCTTGCTATCCATCCCTCAGAATAATTACCACAGCCAGACTCGTGCTTTCTTTTGTTTATTCACTCCATTACATCACCTGAACCCACGAAATAATTTTGCTTGGGCGCATAGTATGCAAGCTAATAAAATAAAATTAGAAATTGAAGACGAAACGGGCTTGTGAGTAGTTAATAATTGAAATGGAACGTGATCACTGAGCAGTCAATTAATTTCACAAATAAGATTTTTAGATGAATAATTTATCCAAGAATATCGGCTGTGTTATCGCATCTTGTTTTGGCTGAATTGAGGAATGAAAATGAGAATTGGGTTTGCCTAACTTATGACCAATTAAAATGTGTTGTAGAAAACGTGAATGGGCTAACAACAAGAGCTTACTCTTTCGGCGTGCACGGTTGTGGCCCTCTGTTGCCGTGGCCTGTGTTTCCCAACAATTGGATGCGAGTGGTGGGTTCAGCAGAGCGTGCTTTCATGGCACGTTGGTGGTTGCGAATTTTGGTCATGGTAGGGAGCGACTCTGTATCTAGACCACCCCACCTTCGCCAGTGTGGGCTGGTCTACGTGCCATGACGGCGGACCCAATCACTGCTCCACCTTGGATTCTCCTGTTCTGCACAACAGTCATTTCATCATATCCATCGTCAGACCTCTCTTCACCACACTAGCATTCAGCTCACACGTTGCTTTCATCACAGTCCAAATTATAGCCATCCTCATCTTCCTCATCTTCCTCATCTTCCTCCACCTCTTCCAGTGTCTGTCCATGTTTATCAAATCCCCTTTCCCCTACACCACCTCATCCATTTCAGCTTCGGTTTCGTATCCACCTATGCAGTCATTGCGTGGTCTCCGCTTACCTTCAGCGTTGACCAGATTGGAAGATTGTATGGGTTCATCAGCTAGCTCCCATGACGCTTCACATTGGAGTCAACGTTGTCAGAGTTAAGTGGAGTGTCGTCCGCCTGCCTGCCATGTTTCTTGGGTCTGACGCTAGCACATGCAGCGAATACGACCGCATGGCGAGCAGGGAAGAGGTGCAGACTCCTCATTTCTTCATCGTCCCATGATGGATGTCTCGTCTTCCGGCAATTTCTTAGGCGAATAGCCCCGTCCAATGGCTTGAGTGGGTTTCGGTAGGTGAGGAAGGATTGAGGAAATACAGTTGGCCCGTCATTTGGACGCAGTGCACAGGCGAGCAGAACAAAGGGAGAGCTGTACTGCGAGCCCCACGCCCTCCTGTTCATCCAGACGGCACGACCTCACAGTCCAACCAACTGTGGTGATACGAAGCAAATACTCGTCAACCACTAGACAGCTGGTGGGAAATGACGAATGTTGGATGAACAAATTGACGATGCATTGAGCGGCCAACCATCGAGCGAATCCACAAACTATTGTTTCGCGTGCGCCTATCTCGACTCCAGCCTATCATCCTCCACATCATTTGGAGAAAACACCAATCGTTCACGGCGTCTTCTATGTGCAACTGTCTCCAAACTCCTTGTCACTTACCAAGTCAACCTTGCCAGCCATGTGTGAATAGTATTTCGCTTCTCGTAGTCCACCCGATCTCCTGCCATCCAAATGCATCTCACCCACTCCACTTTCCGTGAAACCAATTTTGCACGCTGTCCTCTACATGCGTTTTCTCCGCATAGTTTGGTTAACATGAGAAGGAAACCTACCGCAGTGAAAAAGTTCTTCATGGAAAATGCCAACTCTACCCGTGACATTCAACTCACCCACCCACTGGTGCTAGTGTCGCACGATTTCATTGTTCTCAAACTAAAGCTAAACCACCTTCTCCTGATTTGTTTACCGTTCGCAAAATTAGGTAGGCTTAGTGCTCCAGAATCACGGTTAGGCGACAATATTGTGGGGGAATGTTCCGATGGAATGTGCAGTGAAAGCATTCATCGAATGCGCGGCATTGTGCTTAGCGAGAGGTTAGGTTGGAAATCTCCCCAAGATCAGTAGAGCGGCTATTTGCAAGACCTCTGTGCTCACCGAGAATGCAAGTGTTTAATCGTCGAAGGAGGGAAGAGTGGAGGATAATGAGGAGGAATGAATAGGTGGGATGGCAAAGATTGGATCAATGGATGAATGGTTGGAATGGGGTTGGATGGAAGATGAATGGGTTGGCAGATTAATGGGTGGTGGGTTAGAAGAAACGACAATTACTGGAGGGTAGCTGGCTGGAAGACGAGTGGGAGGAAACGGAATGCAAACATAAAAGCATGGATGAATGAATGAATGAATTGATGGGCAGGGCGGACGTAGAAAGAAATGATGTGGAAGGAGAAGAAGGTGGGCGCACGACTGATTGAAAAGGGGTGGACTGCACGAAATAACGAAGGAGCCGATTAGGCTAAAGAAAGGCTAAATAAGCACAAGCAGGCAGATGGAACGATAGAGGGTGGGAGAATGTTTGCGTGATCGCGAACTCCATTTACCGGTCCAAATCAGCACGCACCGACGTGAGCACCAACTCATCATTCCAGCCATCCTCCCTCACCCCCACGCTTGCCCACGTCCAAGCTGCTCCCAACTACCCACTCCTCCCACACCACCACTGCCCTACTCCAACACACCCTTACCACCCCCACCACCCCCACCACCCGCACCACTCGCACCACCACCACCACCAAAACTCCTTCCCACCAAAACCATTTACTCACTACCTTCTATTAAGCAAAGAGAAACGATCGCTACAGCTCAAGTGGCTAGGTGGGCAGAAGAGAGTTTGCTTGGCTTCTCCTACTTCTCCTCCTCCTCCTCCTCCCCGAGGACCTTATCGAAGTCTACCTCCTCTTCCTCACTGGCCTTCTCCTGCTTGTCGTCTGCTACACCTAATTTTGGTGCAGGCACATCACCCTCCTCTTCATCGTCATAGTCGAGATTGAAGTCCTCCTGGTCATCACCTGCACCTCCCAACTCCCCGTCTCCTTTCCTCAAGTCGGTGGCAGTGAGTGTGGGGTCGGGTCTAGCACTGGCCCAAACAGCAGCAAACACGACGACGGAGAGAGCGACGAAGGTGTACGATGACTTCATCCCCAAGTTGCGGTTGATAGAACCTGCGAGTTAGCTGCCACTTATATAGGTTGGGTTGGCCTTGACCGATTGAAGGCGGAGATATGAGCAGCCTGTGAGTGAGGGGAGAAATGCAACGCGCAATTGATTTGGTTGTGTGCGCACTGAGAGCGCATTTTATCAACGAGTTGATGGATAGTGATTGGAGGGAAGGGCATGAATGAATGAATGAATGAATGAATGGACGAAAGAATGGATGAATGTTTGGAAGACTGCAGGATGGATAGATGGCCTGATTGGTGTACATATAGATGCATGGAAGAATGCAGGGCATCAATGAATGAATGGGTGGATGTGTGGATGAATCATGGATAAGTGGATGAATGATTGGAAGGATGGATGGGTGGGTGGAGGAGATAACTCACGGTGATGCAATAGGTTTCGGCTTCGGGTTCAACATGCGAATGTCGATCATTTGGTCCATCGCTTCGCAACGCGCAATTGATTTGGTTGTGTGCGCACTGAGAGCGCATTTTATCAACGAGTTGATGGATAGTGATTGGACTCTTCTCAAAACAGGCAGCTCTGATTTCGTGGCTGTGGCATTCCTCCACCATCCACACCTTGTCGTGGCGATACGGTGTGGATGTGGTTTCCACATGCATGTAGCTGAGTAGACGGCTTTCAATCACAAGGGGTGGGCACGTGGACTTCGAGGCAGTTTAACCCACATGGAGGGAGGAACGCAAGGGGCAGATAGGCAGTACTTGCAATAGATGAAGAGGGTGTGTCAACAGAGGAACTTGAAACATGCCAGTTGGTCCATCAGGCCGCATTGCGACGCGGCTTTCCCCAGTTGGACGCGTGGACAAATGCGGACGTTGTCGGTCAGCTGGGACAAGACACGTCAAGTGTGACAGGGAAAATGAACTAGAGTTTGCGTGGACATAACCCATTGTCCTCCACTCTTCCCTCCTTCGACGATTAAACACTTGCATTCTCGGTGAGCACAGAGGTCTTGCAAATAGCCGCTCTACTGATCTTGGGGAGATTTCCAACCTAACCTCTCGCTAAGCACAATGCCGCGCATTCGATGAATGCTTTCACTGCACATTCCATCGGAACATTCCCCCACAATATTGTCGCCTAACCGTGATTCTGGAGCACTAAGCCTACCTAATTTTGCGAACGGTAAACAAATCAGGAGAAGGTGGTTTAGCTTTAGTTTGAGAACAATGAAATCGTGCGACACTAGCACCAGTGGGTGGGTGAGTTGAATGTCACGGGTAGAGTTGGCATTTTCCATGAAGAACTTTTTCACTGCGGTAGGTTTCCTTCCCATGCTAACCAAACTATGTGGACCCTCTTTGACTCATGCGTTTGCCATCCACGCAGTTGGGTTCCTAAGACCTCGATAGTGTAGCAGGAGAATGGGAGAGTGTGTGTTGGCCTCAGTAGCATAATGACGCATCTGACTGCATGGAATTTCGTGCAGTATTTTTTGTGTCGATTTGGTTATTCACTTGGTGGGATGTTGTGGCAGATGTGGTTTTGTTGACAAGTTGCATGGGCTAAATCCCAGGGGCTCCGCGTCCATCCTGCTCCATCCATCCATCCCTCCATCCATCCAATCATCCATTTATCCATCCCATTACCTATCCAGCCCTCCTTTTAGTAAGTTGTCCATTCATTGATATCCCCACCCACCCACTCCATCCATCCATCCATCCATCCATCCATCCATCCATCCATCCATCCATCCATCCATCCATCCATCCATCCATCCATCCATCCATCCATCCATCCATCCATCCATCCATCCATCCATCCATCCATCCATCCATCCATCCATCCATCCATCCATCCATCCATCCATCCATCCATCCATCCATCCATCCATCCATCCATCCATCCATCCATCCATCCATCCATCCATCCATCCATCCATCCATCCATCCATCCATCCGTCTCACCTCCAACATTACATGTTACGCCTTCACAGAATCCGCATCACCTCAATTGCCTGCATTCAACGCTGATGTGGACTCCAGCGTGCCTACTGTCCTTACCTCTCATGCACTCACCGAGTTCGAAATTCTGTTCCTTTCTCGAGGCATTACTATAGATGGGCGATGCTGAAGTGCTTGGAGGTATTCAATGAGCTGGGGATTGATGCATGCATAAGGGGTCGCTTGCATTTTGGTGTCCGTAACAGAACCTTGAAAGCTGAAGTCTTTGTGGATTAGTACTGGTGGGTCCAGTGTGTTCCATCAGGACTTCGCTCCTCCTCGTGATGTTTGCAGTCTGCACAGAGAGGACACTGGGTCATGCCAGCACATTCGCGAGCTACTTCCCACTATTATACTTAACATATCTTTTCATAGGTGACCGTCAGCACCCTCATTTATCGGCGCGTCCAACACGAGTGGGTCAGGGGTTGCCATTCAGCATGATGCGCCAACAGGCGTGTCTCGCAAGCCTCCGTGGACATGCCCTCATCATCAACTGCAGGTGCAGCCTGTCTAACTGTTTGGCCCCTTCATACGGAGGATTAAACTGCCTTTAACCACACTTACCTGTCCCTTTTGCAATAAAGCTGTCTCCTCTGCTACGTCTAAGTAGAAATGACACCTCCACCGTGTCGAAATGTCGAGATGTGGTTGGTGGATGAATGCCACAGCTGCGTGATCTGAGCTGTTTGCTTCGAGTAAATTAGCACTAACTACTCTATATGCAGGTGGATAAGTAGTGGGCACGGTTCAAGACTGCTTGCTGGTAACCACACGCAGTTCTAGCTGCAAGAATCACACATCGATAGCAGTAGATGGAGAATGGGCTGGTGAGGAGGGCGATGACTACAAATCAAGCGACTGAAGTGGTGCAGTGAACCGAAGCGCATGCACCTCACGCAGAATTGGAACGCTCATTCACAGTCCGACATCCACTGTAAACAGTGTTGTGAAAGGCATTTGTGTGAGGGTGAGTCGATTAGGCGAATACAGCAGCATCCTTTCTAGATTTATGACCACCGTTCTCTGTTGCCATGGCCTCTACATTCAAAACGCCTGAGACGAGAGACGAGTTATTGGAACAGTGCATTTATTATGCCTCAACGGTCCAACGTTTAGTCTTGATAGAGGACTAATTTGTACCCAGACCATAATGCGTTTAACAGGGTGGGCTGACAGCCGGTCCACCGCAGTAGTCCCAAGTTCTACTCTGTGTTCGATGCTTTTGTTCTGCGGGAGTAGTAGTTTTTCTTTCACCTACAGTAAAGTCTCGAGGGGCTACAGCAACACTTGGCTTACACAAATGCTGCAGCAAAACGCAACAAAACTCGTTGGACAACTTGGTTGGTGATAATCCGGACATCATCTTATGCATACACTTAATTATCCACCTATTCCTCACACATCCATTTAATTACTTGGCCATCCATCCAGCCATCATTCGTTTCGTTCATTCTCCCACGCCTAGTGCACTTGCATTTCCACTAAACCATGTTTTGCTGCTCCACTAATTTCTTGCTACTTGTCACTGCACTTGGTGAATGCATCGCACTTAAAAGCCCACTTGTATCCCATCCATCGAAGCCACCTGCTCTCACCTTTGGTAAAGGTCCATTCTTCCTGCATAGGTTCTAAAAAAATATGGTCTTGGTTCGGTTTGTGATCAAAAATGAGTCATGGACACATCTTATTTACCCTCTTTGTGGATAGACAGGATCGTGATGGAGACAAAGTGCACAAGGAACACAAGCAGATGATGAGGACGAGGGAGAGGATGGTGGGTAGAGGCGTGATGAGGAACACGAATGAGAAAACGCATGATGATGACAGTGGGCAAAATTGGTTTCACGGAAAGTGGAGTGGGTGAGATGCATTTGGATGGCAAGAGATCGGGTGGACTACGAGAAGCGAAATACTATTCACACATGGCTGGCAAGGTTGACTTGGTAAGTGACAAGGAGTTTGGAGACAGTTGCACATAGAAGACGCCGTGAACGATTGGTGTTTTCTCCAAATGATGTGGAGGATGATAGGCTGGAGTCGAGATAGGCGCACGCGAAACAATAGTTTGTGGATTCGCTCGATGGTTGGCCGCTCAATGCATCGTCAATTTGTTCATCCAACATTCGTCATTTCCCACCAGCTGTCTAGTGGTTGACGAGTATTTGCTTCGTATCACCACAGTTGGTTGGACTGTGAGGTCGTGCCGTCTGGATGAACAGGAGGGCGTGGGGCTCGCAGTACAGCTCTCCCTTTGTTCTGCTCGCCTGTGCACTGCGTCCAAATGACGGGCCAACTGTATTTCCTCAATCCTTCCTCACCTACCGAAACCCACTCAAGCCATTGGACGGGGCTATTCGCCTAAGAAATTGCCGGAAGACGAGACATCCATCATGGGACGATGAAGAAATGAGGAGTCTGCACCTCTTCCCTGCTCGCCATGCGGTCGTATTCGCTGCATGTGCTAGCGTCAGACCCAAGAAACATGGCAGGCAGGCGGACGACACTCCACTTAACTCTGACAACGTTGACTCCAATGTGAAGCGTCATGGGAGCTAGCTGATGAACCCATACAATCTTCCAATCTGGTCAACGCTGAAGGTAAGCGGAGACCACGCAATGACTGCATAGGTGGATACGAAACCGAAGCTGAAATGGATGAGGTGGTGTAGGGGAAAGGGGATTTGATAAACATGGACAGACACTGGAAGAGGTGGAGGAAGATGAGGAAGATGAGGAAGATGAGGATGGCTATAATTTGGACTGTGATGAAAGCAACGTGTGAGCTGAATGCTAGTGTGGTGAAGAGAGGTCTGACGATGGATATGATGAAATGACTGTTGTGCAGAACAGGAGAATCCAAGGTGGAGCAGTGATTGGGTCCGCCGTCATGGCACGTAGACCAGCCCACACTGGCGAAGGTGGGGTGGTCTAGATACAGAGTCGCTCCCTACCATGACCAAAATTCGCAACCACCAACGTGCCATGAAAGCACGCTCTGCTGAACCCACCACTCGCATCCAATTGTTGGGAAACACAGGCCACGGCAACAGAGGGCCACAACCGTGCACGCCGAAAGAGTAAGCTCTTGTTGTTAGCCCATTCACGTTTTCTACAACACATTTTAATTGGTCATAAGTTAGGCAAACCCAATTCTCATTTTCATTCCTCAATTCAGCCAAAACAAGATGCGATAACACAGCCGATATTCTTGGATAAATTATTCATCTAAAAATCTTATTTGTGAAATTAATTGACTGCTCAGTGATCACGTTCCATTTCAATTATTAACTACTCACAAGCCCGTTTCGTCTTCAATTTCTAATTTTATTTTATTAGCTTGCATACTATGCGCCCAAGCAAAATTATTTCGTGGGTTCAGGTGATGTAATGGAGTGAATAAACAAAAGAAAGCACGAGTCTGGCTGTGGTAATTATTCTGAGGGATGGATAGCAAGACGGAAGGATAGAGGATGGGTGACTGATTGCATGAGCGGGTGTTTTGATGAAGGCGTGAATGGGTGGGTGAATGCAAGTAGAGATGAACGAATGTGTGTGTCTGTGTGTGTGGGCAAGACAGATAAACGAAAGAATGAAAATACTGGTGGGTACTGGCATGGAGGGATATAAGTAGCGCACAGGATGAATGTCTGCGTGGGTGAATGCATGGACCGAATGGTGAGGGTTGGGTTGGGTCGGGTCGGGTCGGGTCGGGTCGGGTCGACCCAATATGCATGTTTGGCTGTGTGTGCTTGTGTATGTGTACGGATGCAAGACTGGTAGTTGGAGGAAGCACGCGCGATGAGTGCGGCTTCAATCCATCGGTTCATACGAGGACACACCGACCTCAACACCAATGCATGAATCTAGCCAACCTGTCTACACCAAAGCTACTTCCCAATCCCCACGCCTCCACATCATCAATGTCCCACACCAACACATCACTAACCATCCCACCCTGCTGCAGCCAAAGCCGTTGCACCATAACTCTGTGTTAATTGGAAACAGCCGATCACTACAGTTGGAGAGGCTATGTCACCATACGACGGTTTCCTCAGCTTCTCCCAAGCCTGCTCCACCAACTCACCGAAGTCGGGCTCCTTCTCCCCATTGTTCTGCTCGTGCTTGCAGTATGTACCACCTGCACCCACTGCCACGACATCGTCCTCTTCATCTTCCCCATCATAGTCGATATTGTAGCCACCATTGTCTTCATCGCCACGTAAGTCCTCGTGTTCTTCTGCCAGGTGCGTGGCAGTGGGCATGGGAGTGGGTCTGGCGTTGGCCCAAACGACGACGCGGAGGACGATGAGGAGGGCGACTAATGTGTATGGCAACTACATCTCCAACATTCGGTTGATAAAACCCTTACATATGGTGTGATTTATATAGGTTAGGTTGATCTTGACCGACTGCACGAGAAGATATCAGCAGTTAATGAGGTAGTGGGAAACGCTATGCGCAATGAATATGAAAGTGTCCATTCAAAGAAGGCAATTGATGAATGGAGAGAGGGATGGTGGTTGAAGGGATGGGAGATGAAGGATTGGGTGGATGAATGCAGGATGGATACATGCATAGATGAATAAACAGATGAATAGATAGATAAACCAACGGTTGGATAAATGGATAGAACATGAATAAATTACAATGTAAATGATAGGATGGAGGGATGAATAAATGGAAGAGTGGGAGTGAGAATAAGGGAATTAATGGATGGAGAGAATGCGGAATGATTAAATAGGTGGATAAAAGAAGGAGGGAATAAATTGATAAATGAATGAATTGATGGATGGATGGTGGGATGGAGGGAGGGATGGACGAACCATGGGATGATGCATAGATGGATGGATATTTGAATGCGTGGATTAATAAAAGGAAGAATGCATTGATGAGTGGAGGTATTCAGCTTTATTGATTTGTAGCTATGTACGAAAAGGACCATTAACTGCTTTGATGGAACATGGCACGGATAGATGGATAGGTAGACTTGTAAACTGCATGATATGGGGAATCATGTGAATTAACTATAGAGATGACACAGTACTGCTCGAAAAGGAGTGAACTGGTTGAACCGATGCTTGTAAAACTCGGAGCGGCAGGAATATTTCCTTCATTTCAATCCCTTAAACTTGGCTTGCCTCTTTAATTATCGCATTGCTGTAAAGCCCACTCTGCTCTGGCACACTAATTTTCCATTTCAAATGCTACAGCCCTCCGTAGCCTCAACGTCAATCACTTGGCCGTGCGCCTTCTTCGAGGTCACCCCACACATCCACTTTGATGACCACCAAATCGCCGCAGGGTCTTCTTCAAAGCCTGCATCTCTCTCACCGCTTTAATCCCTAGAGCTGAAAAGACTTTGAAGAACAGTCAACTGAGCGACCACTCACCTCTCCCCAACGGTCCTTTGCCTATCAACCTGCTAACCATAAGCCAAGTGATTTATTACCATTAAATAACTCCATCATCATTGTGGTCTCAATAAACTGCCAATTTGTTCAAATTGCCTGTTCTGCATTGAGGAGAGAGCGTGTCTTTGGCGATAGCATTCGAATGTGTAGTTGGGAGCAATGGTTAGAAGACTGCCAACCAAATCTTGTCAACTTTCGTCCGATTGATCAATAACTGGCATTCAACGGAAGGGGGTGTAGGAAGCTAATGGTAAATCAAGAGTGGTTAAAAGGATTGAGAGCCTACTCGTGCTAAGGGTAAGGCCAAATATTTTGTGAAGAAGTAGAGTTTAGAAGAGCGTGATGGCCTCACGATGTGTTGTGGGTGTTGTGGATGAGGGTAGAGCAGTGCAGAGAGAGCGCGTTCTTCTCCTTCTCTGTGCGTTATTCAGGTGGTTTACGGCTAGTGACGCTTCTACTGTTAGCAGTTTGCATGCATGCAAGAGCACAGAGGTGGCTGTAGCATGCACACAACAACCACGCAATTAGGTTCTCTTACCCACCCGGCAGTGCGAATCGAATGCAGCGTCATTTGGGGCAGTGTTGGCAAATGTAAGCTTTTCAGAAGGAGAATGAGGACATACTGCTCTGGTGGAGTATGGAATGCTCAACGGAGGATAGGGCTTGGAGCTACCGACATGGCTGAGAAGCCAGTCCTCGCGGCGTATGTGCAATGACCAAGATGCTAAGTGGACCGCCACCACAATGTAGAGTTAAAGAAGCAACAGATTGTTGCCTCTTCACCCGTCTCTAGGGCACTCTCGACCACCACATAAGTTGACTCACCTCTTAGGCTGCACCACCTCCTCCCTGTGTTGATGAGGAAGGTGGGCAAAGCCAGCAGGGAAGAGCACATGGCATGGGCTCATAGAGGGGCTGGAAGGCTATAACCACCACTTCACAGCCATGCTGCCCAGTACAATGCGCAGTGAGCTGGGATGCATGGCACCGCCCACTCTCGCCACCACCTTCACCACATTGGGAAGAACCTGACTCAACTGCTCAAATCTCTGCTTCTTCACGCACCACTCGGCCTTGCATTCAGCACAGGTAGCCTAATAGCCTTATGGGCGTCATTTTCTTCTACCATTGGCTACATGCAACTCAGCCGTCGAGCGCAGTGTAATCATCATTGGGATGACGGGTGACAATCATTGGTCGGTTGTCTCCTTCCCAATGCCTATGTCCAGCAGTCAAATGCTATCGTCAAGGAAACGCGCATTCTTCCTCACAATACAGAGCTATTTGTACTGAGTGCCGGTTATCAAGACTAGAGGGATGATGAATTAATTGGTGGCGGTAAAGTCTTTTTCTCAAGATGATGGGATTGATAGAGAGAAGAAAGAGGCCGTGCAGTGAATTGTTCTTCAAAGCATTGTCAACGCAAAGAGGTGAAGCAATGCGAGAGATGTTGACAAAGGAGCATTGCCACGTGGTTGGCGTTTGGGCTACGAGAGACTAGATTTTGGAGTGGAAAGATTGTGTGTGAGAGCGGAGTGGGTTTGATAGTGCTGCAGTAATCTGAAAGGCGGCATTGGCTTATAGGAATCAAAGACAGAAGTCAAGAACTCCATCATTCAGTCTTGATTTCTATGTACACCAGTTCATTCATTTGTCCTCCTATTTGAACATTTGTGTCGCTGATATCGTTCGTCCAGGAAATTTTCTATTTTAACTCACATTTTAATTTATCCACATGTCTTCCCATCCTCCGATCCATCCATTTATCCATCCATTCATTCTTCTCTCCATCCATCCATCCGTCCACGCGTCCATACCTACCTGATCGCATTTCCCTCAAAGTAAATTGTGTGCGTGTCTTGTGTGTTTCCTCTGCCTCCACTGTTGAGAAATGTGAAGTAGCATTCTCGTCCCTCTGGCTTAAAGTAACAACTGTGAAGTGTGGTTCTTTATTCACCATGAGTCCTCTGCACCCCCATACAGCATTGGTGTTAGTATAGTGTTGCTGTAGCCCTCTGAGGCCTCTCTACAGACGGGCGAAATAGCACTCGTGCAAAACAAGAGAATTCAACATAGACGTAGACCAACCCGTTCATCCATCCACGCGTTCCCTCATTATTCTTCAATACATGCGTGTGCATGACTTGTGTTCTATGTTTGCGACAATTGATACCATCCCATGTAGGAGAGGAAAGAGGCACCACTCTCTGTGTCTGGCAGTAACTATGCTGAATTTATTTAGACTAGTCCATCTGGTCAACTGTGCGATGCCTTAGCGATATGTTTCAGAATAGGCAATCGGAACAGCGGCCTTCGCAACTCAAGCATCTTCATTGTTAAGGTTTGGTTTTGTGACCCCAAAGTGGGATTAGGAATGGAGGCAGAGCTGTAGGCTTGAAAGTATTCTCTCGAAAGCAAGAACCTGCCACTGCACCAATGTTAGCATGCTTCCACTCCCCAAAATTTGATACTCGAGTTCTTGAGCTTCTATAGATTGCCTTGGAGGTGAAACAGTCCTGCTCTTCCTCCTCCTCGTGATGTCTACGGTCTGCACAGGGAGGACAAGGGGTTATGTCAGCACTTCGCGAGCCACTTTTCACTATTACACTTGACATATCTTTTCCCAGTTGACCGATAGCGCCCTCATTTGTCAACTCGCGGAACACGAGTGAGCCGGGTTGCCATTCGGCCTGATAGACCAACTGGTGTGTCTCGGAAGCCTCCGTGGACACGTCCCCTTCATCGACTGCAGGCACTACCCATCTGCCTCTTCCGGCTCTCCATCCAGAGGATTGAATTGCCTCCAACCACACTTGCCTGTCCCTTGTAAAATAAAGCCGTCTACTCAGCTACGTCTAAGTAGAAAGCACACCTCCACCGTGTCGACATGGCAAGATGTGCGTGGTGGAGGAGTGCCACAGCCACGTGATCTAAGCTGATGGTTTTGAAAAAATTAGCACTAACTACCCGATGTGCAAATAAATAATTAGTGTGTAGGGTTCAAAACTGCTTGCGGGTCACAGCGCGTAGCTCTAGCCTTAAGAATCACGCATCGATAGCACCAGATGGAGAATAAACTGGACAGGATGGCGGTGACGACAAATTAGGCGAATGAAGTGGTGTAGCAAACCAAAGCACATGCACCTCACGCAGAATTCGGACGCTCATTCACCATCTGGCTTCCACTGCGATTATGCTTGGAAGAAGCATTTGTGTGAAGTGGAAGAGAAGGAATGCCTTCAATCATCAATGAGATTGCCTTAGCTTGTCCACAGATCTAACAACTGCAAGCCTGTGAAGATGTACTTCGAGGGCAAAGCATTGGGGTCCATCATCGCATAGTCGCCGGTAAATACCGCATTTGTCGCTCAAATTGATAGCAACTGGCTATGACTTTCAAGGTGCCCTCTCTTCGTGACCTGTAAACGGAACTGACGGTTGGAGATGCCTTGTGTGGGCAAGTTCTGTTACCGCTTTGAAAGCCAACTCACCACCTTACCTCACCATTGTAGAGACCTGTGAAGCTCTAAGCTCTACCTCCGCTAGGCGACTTCGCCACGTCTTACCAGGAAATCAACGCGTTCCCAACGCTCCTGATGTCATGACTTTCTTGAAACTTGGACAGCTGATAGAAGAGAGTAACGCCAGGAAATCAGCCGCCTTTTGCTGCTTACTACACCAGTCACCACGCAGTCCTACAGCCTCCTCCTCCTCCATTTCAGATGCGACAACGACGTGTCCTGCCAACAAACAGCGTCTTCGGCGCTCGCATGACCAGTGGCAGCTTCGGGGGCTCCCTGGTGGTACTTATCAAAGCCGATGCCGTGATCCATCTCATCACCACAAATGACGTAAGCCAAATCACCATCAACTTCTCCCCTCCCCTCTCCCCTCCTACTGACACCAGTTCAAACCAATTCTACCCTTCCTTACCCTCTAGTCGAAATACTTGACCACTGCCAAGATCGACGTTGTGGACACAGCACACGGGGCGCACCTTCTCCCCAAAAACAAGCGTACAAAGTCCACCTCCAAATGCGATTGGGAGCAGAAGACTCTCCCTCCCTCCCCTCTACCTCAAACTACCAATACGTAGAAATGCAGCTACACATCTCACTTTTAATCGTGGTTTGGAAGGAATCCACGGCACGCCACACTGCCACAATAACAAGGCTTTCGGGAGGTTCCACTGCCACTCCGTTCACCGTAGTCGTAGGACAATTCCTCACCCTCGCATATGTCTCCACGAGCAAAGAATGCCAGGAGTGGAAGCAGGGAGTCAACCCGAACGGGAATGACAGTTAGGTTAGGATCACAGGAATGGTTGATAAGAGCGGAGAGAGGGAGAGCCTCAAATCCATCCCCCGCACCGTCCACGACAGTCTCAAAGACCATTTTGCCTGCCTCCCCAGCGAATTCTCGAACCACCAACACGTAGATGTGACCCGCTACTTTGGCCTGGTTAGCACAGATCCTACCAGCATCATCGGGATTAATGTAGAGTCCACGGTAGACACAAACGAACTCGCCACATCGAATGTTCCGCACGGCACATGCACCAAGGCCCTTGCAAGCCGTCTGCACCCTCCCAATTGACCCGAAGTCATCAACATGGTGCTGAACTAGACGGTTCGGACAGCAGGCAGGATTGCACGCACAGGACGAGTTGCATTCGTACATTGGACGGCGCAGAGGCGCCACTGTTGACTCCACAAGAAGCCCAGTGTCAGGGTGGTAGTTGAGGCCGCCAGAACGACGCAGACAGGCACATCGAAGCGCATCAACGCACGCACCGCGACAGTCGCAGCCAGGCAGTTGGGAGAGGATGAGGTCGGGGGCAAGGCTATCACTGAAGAACATTTACAGGACGAAAGGGGAACCTAGGCAGAGACGAAAATCGTTTTCGGCACCCGCATTGGTTGTGAAGCCCGATTGTCTGGAGATCGTAAGGAATAAAGTTCGTGGCACGGGATAGAGGGGGCGCTACATCACAGAAAACAGCTGATTTTATGAAACATCCCCACAAGACGCATCCAAAAACGCTTAATTTTGAAGGCACCACAGAAACTGCTTCAAGGCAATCACGGGTAGTTAAACAACCTGCTCTCCTTGAGATGTGGGAATAAAGAGAGAAGTAACAAAAATATGCACTTCCACTTTGTGACACAACATAATAGCAGAGACAAAACACCCAGCAGGGCTACCAGAATTTACCATACATTCGATAAATTAAGAAAAATACGAGTACGAACATACATCAAGGAGATAATGGAATAATGCAAAGTGAGGAGCGCAATGGCACAAAATGGGATAGAAAACTAAGGATATTAGAGAGCTACCGCACTTTAACGGTGCAGCGCTGATGCGTCAATAAGGGATTAGCCTTAGAACGTGCGAAGTTAGAGGCGCGCTGACATTTATATTCATAAACAGCGAGCTTTTAACTTACTGAACAGTGAATTTATGCAACCAAAAAAGTCATACAAAGCATTGAAACGGGGAAGCTAAACAAAAGCAAAAGCGCAACGAAAAGGCGATTTCTTCAAATAAATTAAATTAAGGCCTAAAGCTCTCCATTCCACAACCATCGAAACTTTAGCATGTCACCAGAGGATGCAACAATAAGTTAACTTGAGCGCACTGCAGGGTAGCTAAAATAAAACATAACAATTGAAAGTCAAAAAAGTTAGTGGACAGTAGGTAAAAATCAATGGGTAAGAGCTATTTTAATTGGTGTTTATATTCAATACATATTTTAAAAGGAATCAAAACTTGGTAAAAGTTTAATGTTTAGCTCCATATTTAGTAGCTATTTTATTTTGAAGTAAAAAAAACAAAATTGTGGCCAGATTTTTACTACTCTTGTTACGATTCCCAACACGTTTTAGGTAGCTCGATTGGGTGAATCGCGGCAAATTCCTTTATAGGTTTATGACCATGGTTCTCTGTTGCAAACTCCTCTGCATCCAAAACGTTTTGTGCAAGAGACGGATTGTTAGAACAGCGAATTTATAATGCGTTAATGGTTTAACTTTTAGCCTTGGTGGCGAATTAATTAGTGTCTCACCTATTGTACGTTTACCAAGGTGGTCTAGATTCCGATCCGTTGCAGCATCCCCAAGTCCTACTCTGTAGTCAATGCTTGTGTTCTGCACGAGTAGTAGTCCTTCTTTCGCCTACAGTGAGGTCTCGGAAGGCCGCAGCAACACTTTGCTGACATAAATGCTGCAGCAGAATGCATAAGATTATGGTGAATAAGGATTCGCTCCTCCCTGTTTTCAACACATGCCAGATGAGGAAGGGGAAACACATAGCTGACATAATTGATGCTGATGAAAATGCGATATCAACCATCCGCAAGGAGTTAGGTGCTAATAAGATGGCCTAGACACCAATCTACTCGATAAAGGTACAAATTCCAAAACACAATGTAGCTCTGTACCGGAACCGGGGGATATACAGTCAATGTTTTGCATAACCCCTCTCCTCGTTTGAGCCCGTTCCCTCTTACGTTAATTGAGGACCTAATTTGGACAGTTCTTTGTTCAGATTTGAGTCCTACATTCAACAGTTTATTCAGGCCATGCCTATTCGAATAGTCATTTGTCGCCATAATTGTCTATTCGCATAACTCCTGTTTTATGCAACTCATAAGTGATTAGAAGGGGACAGAAATTTGCTCCCAACAAAGACCTGTCTATCTCATCTGACTGAATGGAGGAATAAGGTGTACATTCCCACATCCAATCACCCAAATATTCCACTGCTTTTCAGACTTTGATCAAATCCTAATGAGTTTCCTCTTCCATTCAAAAAACTTTGTAAAATGGTTTTTTATGCTCTCCTGGTCGGTTTGACTTTAATCGATTCACAAGTGAAATAAAGATGGACAGAGGGAGTAGTCACGCCCTAAGCATACATAGAGGTTTTTTCCTATTCCTTCTCTTCCCTTCAGCAGCCCCCAGTATGAGAAAATTGAGTGCTTTTGGACATCTTGATTGTATTAGATTAAACTGCTCCTCCAAACAGGACTCAAAAATTGTCCTTTCACCCCTTGTCTTAGATGCATTCAAAGAGCATAACTAACTAACAAAAATATGTTGAAAGGGAGATGGCTCCATAGATGGAGAAGCGAAGGAAAGTCGAGAAGATGGGTAATCCTCTGTCAAACCAACTTATGTGCATTTGTGGCGCCTAAGTAGCGATCCACAAAAGGAGGTGACTTTTAAATCTTGTAGCCTGCATAACTATGCGTGGATGTACAGATGGATGGGGGAAAACAAATGGATGTGTAAATGGAGAGCTAAATGGTTAAATGGATTGAATAGTGAGTGGGCAGATGAAGGCGGGGCAGTAATGGGATAAATGGATGGAGAGATTGGTAGAGGGAAATAGGGGTGGGTAGAACAACGTTGTGGAATGAAAAATGGATGGATAGGGGAATAAGGAACGAATGGATGACGAGAGTGTTGGACACTTGCATGGAGGGATATTTATTGCATACAGGATGAAGCAAACGAATCCAGAACGGATGTTTAGATGTGTGCGTGTGTGTAAAGAAGCAAAATTGGTAGATGGATGAGCGTACCTGCAATGAATGTATGTTGAACCCACCCGTCAAAATAAGCAGGAACTAACGTCTGCACCAACGTATGAATCTGGTCATTTGCCCTCACCTCCTACTATTGCCTGCCATTCCAGGTGCACCCAAATACCCATTCCTCCCAGCTCACCAATGTCCCACTTCAATACACCCTAACCATCCCACCTTGTCGCAACTAAAGATATTTTATTACATCCTTAATTAATTGGTGAGAAGTGCTCGAGACAAATCAAGTAGTTATGTGACGCGTAGTGGACGCTCACTCATTTTTCCTTCTTAGAACCCTTCTCAACCTCCCCTTCCTACATAAGTGCCAGTGCGTACTTACTTAAGTCTTCCTAGTAGTATCAACTATAGTCGTGATTCTCGTCCTCGTGTTTGTCGCCTTCTTCATCATAATCGTATATGAAAACGTCATAGTCGTCATCATTGTTGTCGTTGTCGATCTTAAAGCCCTCTTCCTCTTAGTCTTTACCCAAATTCCCTCCAGATGCGACGGCCTTGCCAACAACAACTTCGTGCTCCCGTCCTACAGAGTTCTTAGCAGTTTTAGTTGGATTAAACCTAGCATTTGCCCAGACAACAAACATGACAATAAGGAGAGTGACGAAGATGTGCGGCTGATAAAACTTCAAAAACCGCTGCATCTTGTGTAGGTGCGGTGGTTCTTATATCTGAGCTGCATTTCTGTATGTTTGCATGCCAGCAGTTAATTTCCCACCGGATTGTTGGCCGCAGGTACTCCTGGTTGATCACTAACTAAAAGACGCCGATATAAACGGTAAAGTTGGCTAGCCAATTAATTCCTACGACTATGGCTGTGGTTGGTGGAAGGAAATTTGACTTGGAATTCCAGTGGTTCTCATTCGCCTTCATTTCAAGACTCCATCGCTTGTGGCTAACACAAGGGAAGCTAGCAAACAAGCATATTTGTTCGTCCAGCTAAATAACCAACGCAGCCACTGCATCGTCATCAGTGCCGAGAATGAGTAGGTTTGCCTAATTCGCAAAGCCTCATGGAATCTCCTCAAAATAGCTCCAACGGAGGGCTTTCATTAAGTGGAAGTGTAACACAAAGGAATCCCTGCTGCCATGTTGGACTACAAACCACCCGAACAAACCTTCTAGGAGACTTTGCACTAATGGAAACCTCTGTGGACAGGAAAACCAACTACTCCTCTGCCACTACTGTCACTGTGGTCAACACTCGTGAGGGTCGATGTCTCAACTGACCTCGTCCATGACACTCAAACTGGACATCTGGTGCGGTGGCAGGAACGCTTGCCACTTCCTCTTCCTCCCCTATACAATAAACTGGAGCTGTAAAAGCCTTAAAGATGATCGCATCACGTCCTATTATAAACCCATTAGTGTCAATAATTTGTGGAGGTTCAATTGTCTCGCCGCGGTGTCTAGCAGGGCCAGTGCTAACACAAACTGCTAATGTGATGGTGATGAGAGCAGATAGGCTATACAACTCTTGCCACAGAACTTACTTATATTGGGATAAAATTCACGCTGTCAAACGGGTCATGGGTGGTGGTGAGAAATTGCCATTAATGATGCAAAACTGGTGGAAAATTACAGGCCAATTCACTTTATGTAGTGCAAGATGGTGAGTAAAGGTAGATTAATTGTAAGCTGAGTGGAGCAGATGGAAAAGAGCTGGATGAAAGAAGGAATGGGGTGAGAAATTTGGTGGATAGGTGCTTGAAAATGAGGTGCGTGCTAGGTTGAATGGAATGAAGGGCGGACAGAGGGTAAAAGGTAGTAGGAGTTTGGGTGATGAAGGAATGATGTACCAATGGATGGATGGACAGATGGATGGGTGACTCAAATGATGTGTAGGTAAGGGGGTGAACAAATTTTCATTTCCGTTAATTTAATTCTACACCCGAGCCAAGACTCTCTCCATCATCCCTCCACACCTCCACCTGCACGCCTTAGAAATAGTTGAGATGCAACTCCACCATAGTGCAGCCAACTCTGTGGCAGCGAATGCTTCTTTGCCAACTTACTGAAAGGCGACAAAAGGACTCATTTGTCAAGGAGACGCGGAAGGCAATGAAGAGGGGCATCAAACATGGTGGATGAGTGTATAATGAAAAAGGAAGGCAGGGGGTACGTGTACGCATTAAAGACGTCGAGAAGTAGATGAAACAGACTCGTGTACAATAAAGATGTCAAAGACAGTGGAGAGGGCCATTTTGATGCCATTGAGAAATAACGGTAAGAAAGTAAAATGACCGGAAGAGTTTCTACACTCATAAATGCAACAGTCGACAAAGCTGCTACCACGTTGACAAAAGTTGGTTTGACCAATGTAGAATGCCACCTAGATATGTTGACAAGCTCGTGGGTTGGAGTGTGGAGCAATTTTCTTTCCTTGAGGGACGCTACGCAGAGCAGTGGCGTCATTGTAGAATTGATTTTCCAGAAGCGAGATTTTTCCCACCCCCTTACCCACATATCCACCTACTCGTCCATACACTTTCCTTCCATTCACCCACTTACCTATCCTTCTACTCTGTCATTCAATTAATCATCCATTCCCTTTCCATCCCTTTGTCACCCATCTATCCGTTGCTTCGTCCCTAACGCCACAATTTGCCGTTCATTTCACATTCTGCAGGCCATTGCACATAGCCTTGAATTTTATTTCCAAAAGTACGCTGCAGTTTCATCAACCGGATCCATCCACTCTCGCCATCGGTCAAGTCTCACATCGCCTTTATAAGGCCCACTAGCCTACGACCCCCTTTCATAAAAAAGTGTGCCAATGATGGGATCACGCTTTGTCTTCTTCGTCTATTTGCCCCTCTTGGTGGTCAGTCTCGCCATTTGGGCCAACGCCACCTCCTCGAAACTCCAACATCCACACTCACAGCCGCAACATCAAGAGCGTTTTGAAGATGGCGAACCATCGGACAAACACCCTGAAGAGACAGATGATAGAAATGAAGACTATGACTACAAGGATTATGAAGAAATAAGTGATGAGGAGTTGGAGGAAGCCAGACGAAAATTTATAGAGAGCTGGGAGGGATACGACATTGAGGGGATGGGGCCTGATGATTCTCCTCACTCTGACGATCAATCCGTTGACGACGTGGCTAACCATGGCCATGACCTAAACACATCATCCATGGAGAGCACTGAGAAGGAGGAGAAATCTCACAATTGACGGCCTCACTAGGTGTGATTAAATGAAGTGTTGGTGTGGACACTTTCCCATTCGATTGTCTTCAAACTTTGGTCGAGTTCTCTCACCAATGTTGTGCGCTAGGTGTGGGTATTTATTCAATAACCGCATTCTTTAAACAAAATAATAATAACTTAATGACCTTCTTTTTTCAATGTGGGTTGATCGGCTGCGTAAGGGTTTGGTAAACGCTTTGATTGAAGCATAGCCAGCAGCTGAGGGCAACGCTATTAATGACGATTAGTAGCAATTCAGGTCTGTAGATCCCTTCACTGTCTTCACTGTATTAATCCATCTATCCATTCATTAATCTCCCTCTTATCTGTCCCGTATCCCTCCACCCATCTCTCATCTCTCCATCTTTCCATTTAATACCCACGTATCCAATTATTGAAGACTGTTTCAGCATCATGCTGTCTTTTGTTCACTCAGAATGGGTGCGTTGATGTCAAATACTGACTCTACGTCAAAATCGTAAGACCCATTTACAGGCAAACTGTTTAACGGTTGCTTTGCTCTGGAATGCGCGAGAGGATGTACTCCTAGACGTTGAAGTTCTTACTGAAACTGAAGTTACCTTTCTATTCTGACCACCTGCCACCCACCTTCCAGCTGTTTACTCATCCACACCTTCTACTGCCAGCAATTTAGTGTGGCTAGCTCTAATGATTCTCAAGTGTGACACCTTCAGCAATGTTAAACCGCTTAATTCACTGTGTTTTAAACCATTAAGCACGATACCCTTTGCCAGAATCCAGGCCTGGTTGAACACTTGGACTGCCGTGGATGGCATCATATCATCAATGCGTTGCTAGGCGTTGCCATACCTACGCTTTATCATTCGCCTTGCTCATTGCCAACCTGCTAATTTTTTAGCATTTCAGACGCCTAATATGTGTGAAGAGACTTGCTAACCCTAACCCTAACCAATATGCCTACATGAGTTGTCATGGAAGCAGCTTTAGTTGTTATGCAAAGAATGACTGCAACCTATGGACATTTCCTGTTAATAGGGTGATTTGCAGGTGGAGAAGAGTAACCATGGAGATGATTAAGTCCGTAAGATTTGCTGGCCACTTCTTTTATTTACACCCAGGTCGGTGAATCCCATCGCTTTCAAATGAAGACGGCAACCAATCAGCGGTGAGCACGATCCCCTCCATGCCCATGCATACATACAAGAAGGTAACGGTGGTGCTCATGGGAGCTGGATAGATAAAAAACAGTCCAGAAGGATAAATTGAAATGGAGATACACAACATTACTTAAGGTGGAAGTTCCTTCTCCGCACCCAACACCTTCATTGACAAGGGATATTGAAACTACGTGATAGCTACGCTTACTGCTTTGGCTTCACGGAGTAGGGCTGATGCGTAAAAGTGCCTAGATCTGCCATGGGTCCAAATGACTTGCGTCTCTTGAAAAGTTCAAAGTTTGGGTTAAAGATGGGACAGGATCACGTCTCCAAAATTCACTGACAATGAAAAATAGCTGGAATAGCTTCATGGAAAAGAAAGTAGCTTAATACAGCTTGGTACAGAATGTTGTCTAGTCTCTACCATTCTCGCAAGCCGTAAGTGGTGCTGTAGACGACACAAAATTTAGAAATGTGGATCACACTGAGAACATTTAGTAGGGTCTCATGATAAATTAGAATCTTTCCACATGCTACTATGAATTGCCACACAAAACCTCATCTTTTATTAGCTGTGCAATATCAAGCAGAGAGTTCTGTGGCCATTTAATGGCAAAGCTTTTATGGTTAAGTGCTTCTGCACCGCCTACGCGTAGAGGTGCCTCTCAATTCCTCCCTTTCCCAGGCAATGCCCACCTTGGCCTTGAGGAGTGAGGGTTAGACCTATCGACCTGTTTATCAGGCTACTCTTGCAAAAGAAAATATCGCCCTAAATAGTGACTTCTGTTGCCACAGCAACGCCAATTATTGGTCCTTGCAAGGACAAATGTCACTTCTCCGTCTACCATAAGCCAGCTAAAGGTAATTTAACCTTCCAGAGCAAAACGGCTAAAGGGGAGGAAAGGCTTGCAAACTCTTTACCTATTAATAACCGTATTTTCTTAAAGGAAATGTTGGGATTCTTAAAAAACATTTAAATTAATTTATTGTTGAATAAGTGTTGAATATTCCCATCAGTATCAAAGGGATAGGGCTGTTTTAAAAAGCTTCTTAGTACGAGTGAGTGGGAAAATATTGTCTCCCTAATTTTGCCATGCTATCGTCGAAGCTCTCTGGATTTGAAGCATCCAAAGGCAGCATTTGGAAGGTCGAAGGAGGCTAAGCGTTCCGTCATGTTTGCTGTCAATTGTAACACCTTATTTTAAAACTGGTGCCCATCGGGTTACCTTCTTTTGCAAATTACCAGGTGAATTGAAGTAATTGACTTGAGTGCTAAATGAGTACAAATACCACATTTTTTGAGAACTCGGTTAACGTGGAAAAATCAATCTTTTATTTCTCAATGAAAAACATCTTGAAAAAGGTGCTTTCGAGGATGAATGTAAGTAAAATAAGTATTTGATAAGTGAGTATTTTACGAAGGAAAAGGGTAAGTCAGAAATGCTTAAGAAAATAAAGAATAGATGGAATAAAACGACAGAGAGTGAGTAGGCAGTGTCACTTGGCTAGACGGAATTATATCTGCGGTTTTAGCGCAAGTCTTCACTCCCTTTGATACATTCGTGTCCGTCACTGTCGTTAGCTTTTCTTCCCAACCTCCTCGCCGTGTTCTTTGAGTTTCTTTCTGTCATCATCACTATCATGATCCCCTTTCTCATAGCCGTTACCACCCTTGTTATCATTGTCCTCCCTGCCATCATCATCATCATCATTCGCTTTTTCATGGTCACCCTTGTGATCATCATCTTCCTTGTTGACGTCACCATGGCTGTGAAGGTTCATCTTATCATCATCGTCTTCTAAGGCCTCACTGTCTTCCCTCTTGTCATGGTCGTCTTTGTCATCGTCACCCTTCCCCATGTCATTGCTGTCGTCAGCATCCTTCTCATGTTCATCATCTTCATTGTCAGCGCTGTCTTTCGCTTCATCATCCTTTTTGTCGTCAAGGCCAGGTTTGACGTCATCATGATCATCGTGGTCGTCCTTGTCGAGACCTGCCTTACCATCATCGTCATCACCATCATTATCGTCATCATCAGAACTAACACTTTGTCCACCGCCTAGTAGGTGTGGGCTTGCCTCAGTGTGCTCCGATTTTACGGCAGGAACTACAGGTGTTGTCGGTCTGTCAGCCGTCGGAAGTTGATCGGTGGTTGTCGCGTTTACGTTCACCGTATTCGACTCTGGGTTGAAAACATTGACACCTGGAAATGGCCAAGCACCTATCACAAGGCAGATGAATGTCAACACTAGAAGGCTTCTTGAGAGTTCCATCTTCAGGCACTTTGCTGTGGACGATGACAAATCGCAAAGATGCAGCATTTCCAAATTGCTTCCTTTATACCTTTTTAAACTCTTCCTTGAAAACTCGCGGACCAATTGGAATCGAGATTTGAGATTCGTTACTCATGGAAACCGTAGCTAAGCAGCTATGAATGTGTTTGTGCGAGAAAAATCATAAAATGGAATATGTTGCTAGGACTTTTTGAGTTGTCCAGAAACTTAAAAGAGGCATGTCTAGCATGCAACTTACCTTAAAGGCCAAATTAAACAAGACCTACCATTTTCGCAGCAAAATGATCTTAATGGAGTACAAGTCCATTTACATTCCAATGCTCTTTCTATTTTATCCTCATCGTTCCCTACAAAAATCTCCAGCAGTTAGATTTTCTGCTGAGGTACTTCTGCATTTCCAAATGGCTCAACATTTCCCTCAAAGGGGAAGGAATCATCGCCATTGACCACAAACGCCTACGCCAACATGAGTCAGAAGCAGAAGACTTTATTGACGCGGCCCATAAACTGCAAATGAAACAAATTTTAGGTAAAAGAGTTTGTGTTTATGAAAGCTATGTGGACAGAATTCATGATTGCGCCATCGCAGATGGAATGCTTCCTTCACATCAAGAGCACAAAAGCAACTTCTACAGATGCGCAACCCCTCCACTGTTGCCCAAATTACACAGCGGCATGTGGCAGACTCCGCTGTACTCATCACAATGGTTAGAATGGAAAATGGGTCTTCTCAGCTAGCTGTACAAATTCCTGATTCGCAAGACCCACTATCTACGAAATGGATGAAATGTTTTAGTTCCTTTACCGTGCTAACGCAACCCCATGCTGTTGTCCTGAACTGCAAGATTTTACAGGTGAGGACACAGTTGCTCCGCTTCATGAGAGAACACATAGCTGAAGTCCTCAAGGCAATACTCATCAGTCCATCATCTCCTCACCGCGTGACCTGCATACTTGGCTCATTTAAAGTACAGTCCGAGGACAACCCTCAGTGTAAATAAGACCACTTTGGACTATCTTTGAGAAGTGGTGCAATAGTTGAATTTGCAGCGATGGTGTAGAGAGTTGATGAGGAAGGCGCCTCCCTATCGCTCAAACTTCGACCTTGTCTATTCTCTCACTTCATCTACGAGGGTAACTCGAATGGTGCCGCATTACCAAGATTGACGCACCTACTCCAGGCAAAAAGCAGAAGTTAATCATCGCGTAGTATTCAACGGTGCGACAGATGGATGGAGAGTTGGGTGGATGGATGGATAACGAAATGGAAGGATAGCAAGATAGGGGATGGATCAATGGATAGTTAAGGGATGAAGGGATGGATAGGGACGGTTGGGTGAGTAGACAGATAGGAGGTGGATTCTGAATTGATTCATGGATCCAGCCTGACATAACTGGGCTTTCGCTACGTTATCGTGACTCCACTCGACACTCCTCAACTCCTAGCTCTGTTCAAATAAAAGTCACTCCCAAATTCGTGCTCTTCCCTAGTATTTCAGGTGGTTCAAATGCGCAAATGAACCATCAACGTTGAAATAGGAAGTCTTCATGTCAATTTTTATTAAGAAAAAAACTGAATTTCTTGCAAGAAATACCCACACTCAAATCACTACATTGGTGAGAGAACTCGATGAAAGTTGGAAGACAACCAAATGAGGAAAGTCCACACCATCGTCCGATTCCATCAAGCCTAGTAAATCCTATAAGTGTAAAATCCCATCGTCCACCTGGTACTCTTCGTGGTTGATGTGCTAAGGTCGGGACCGTCGGTCACTGTGGCATTTGTAGTTAAGCCTTTTGATTCGGTTGCATCGTCATGGGATGGTGAAGAAGGGTGCTCGGTTGAAGTAGACTCTCCAACTCCATGCACTGTCTCGCCCTCATTTAAATCCTTTTCGCGTCCTAATTTCTTCCCATTATGCTCATCCTCCTCTTTGTCTTCTTGATGCTCATTTTTACCAGTTTTATGCTCCAAATCCTTCCTCATTTTACCACAGTCGTAACCATCGCTTGATAATTTCTCGTCTTCGGGTCCACTATCGAAGGTGGAGAAGGCTATGCCTTTCCGTTTCTTTTTTTCACATCCCAGTCCTATGCGGACGCTGGCAAAGACAAGTTGGTCAGCATTCATTTTATGAGGCGACTGCAATTGCGAATGATGGGTTTTATTTTGAACGTCATGCATTTCTCCATTAGACTTGATGGGTATGGCGTTGACACAAATGGTTAAAGGGAGCACAAAGAGAGGCACGGTTAAGAAGTACAGACTCTTCATGGACTTTTGATGAGTGGAAGTGGAATGTGTACAGCTCTTATATAGATAATGAAGGCCTTGACCGCGTGTGAGGAACAAATTTTCCGGTTGAAGAAACAACGGTGGACTTTGAGGGATAGAAAAGTCCACCCATTTCAATGATACGTAGAAAGTGGAAAAAGGACATAGATGCACAAAAGTGTCTTGAGACGTAGAGCAGCGAATAAATGGATGGATGGATGGATGGATGAATGGACACGGGTAGTTGGAAGCATGGGTGGATAAGAGGGGAGAAGAAGGTAGAGAGAGATTGATGGGTAGATGGCTAAGTAAATAGAAGAATTTATAAATAAGGAAGCCAACAGGTCTTCATTTCCGCGGATTTGTATCTGCATCGATGACGAACCTCTACTCAACACCTTCAGCACTTGAAACACGCCAAAAACCACTTGTGGCCACAACCTGCGCGTCCCTTAAAGCATCCAGATGGCAACCCCATCGCAATCCAATCAAATGAGTTAAAGAAAATCACGATGAATCAATTTCTTTGTTCACTAGAAGGATCCGCTCCTTGCATCCATCTTCACATCCTCCTTCTTTATATTCACCTTAGTCAGTTTCACACTTCCCATCATTCATCTCTTCATCATAATCGTAATCCTCTTTATCCTCCCTTTTTGCATCCATCACTGAAACAGACAGTGCTTTTACAAATCTTCTCTTTACGTTCCATCGCAAATTGTTTTTTGCCACAGCGAAGTCGGTTATGTTACGCCTGAAACGGCTGGTCCAACCTATATCAATTGAACTCTTGTAGGAGATCAGCGGATGGCTAAAATAAGCACAGAGGTACAAAACTTGAATGGCTGACTCTTTTGTACTATAGAAGCAGTAGGTTAATCTATAAGGATCTTATAAAAGCCATCAAGGCCTTGACTCAGTGTACGAACTAGCGGTGCCGGTTGAAGAAACAGAAGTGGACTTTAAGGAGCCGAGGTTATCATCCAGTTCAGTGATGAGTAGAAAGTGGTAAAAGGACAAAGATGAACAAAAGTTCCTCCAGAGGTGGAGCACTGGATGGATGGGTGAAGCCGGGACGGAGAGAGGTAAGTTGAATTTTGGATGGCTAAGTGGCTAAAAAGGGGATGGATTAGTAGGGAACCGGGAAGAATGGAGCGGTATTAGATATGGGGATGGAAAATACCTTTTTTTTTCGCAAAATCAAATCTGCACCCCATCTCGCATGTCCTTCCATATATCTAAGTGGCATTCCACAACAATTCGACCAACTGTATTCAATTTTATAATTGTGCGAGAGGAAACTCCTCCAGTCATCTTCAGTTCCTTACCATTCTTCCCCAATGACATAAATTACCCGTATTTATCGTCCACTCCAAGGGCTCTCCGTCTCTCTCCTTCGTCTTCGACATCTGCAAAGTACTCTAGTCCCGCAGCGGCCTTGTTCCGTGTGGTTTCTTTTCCGCATCGCCATCTTCATGGAATTGTCCATCGAAATCTTCATCTTCCTCCATTTCACAGTAATTCGTCGTTGTCGTCTTTACTTTTAAGAACGTATCCATTGCTTCTTGCCGTCCTTAAAGTGTAAATTTACCTATTACTGACCGTCTTCTTCATCCACGCATTCCTCCGCATTGACGTTTCCTACTCACGGGCGACCTTCGTCCTTCTTCATCATCCTCTGCATCTTTCACCTACACGAGTACTTCCGTCACTTCGGCGGGTCTAATGTTAGCACTAGCAGCTAACACAAAGCAAAGGCGAATGCACAGGCTGTGTACACTCCTCACCTTTCAGCTTTGGATGAATTCTCTTGGCATTTCTCTGCGGTTTATGTAAGTGATGCTTCGGTGTCGCAGTCAATGGAAGATCTAGTGCTGTAGAATCTGATGTGGACATTTCAAAGGCCATATTTAGGTTAAATTCACCGACGGGATTGATACTATTGCTAAGTAAGCAGCAGTGAAATATTATGCATACGAACATAACATCGATGAAAGACTGAATGTTGTGTGCTTTTGAAAGACCTAAAGGACGATCAGTGTGAGCTTGAAGAAGATATCGAAGCTCGGGCACGCGTACGCATTGAAGAAGTCGAAGCCGATGCATATTAGGGTGAAAGCGACAACAAAGACGAGGTTTACGGGCGTGTAAACCTCTTACGCCTTCGTGTGTTAATTTTGTGTTAGTGAGTGGAGAGGATCATTTGTAAGCTCGACGAAAGCTCAGAGAATGTGGCATTTACAACTAGTCAAGTTTGATCTTAAAGATATCGTGTAATTTCCATCATCACCTTGCAAAATTAACCATCTCATCTTCATAGAGCAGTGCCACGCTTTTTACGCCGCCCGTTAATTGTGGAGAAATGATTCTATTCCATCTGCGTTTACAACTGCCCCCAACTACAACTTGGAGCATTTTGCAAGCGACGCGTGCGGCGACTGTGCTCCGAGAAAGCCAAAGCTGTACGCATACCTGCTACACAGTTTCATCATCCCCTATCATTGAAGGTTACGTTAGGTGCCAAGAAGTAGTCTGCGGTTCATATTATTGTTCGGGACTGTGCTGCTTCTCGCTAACTTCCGCAGGTACTGCAATCATTTTCTTGAGTGTGTGTGCACGATGAAGGAGGGTAGCATGCCGCGTTCATTCAAAAGCGGGAGTCCTCACCATCCTGAATGCGAAAAAGTACACGTGCTTGCAGATTATATTGGCCTCTGAGTAGGCGATAACAAACGTTTGTTTAGCTAGCTAATGAGAGTGAGCCATTTGCAGCTGCACACTTTGTTGTGGAGACCATGGGTGTGGTGGTGGCACTGACAGTAGTGAATGCGTGAACGCCTGCTACATTGGTTAATTAGGCAAGGGTTCCCTACAGCTACCTACAGAAACGCCATTTTTCTTCAGTTTATCCAGCCGGAGACGTGAGACCTCACCTACAGAACTACCATTTACTTTCACCGACATTTTCATCCCAATAATCCAGGCATCCAGCCCATCAATCAACCACTCACAATAGAAGCTTCTTCTATGACAACTTGTGCGCACACGTTGATGGGGTTAGAGCGAGTTGGGTTGTTGAAATCCTAACAGCGAGCGTTTGCGTTGAAGAAAGGAGCAGCTGCGGATCCGCCACACATCCAAGACGCCTGAAGGATTGGCGAATTCGTCAGGTTGACACTGGGCAAGTACACTGCCTTGATTGGGCCGCTGTGTTGTTTTGTTGTGTTCACTGCTTGTTATTTATCACACATAGGCGACGACACCAAGTTCTCAGTTGAGTTCAGTCGTTATCACAATGCTAGACTAAATTGACGACCTGACAGAAAAAGTGGAATAGTGTTCGGAACCTTTGTTGATAGTTAAAAATAAAAGCCTTTTGCAAGCCACAAATATCTCACCTTCTCTCGTCTTCCAAACGTGCTACTAGTTTTAGTAGGTAGGCATTGTTGGATAGATTGCCATCTCTTGCGTGCGCTTTCTTTGTGTGCTTTGAAGCATTTTTACTGTTTCATCCGACTTGCTGTCATTGTGCTCCCATTTAGCAGGTTTTGAGGTTAGCGAGTCACCAATATCCAACGCTCTTTATGTACCTGAAAGAAACAAAAGACTTGTCGATTCAAGCCACACCACATTTTCTCAAGGTATTTGTCTTTGAATGGCGAGAAGGAAATCTCGTGCTAATTAGTCGCATGGAGGGGACTAGCTTGCCGCTGCCTCACATATCCAGCAGACTACATTCGTGGAAGAGTCCTGACCTCGTTGAGATCGAGCCGGTTACATGATCATCCTCTTTCGAATACAATTTAATTGCAGCGGGTTAACTACAACACATTACACGCAGCACCCACTGCAAATATTTCAGCACTGTTTTAGATGAAGATTTAGATGGTTCTAACAAGAAAACACGGGCTTCGCTCCAACATAATATCAAAATAACTCCTCAATTAATTAAATCAAATATATGTGTTATTCAAACAAAGCATATCTTGCATTATTGCATAAAATTTGCTGAGAAAACTTGCATTTGGTAAATACCAATGCTTTCATTATAAAGTCAATGTTGGTTTGTTTAGCTATGCTAGTGCGTCATAAATTCCAAGTTGGTGGGCTTCAAATTTCGTGGGCCATTTAATTGCGACAAGTAGAAGAGTAGTGTCCAAAGAGGGTAGGGGCGTAGTTGTAAGGTCTATGAGGTGGGAGGTCTGATCCAGATTTTCACTGTTGTTGCAGACAGCACCTTCAGCATTCTAATGCAATCAGGTATTTTCATGAGAAAAGTCAAATCCACGTGGCATCGTGATATCCAATGGATTAGTTGGATGTCTGGTGCATGAATTAAGGAAAAGTAAGGGAATTGAGTAATCTAACTCCTATTCGGTGTGAGGATTTCTGCATTTGAGCTGAGTTCCTATCTGTGTGTTTACTGGTAATTGATTCCTTGCCACTTTCGATTTCAATCTCAGCTGCTCCCTACTAGCCATTGCCTGGAAGACGCTATTTCAGATGGTAAGGATAGTTAGCTGATTGGTGGATAAAGTCATTCTTAAATGGCTCTTACGATCATGCTTATGGGGAGTGGAATGAAAATGGGGTTTGGTTTTCAGCGGGTCTTTGCCTCCATTAAGAGTTTCCACCGCAAATGACTACCACATGGAAAGCAAGGGCACAGGCGTATTTGTTCATCCATTTGAATCATCTACGCAGTCGCCGCGTTGTCATCGATACTGAGGTTGAGCAGATTCACCTAACTCACAAATCCTCATGGAATTCCCTCCTCGTCTCTCCAACGGAGAGGTTAGATTGAGCTCTTGGGGTTCGATGTGTTCCCCACACTGAAGGCTATTTTACAGTGATTTCTGCTGTTACGTTGGCCTACAAGCCACCCTGGCGAACCTGTTTGGAATTTTTGATACTAGTGGAAACCTTCGTTGGCAAAAAAACAAACAAGACTCTCCTGACACTGCAAACTCCTTGCCACGCACCGCTTCACTGCTCGCTTTGCATTCAAAGTGACTTTAAGAAAGGACTGCAGTTGTGTCTTTCTCCTGTCGCTTGTTTATGTTAGCGAGGTGCGGAGGCGGAAGACTCCATGATTTACTGTAGGCCTCCACAGTTTATGTAATCACTGTGCCTTGTGGGCGGAGCAAGGCCTCTACAATTACACTCCGTTGGCACCGATAGCGTGGGAGGCTAGAGGACACACTAGACCCCTGTGTTGTTAGTTTGTCACAATTTTCGCAGGAATAAACTCACAACAACTGCAAAATAGTTGTCTCTGCCATTTCTGCCACTGTCTAGTTGACGCGTTGGTAGGCCGAATAACCGAACGGCACTTTGGGAGAAGATCAGGTGGACTGAGGCCAGGCCATTAACATGGCAGATATACGAGCTTGGTGGCTTTGTGCTGCATTGAGTCCTCCTCCTATTTCCTCCCCCCTCCCTAACCCTCCTCTCCTCCCCTTATTCTCCTCTCTTCTTCTTCTTCTCCTCCTCCACCTCTCTTTCCACCGCTGTCTTGAGCTCTCCAGATAGCCGTCTTTCTTGAGCCACAACACTTCCTTCTGTGGATTTTACTCGCCTTTGTTACGAGTACTCTAATGAACAGCTTTTATTACCTGAGCCAACTCGTTCGTTCAAGGTGATTTGAGCTGTAGAAGTCAATTAAAGTCTGGTTAATATTTAACACACGAAAATATTCAACTCGTCTCCCACTTCCTTCGACACAATATCTTGTGACATTCCTGAAGAAGGCAGGTCTGCTGTTCACTGACAGAAAGCACCAGTGGTTGTAGACATGGCTGGGCCGGCTGTGGAGGGATCGGTCACCCCACTGTCAGGGTTGGGTCTGCTTCCGGCATGTCCGTATATTTGGTGCTGAAACAAATGACTGATTCTTTGACTTAAGGTGACTATGGAAAACTGCGACGTCCTTGCACTTGAGTTATGACTTGAAACAAACACCTACTTTCCTATACTCTCTCTCCTCAGTCGACTGCGAGATGAGGTACACTAGGTCATCAAAATTTCATTCATTCCATGTCAGTTACAGAGAGAACTATGGTGGAGGGAGGCTGTCTCGTGGAATCCTCGAACACATGAGGGAGGCATCGACTCACTGTTGCAGAGCAGAGAAACACTGCACCGAGAGATGCTTTGAACTGTCAGTAATTGAGGCCAGCGACGCCGCCAGCTGGGTGAACTTTCGTGCTGTTTGCGTGTCATATGAACCCTTAGATGCATGAACGCAATCCTACCACATGTTCTAAAGGCGTCCGCGTCCAGTTCGCGGTTGATTAGCAGATGCTGAAGGTCATTACCACAGCATAAAAGCCTAGACTGAAACGTCTGCTTCTTATAACAACTCCACACAACCATGCAAGCTACTCGGTTCTGCATTGGCATGGCCATACTGGTCTTGTTGGCAGTTGGTCTGCAAGCTGTACCACAAGCGAAGAAGGACAAAATGAAGTGGGAAGTACCTTCTGAGGAAGGCGAGCCCGATGATAATACCGAATTGGATGGAGACGCCGTCGGCGATGAACATGAAAGTGACACGAATGGTGCTGGCAAATGCGACGTCGGCGACAACGATGGATGTGATAGAGATGAAGGCGAGAACGATGCTAGATGTGATGGGGATGATGACGATGAGGATGGAGGTCGGCAAGGGCATGGGAGAGGAGGAGATCGTCGATATGTGAGAGGTGATGAATGTGCAAGAAACGAGAGCGATAATGAGGACGAAGGCGTCGACGATGACGACGACGACAATGGAGGAGGAAGATACCAGAGGAAGAGAAGAAGCGGAGGTCGTGGAGATGATGAAGACCAAGATGACATTGATGCGGATGTCGATGTTGGCTGTGAGGACATGCTAAGGCGACACCGCCGCCGCTACGCCTAAGGTGATTGTTGTAACTGAGGGGATGGACCCTTTAATCTGGCCTTTGTCGACGTCAGACGATCCCACCGTTTCTCTCTTATCAGAGAGCCAACTATTGTTAGCTGGTTCTTTCTCATCATAATAAAGCTCATCCTTTAGAATGCTACAAGGCTCCTCGTTCTAGTCGGTCATTCTGGACAGTCATTGGAGAAGGAAATGAGGGAGGGGAAGGGGGAAGGGAAGGGGGAGGAACTCTCCACCATCGATATCCACCTGTTAATTGATTGACCGCTGACCACCTCCTTGTGGATTCCAAAGGGGAGGAGACTGAGGAGCACTGCTGTAGCTGATACCAATGAGTCTCACAGGCCACCCACACTAAGTCACAAAATGCCGGACCGATTGAGCTAAAGACGGGATACTGCTGGGGGTAGTTTTGTGCCTCTAAGTTCCCCTCTGCGAAAAGTACCTACTGTCGATGGGGTCTGAGACTACCTGAAGACGTGTGCTGCTACAATTTTGATGAGAAAATCCCTTGTCTGTGCCCGCCTTCCCAAACTCCGATTGGTCATTGTCAATGGCGGGTGGTCTAGCAGTCGCCTTGAGTTAGGACCAGTCAAATCACCGCAAGGCTACCAGGATAGCATCGTCCGCTGTCCCCACCATCCAGTCAGCTGTCGTCTACACACACATCGTAAACGCTCGCTTTGGTCACTCGTACGTGGTGGATGGCATAGACACCCGATTTTGTGTCGGTCTCTCCTTGTTTAGTCTATTCGTTCACCACCTGTCCTCTGAAGAGGCAATGTGCCTTTGTGCTGGTCGCTGAAATCTACCTGTGCCATCAAACCGGCACACAGTGGGTGGAAGTAGAGAGGGAAATCACTGCTTGAGGAGTCGTTAAGTTGAGTCGAAAAGTGCCTGTGAAGCAGGTGGGACCTTCGCTGTGGATGGGTGAGCCAGCGTTAAGTCATCCACGGATCACATATCTCAATCCCTCATCCACCCACCACTACATTCGAAATAGTGTGCATCTCCACTTCCTTTTTAAGCCATATCTCACTGCAATTCAACTCATTTACTAGTAATTCTTCTCCAGTCCATCATCAATTACGACAATCTTCTCTAATTATCCATAATGAGTATGCATAGCCTGTCTGCTCTCCATTTGGTTGTATTAACTGTTAGTGCTGACATCAGATCTGTCAAGTTAGAGACAAGGGAGAGAGACGAAGACCGCCTGTGCGTAGGAAACGTCATTGAGGATGGATGCATGGATGAAGCCGATAAGTACTAGGCACGTGTTCACACTAAAGATGTGGAGAAGTAATGGATACAGACTTGAAAACGAAGACAACAACAAATTACAAGGAAGTAGAGAGAGACTTAGATTTCAATGAAAGCTTTGCACTGCGTCTAATTCACTCACCAGTAACATTCCTTCAGTCCTTTTTCTTACCACTAATTTTCTAAGACGATGTGACTCACTTTTGAAAAGACAGATAGAAAAATGAGGAGTTTGACCCACCTTCATACTCCCTTCGCCATTGCACCGCTATGAGGTGAACGGCCTCCTCACGTCGTTGATACAATTGGCTTTATGGTGGGTCGTGATGCGGATAGTTCCGAGGTTCTCCTCTGTGTTCGCACAAAAGTGAACCTACAGCTTCATAAAAGGAATATAGGCAGATGAAAGCCCGCTTAAAATGAATACAAGATCGAGTAGTGCCTGTTTATGGAAGACACTAGAAGACGATTCACGCGGTTGGATAGGTGGCCAAGTGGGCAAAGTATGCATGTGGGTTAAAGACGTCAATAGCGAAAGAAAGGAACGCAAAGGTGTGGACGAAGAGGAAGTAGATAAGCATTTGGGAATAGGTAGGGTTTGATGGACATGTGCATGAAGGTGTCAGCTCAGAAGAGGAAGCGCATACTACTTGTCAGCCTCGTCATGTCTACGCCCCTTTGAAGGCATTACGTCTTCAATGTACACGCCTCCCTCGTCCGCTGCGCCATCTTCCTCACGTTCGTGTACTTCGTCCTTGTCTTTGCCTTTAAGTCCGAGCGTTTCTGGAGAGGATGTTAGATTCAATGCGAATGTTAATTTGTTCATTCTCTTGCCCAAACATCTATCCATCCGCCAATCCACTTCGCTAGCCACCCAATCACCCGTTATTGCTTCATCTATATCTCTCTCCATCCCTATAACTTACTCCCTCCTTCAATCCTTTTCTTCACTATCCATGTCCTGCTCCATCACTCAAATTTATCTTGGCCTAACTAGTCGTCCGTGCATCCATTCCTTTTC
Organism: Taenia multiceps; assembly: GCA_001923025.3. NCBI lineage: Eukaryota > Metazoa > Platyhelminthes > Cestoda > Cyclophyllidea > Taeniidae > Taenia > Taenia multiceps. Next base: position 3,524,035 of record CM010315.2, on the reverse strand, counting down.
ACATCCACACATTCAATCATTCCACCATCTCTAAGAGTATCTTCAGCGCACTTACGACCCTACATCCATTATGCATGCCGAACATCCATGCGTATCATATGAATGCATGCGTAGAGATTGCAGAGGTGCCATGAATACCGTCAAAGCGTCAGTAAGGAAACGAAGGGCGCTTCAACGATTTCTTCATTTATTGGGGAAGACACTCTTAAAAGTGATGAAGACGTATTTAGAGACTAATTAAAGTGGATGGAAAGTAATTAGTCAAGGTCTTCTAAGTAAACGCTTCTACGGTGAGCTTTCTCATCGTTCATGCCTTTTACTCACGAAGTTTTTTCTCCATTTTTGCCCCGATTTTTGTGTTGAATGCTTGCAACACGTGTCACACATGCGTGACATCGACATTGTCAATGCTAGACATACCGAACTGTGTGGATCGACAAATCTAACCAAGTGGGATTTACTGGCAGACTATCTACAGGTTAGCGATGAGTTACTGCCCACGATTATGCACTTCGTAATAGGAAGACTACCGTGGTCTTGCGTTGCTCAGTTGTCATACTTTCGTGTTCTCTGCCCTCCCCACCGCTTGCTTCTCTTTTCTTAGAAATATTCAGTTGATTACAAACCGATTTTGTGCTTAAAAACGCAAATAACATGTGATCCCATGGACCAAAACTGGAACAATGCTCTCTTTCTTGCCTTAGAATAGAGGAGTCAGCCAAAAGCCAATGCCGTCGACACTAAATGTTCCATTTCAATCACCTGTTAGTTGACATTGGTTTGGGTAAAGCAATGTGTTTAATGTAAAAATGTTTAAGATGGATTTAATAAATCAGTTTTGTGCAAGTGGGTTTGCACCCACACATTCGAATTGCAATGACGGGGCATCAAGGGGTAGAGGATGCAATGTGGGAGCCCTTATTACGAACGTGCACGCGTCAACTGTGTGAAATACGAGGTTTGGCACGCGCGTCTTCCATCCTGGTGATGCAGACACTGTCGCGTCCATGCTCGTTTGATTGTCTCCCAACATTTCACAGCTTGTCAACACATGAATTCTGCCTGTGTAGAAGGCTCAATAAAGTCTGGAAGTTGGAGTGGGAATAGAGCACTTCAAACTATCCCGAGCATAGTTGAGGTGGAGCAGTTGGCATTTGGCTTCGGTACCCATCCACTTGCGAATGCACTCATCAACCTACCTCTTCATCCTTTCCACATTCCAGCATGCGTTCATTAGCCCACATTCCTTCTCAATGCCCTCGCCCTGCCTCACTCTCTTTTTTCCTCCATCCACCCAACTATCCACCACACTTTTCTCTCATCTCATTTCCACGCATCACTCCACCCTTCTGTACTTTCTCCTGCTCCTCTATTCAAATCATTTTCATCCACTACTCTCATCATAAAACCACTTTTATCCTGCATTTCCTTTCTTTTCCGAACCATCTCGCACTGCTCCAATCCATTCGCCTGCAATTATCCTCCAGTCCTTTATCATCTACAGCAATCTCCTCTCACCACCGCCCACGTGACTGTTAGCACAATGTGACTACCTCATCTCACCTTGCCATCGCAATCGATAAGTGTGTTAAGAGTGGAGCTGCTAGACACCGAGCAGATGCACATTACCCTCCACACATTGTTATCAGAGTTAGCTTCATTGTAAAGTGCGGCACGAATGTTTTCGAGGTCCGCTCATTTCTACCCACGTTGGTGCCAACGAGGGTGGCGATGGCACTTTGCGACGACATTAATGCGAAAGAGGAGGTGAGGATGAAGCGGATGAAGCAGGGAGAGGAGAAGGAGACTATGGAAAGAGAGTGAAGACGACGCGAAATGTGACCATATATTTGCTTGTCTTCCTCCAACTCCTCATAGTCCATATCTTCATAATTCCCGTAGTCATAGTCATTCGCTTCTTTGGAGCATTTGTTCAACTGTTGGCCATCTTCAAAATGCTCTCGATGTCGCGGCTGTGAGTGTGAATATTGGGGTGTGAAGGAAGTGGCGTTGGTTCAAATGGCGAGACTGACCACCAAGAGGAGCGCATAGACGAAGAAGACGAAGAAGTGTGATCACTTCATTCGTACACATTTTATGAAAGGGAGTCGTAGGCTCGTGAACCCTATAAAGGCGGTGTGGGGCTTGACCGATGGTGAGAGTGGATGGATGCGGTTGATGAAACTGTAGCGTACTTTCAGAAATAAAATCCAACGCCATATGCAGTGTCCCGTAGAATGCGAAATGAAAGACAAATTGTGGTATTAGAGACGGAGCGATGGATGGACGGATGGACGATAAAAGGATGGAAAGGAAAATGGATTATTAAATGAATGACTGGATAGAAGGACAGGTAGGTAGGTGAATGGGTACATGGAAAGGAAGGAGATGAACGAGTAGATGCATGGGTGGATGCAAAGATGTATGGATACGGGGTGGGAAAGATATTATTTCTGGTAAACCATTTGTACAATGATGTCAGTATCCAACACAGCGTTTTTTAAAAAAAAACACGCCTCGCACCAACCTGCCAGCTCATCAACGTGCCTGGGTGGCATTCTGCATTGGTCAAACCAACTGCTATCAATATGATACCAGCTTTGTCTACTGCTGCACTTATGAGTGAAGAAACTCTTCCAGTCATTTCACCTTCTTACCATACTTCCTCAATGACATCAAATTGGCCGCTTCCACCGTATTCGATATTTCCGAAGTACAGGAGTCATTTTCATCTAATTGTCGATGTCTTCTATGCGTACACGTACCCACTGCCATCCGTATTCATCATTTACTCATCCACCCTGTTTGATACCCCTCTTCATCGCCTTCCATGTCTTCCGGATACACAAGTCCTCTCTCCGCGTTCACGGCCCTAATGTTAGCACTAACACCCACTATGACGCGAAGGAGAACAGACGAGCTAAGCACACTCTCCACCTCCCAACTTCTGACGAATGCTGCTGGCATTTCTCTGCCGTTTATGCAAGTGGAGCAGCCTCGATCAATGACGGCAGTGGGCTTCACCAAATGCTGTAGGAGTGGTAGAATATCGTGGATGAATGCAGTGGAATATCACATGGGGTGGATAGAAATTGTGCACGAGGAATAATTGCGTGGTCAGGACCTGTGACAGTGGTGTTAGAGGAGAAATTGGTTTTCTTGTCCACAAAGGTTTCCGTTAGTGCAAAGCCTCCTAGACGGTTTGTTTGGGTGGTTTGTAGCGCAACATAGCAGCAGAGATTCCTTTGAACTACATTTCGTTGCGGAGAACATGCCTGATCTGAGGAGTTCCATGAGGATTTGCGAATTAGGCAAACCTACTCATTTTCGGCACTGATGATGACGCAGTGGCTGCACTGGTGATTCAGCTGGACGAACAAATATGCTTGTTTGCTAGCTTCCCATGTGTTAGCCACAAGCGATGGAGTTGCGAAACGAAGAAGAAAGAGAACCACTGGAATTCTAAGTCAAATTTCCTTCCCATCTACCGCAACCATAATTGTGAGAACTAAATAGCCAGCCATCTTTACCGTTTTCATCGGTGTCTTTCAGTTAGTGACCAACCAGGAGTAATTGCGACCAACAATCTGGCAGGAAATTAACTGTCGGCATGCGAATAAATAAAAATGCAGCTCAGATATAAGAACCACTGCACAAAGTAGGAGACAGACTACTCATTTTCCTTGCCTTCTCCAATCCATTTACCAGATATTCGACCAATCCAGTGAGTGTCAAGATGACACATGATTTTCACCATGGTTCTCAAGTAAACGCCTTATCGCACTAGCATGGTGAAGGTGGTATCCATAAGGGGCGAAGAATCTCGATGACGCTCCTCAGTCCACTGCCTTCTGTGTCTATGCCCAGTCGCCTTTGGATACTACCCGTTTACTTGGCACAATCTAGTTGCACACGGATGTCGAACCCTAGCAACATGAAACTTACAGCAGATTAGTATAGCAAAGCAAACATTGACATTACACTGGAAAAGCTTATATTCGCCCACAGCAAATTTTCTTAGCAAATTTATTGAAGGTCGCAAGAACATGCATTTACTAAGACTGTTCCACTGTTTTGCTAAGTAAATCCTTTTAAAGGCCCAAACATCACATTGGGCTGATATGAAATCCATGATACTAAGTGAATATTAATGTCAGCTACCTACCTGGCACCGCTGATGTGTTCCTAATGTACAATGAGGGCAGTATTTTGCAGTAAATGCACTGCTATTAGAGGTCATTCGAAAGAAGTTGGTCACGTAAGCATCTCGACCACAGTGAGGTCATTGTTATAATGTGCAGTCTCCACTCCTCAAGGCGCACGACCATAATGGAAATTGAGGTGTCTTGTTGCTAAGCTAGGAATAAAACGTACTGGAAATATAAGGCATTGGTAAGCTAGTCCACAACACGCAAATATTCACACTGGTTTTCCCTCTCGCTGAAAAAAAACGAAGCATTTTGAACAAATGCATTAAGGCTTAGGTTACCAAGCCTAAATTTGTTTCTCTCAGATGCATAAAAAGAGTTGAACATAACAACAAAATCTATGCACGAAATCGGTACTCGTCATGCGGTGCCTACTTAATAACTTCAGTAGCACGCTTCGAAGACCAAAGTAGGCGAGAGAAGTTAGTGGCTGTATTCAAGTTATCCATAACAAAACACAGTTCGATTTAAACGGCAACACGAAATTTGGCGTCTTGAGACTTCCCTTAGGGTAAAAGAAGACATAGTACTGGGACAGAATACATATTCTGGAACCAGAGGGCTTGGGGGCTGTTGGCACGGCCTGGAGGTCTGCCAACCGGCTAGTACAATACAGCCACCTAAGTGACCAAAACCCCCTGATCAGTCCCTTATGTCAACGATCACAATGTCATCAATGCTAACAGAAGCACCCACGAGCCGACCGTGTTTTCTTATAGTTCTATCAATTCCACGCAGCACTCGGTGCAGGAAATGCGCATTTCTTAGCCCTCCTCCCTCACGATAATGTGTCCCGGTGAAAGATGGTGGTAGGAATCCAAGTTTTTGAGTGGGTCGAGACACGAAACACACATTGTGATTCTAGGCTTTTTTGATGCCGTGGAAGGAACGCGAGGGTATCGTAGAACTCTGAGCGAATTGGACGATCGGGCCTCATAGCAACGGAGTGCTATCCAATGGAGTCCTGCGCATGCTACATCTGTTGATACACATTTTGGTGAATGGAGCTGAGTTGCCTAATAACAGGAGAGAGAGCTTACGGGGATGCTTGACCACAACGTCGCTGATCCCTCTTGGCAGCTCTAATGGACATGGAGCACATGGCTGGTGTCGCTTCAGTCGTTAATAGCTTCCTTGTAAAACACGAGAAAAAGGGAGATGCCGAAGATAAACGTCGATCTACGCCCTCCTGTTATGGGATGTGAAGGATTCTCCCATGTGTAGCACATGCACTTCTTTCACACCGCTAACGTTTGCCAGAAGCGGTATGGGGCAGGATAAAATCCGTCAAAATTTGGTCCGCCTTCCACTGCCACCAATATAGTGCCCCGAGAATTCCCTTAAGATGAGAGAAGGCACAATACTAGGGCAGAATATATATTCTGGAACCAGAGGGCTTGGAGGCTGTTGGCACGGTCCGAAGGCCGGCCAACCGGCTAGTACAATATGGCCACCCAAGTGTTCGAAACCGACACGTCGAAAAAACAAAGTACTACTACACAATACTGCATTTCCGAATGGCTCAACATTCGCCTCAAAGGTAAAGAAATCATCGCCATTGACCACAAACGCCTACGCCAACATGAGTCAGAAGCAGAAGACTTTATTGACGCGGCCCATAAACTGCAAATGAAACAAATTTTAGGTAAAAGAGTTTGTGTTCATGAAAGCTATGTGGACAGAATTCATGATTGCGCCATCGCAGATGGAATGCTTCCTTCACATCAAGAGCACAAAAGCAACTTCTACAGATGCGCAACCCCTCCACTGTTGCCCAAATTACACAGCGGCATGTGGCAGACTCCGCTGTACTCATCACAATGGTTAGAATGGAAAATGGGTCTTCTCAGCTAGCTGTACAAATTCCTGATTCGCAAGACCCACTATCTACGAAATAGATGAAATGTTTTAGTTCCTTTACCGTGCTAACGCAACCCCATGCTGTTGTCCTGAACTGCAAGATTTTACAGGTGAGGACGCAGTTGCTCCGCTTCATGAGAGAACACATAGCTGAAGTCCTCAAGGCGATACTCATCAGTCCATCATCTCCTCACCGCGTGACCTGCATACTTGGCTCATTTAAAGTACAGTCCGAGGACAACCCTCAGTGTAAATAAGACCACTTTGGACTATCTTTGAGAAGTGGTGCAATAGTTGAATTTGCAGCGATGGTGTAGAGAGTTGATGAGGATGGCACCTCCCTATCGCTCAAACCTCGACCTTGTCTATTCTCTCACTTCATCTACGAGGGTAACTCGAATGGTGCCGCATTACCAAGATTGACGCACCTACTCCAGGCAAAAAGCAGAAGTTAATCATCGCGTAGTATTCAACGGTGCGACAGATGGATGGAGAGTTGGGTGGATGGATGGATAACGAAATGGAAGGATAGCAAGATAGGGGATGGATCAATGGATAGTTAAGGGATGAAGGGATGGATAGGGACGGTTGGGTGAGTAGACAGATAGGAGGTGGATTCTGAATTGATTCATGGATCCAGCCTGACATAACTGGGCTTTCGCTACGTTATCGTGACTCCACTCGACACTCCTCAACTCCTAGCTCTGTTCAAATAAAAGTCACTCCCAAATTCGTGCTCTTCCCTAGTATTTCAGGTGGTTCAAATGCGCAAATGAACCATCAACGTTGAAATAGGAAGTCTTCATGTCAATTTTTATTAAGAAAAAAACTGAATTTCTTGCAAGAAATACCCACACTCAAATCACTACATTGGTGAGAGAACTCGATGAAAGTTGGAAGACAACCAAATGAGGAAAGTCCACACCATCGTCCGATTCCATCAAGCCTAGTAAATCCTATAAGTGTAAAATCCCATCGTCCACCTGGTACTCTTCGTGGTTGATGTGCTAAGGTCGGGACCGTCGGTCACTGTGGCATTTGTAGTTAAGCCTTTTGATTCGGTTGCATCGTCATGGGATGGTGAAGAAGGGTGCTCGGTTGAAGTAGACTCTCCAACTCCATGCACTGTCTCGCCCTCATTTAAATCCTTTTCGCGTCCTAATTTCTTCCCATTATGCTCATCCTCCTCTTTGTCTTCTTGATGCTCATTTTTACCAGTTTTATGCTCCAAATCCTTCCTCATTTTACCACAGTCGTAACCATCGCTTGATAATTTCTCGTCTTCGGGTCCACTATCGAAGGTGGAGAAGGCTATGCCTTTCCGTTTCTTTTTTTCACATCCCAGTCCTATGCGGACGCTGGCAAAGACAAGTTGGTCAGCATTCATTTTATGAGGCGACTGCAATTGCGAATGATGGGTTTTATTTTGAACGTCATGCATTTCTCCATTAGACTTGATGGGTATGGCGTTGACACAAATGGTTAAAGGGAGCACAAAGAGAGGCACGGTTAAGAAGTACAGACTCTTCATGGACTTTTGATGAGTGGAAGTGGAATGTGTACAGCTCTTATATAGATAATGAAGGCCTTGACCGCGTGTGAGGAACAAATTTTCCGGTTGAAGAAACAACGGTGGACTTTGAGGGATAGAAAAGTCCACCCATTTCAATGATACGTAGAAAGTGGAAAAAGGACATAGATGCACAAAAGTGTCTTGAGACGTAGAGCAGCGAATAAATGGATGGATGGATGGATGGATGGATGAATGGACACGGGTAGTTGGAAGCATGGGTGGATAAGAGGGGAGAAGAAGGTAGAGAGAGATTGATGGGTAGATGGCTAAGTAAATAGAAGAATTTGTAAATAAGGAAGTCAACAGGTCTTCATTTCCGCGGATTCATATCTGCATCGATGACGAACCTCTACTCAACACCTTCAGCACTTGAAACACGCCAAAAACCACTTGTGGCCACAACCTGCGCGTCCCTTAAAGCATCCAGATGGCAACCCCATCGCAATCCAATCAAATGAGTTAAAGAAAATCACGATGAATCAATTTCTTTGTTCACTAGAAGGATCCGCTCCTTGCATCCATCTTCACATCCTCCTTCTTTATATTCACCTTAGTCAGTTTCACACTTCCCATCATTCATCTCTTCATCATAATCGTAATCCTCTTTATCCTCCCTTTTTGCATCCATCACTGAAACAGACAGTGCTTTTACAAATCTTCTCTTTACGTTCCATCGCAAATTGTTTTTTGCCACAGCGAAGTCGGTTATGTTACGCCTGAAACGGCTGGTCCAACCTATATCAATTGAACTCTTGTAGGAGGCCATCCACTTTACCATGGGGATCAGTGGATGGCTAAAATAAGCACAGAGGTACAAAACTTGAATGGCTGACTCTTTTGTACTATAGAAGCAGTAGGTTAATCTGTAAGGATCTTATAAAAGCCATAAAGGCCTTGACTCAGTGCACGAACTAGCGGTGCCGGTTGAAGAAACAGAAGTGGACTTTATGGAGCCGAGGTTATCATCCAGTTCAGTGATGAGTAGAAAGTGGTAAAAGGACAAAGATGAACAAAAGTTCCTCCAGAGGTGGAGCACTGGATGGATGGGTGAAGCCGGGACGGAGAGAGATAAGTTGAATTTTGGATGGCTAAGTGGCTAAAAAGGGGATGGATTAGTAGGGAACCGGGAAGAATGGAGCGGTATTAGATATGGGGGTGGAAAATACCTTTTTTTTTCGCGAAATCAAATCTGCACCCCATCTCGCATGGCCTTCCAATTACCCAGGTGGCATTCCACAACAGTTCGACCAACTGTATTCAATTTTATAATTGTGCGAGAGGAAACTCCTCCAGTCATCTTCAGTTCCTTACCATTCTTCCCCAATGACATAAATTACCCGTATTTATCGTCCACTCCAAGGGCTCTTCGTCTCTCTCCTTCGTCTTCGACATCTGCAAAGTACTCTAGTCCCACAGCGGCCTTGTTCCGTGTGGTTTCTTTTCCGCATCGCCATCTTCATGGAATTGTCCATCGAAATCTTCATCTTCCTCCATTTCACAGTAATTCGTCGTTGTCGTCTTTACTTTTAAGAACGTATCCATTGCTTCTTGCCGTCCTTAAAGTGTAAATTTACCTATTACTGACCGTCTTCTTCATCCACGCATTCCTCCGCATTGACGTTTCCTACTCACGGGCGACCTTCGTCCTTCTTCATCATCCTCTGCATCTTTCACCTACACGAGTACTTCCGTCACTTCGGCGGGTCTAATGTTAGCACTAACAGTTAACACAAAGCAAAGGCGAATGCACAGGCCATGTACACTCCTCACCTTTCAACTTGGGATGAATTCTCTTAACATTTCTCCGCAGTTTATGTAAGTGATGCTTCGGTGTCACAGTCAATGGAAGATCTAGTGCTGTAGAATCTGATGTGGACATTTCAAAGGCCATATTTAGATTAAATTCACCGACGGGATTGATACTATTGCTAAGTAAGCAGCAGTGAAATATTATGCATACGAACATAACGTCGGATGGAAGGATGAATGGTGTGTGCTTTTGAAAGACCTAAAGGACGATCAGTGTGAGCTTGAAGAAGATATCGAAGCTCGGGCACGCGTACGCATTGAAGAAGTCGAAGCCGATGCATATTAGGGTGAAAGCGACAACAAAGACGAGGTTTACGGGCGTGTAAACCTCTTACGCCTTCGTGTGTTAATTTTGTGTTAGTGAGTGGAGAGGATCATTTGTAAGCTCGACGAAAGCTCAGTGAATGTGGCATTTACAACTAGTCAAGTTTGATCTTAAAGATATCGTGTAATTTCCATCATCACCTTGCAAAATTAACCATCTCATCTTCATAGAGCAGTGCCACGCTTTTTACGCCGCCCGTTAATTGTGGAGAAATGATTCTATTCCATCTGCGTTTACAACTGCCCCCAACTACAACTTGGAGCATTTTGCAAGCGACGCGTGCGGCGACTGTGCTCCGAGAAAGCCAAAGCTGTACGCATACCTGCTACACAGTTTCATCATCCCCTATCATTGAAGGTTACTTTGGGTGCTAAGAAGTAGTCTGCGGTTCATATTATTGTTCGGGACTGTGCTGCTTCTCGCTAACTTCCGCAGGTACTGCAATCATTTTCTTGAGTGTGTGTGCACGATGAAGGAGGGTAGCATGCCGCGTTCATTCAAAAGCAGGAATCCTCACCATCCTGAATGCGAAAAAGTACACGTGCTTGCAGATTATATTGGCCTCTGAGTAGGCGATAACAAACGTTTATTTAGCTAGCTAATGAGAGTGAGCCATTTGCAGCTGCACACTTTGTTGTGGAGACCATGGGTGTGGTGGTGGCACTGACAGTAGTGAATGCGTGAACGCCTGCTACATTGGTTAATTAGGCAAGGGTTCCCTACAGCTACCTACAGAAACGCCATTTTTCTTCAGTTTATCCAGCCAGAGACGTGAGACCTCACCTGCAGAACTACCATTTACTTTCACCGATATTTTCATCCCAATAATCCAGGCATCCAGTCCACCAATCAACCACTCACAATAAAAGCTTCTTCTATGACAACTTGTGCGCACACGTTGATGGGGTTGTAGCGAGTTGGGTTGTTGAAATCCTAACAGCGAGCGTTTGCGTTGAAGAAAGGAGCAGCTGCGGATACGCCACACATCCAAGACGCCTGAAGGATTGGCGAATTCGTCAGGTTGACACTGGGCAAGTACACTGCCTTGATTGGACCGTTGTGTTGTTTTGTTGTGTTCATTGCTTGTTATTTATCACACATAGGCGACGACACCAAGTTCTCAGTTGAGTTCAGTCGTTATCACAATGCTAGACTAAATTGACGACCTGACAGAAAAAGTGGAATAGTGTTCGGAACCTTTGTTGATAGTTAAAAATAAAAGCCTTTCGCACGCCACAAATATCTCACCTTCTCTCGTCTTCCAAACGTGCTACTAGTTTTAGTAGGTAGGCATTGTTGGATAGATTACCATCTCTTGCGTGCGCTTTCTTTGTGTGCTTTGAAGCATTTTTACTGTTTCATCCGACTTGCTGTCATTGTGCTCCCATTTAGCAGGTTTTGAGGTTAGCGAGTCACCAATATCCAACGCTCTTTATGTACCTGAAAGAAACAAAAGACTTGTCGATTCAAGCCACACCACATTTTCTCAAGGTATTTGTCTTTGAATGGCGAGAAGGAAATCTCGTGCTAATTAGTCGCATGGAGGGGACTAGCTTGCCGCTGCCTCACATATCCAGCAGACTACATTCGTGGAAGAGTCCTGACCTCGTTGAGATCGAGCCGGTTACATGATCATCCTCTTTCGAATACAATTTAATTGCAGCGGGTTAACTACAACACATTACACGCAGCACCCACTGCAAATATTTCAGCACTGTTTTAGATGAAGATTTAGATGGTTCTAACAAGAAAACACGGGCTTCGCTCCAACATAATATCAAAATAACTCCTCAATTAATTAAATCAAATATATGTGTTATTCAAACAAAGCATATCTTGCATTATTGCATAAAATTTGCTGAGAAAACTTGCATTTGGTAAATACCAATGCTTTCATTATAAAGTCAATGTTGGTTTGTTTAGCTATGCTAGTGCGTCATAAATTCCAAGTTGGTGGGCTTCAAATTTCGTGGGCCATTTAATTGCGACAAGTAGAAGAGTAGTGTCCAAAGAGGGTAGGGGCGTAGTTGTAAGGTCTATGAGGTGGGAGGTCTGATCCAGATTTTCACTGTTGTTGCAGACAGCACCTTCAGCATTCTAATGCAATCAGGTATTTTCATGAGAAAAGTCAAATCCACGTGGCATCGTGATATCCAATGGATTAGTTGGATGTCTGGTGCATGAATTAAGGAAAAGTAAGGGAATTGAGTAATCTAACTCCTATTCGGTGTGAGGATTTCTGCATTTGAGCTGAGTTCCTATCTGTGTGTTTACTGGTAATTGATTCCTTGCCACTTTCGATTTCAATCTCAGCTGCTCCCTACTAGCCATTGTCTGGAAGGCGCTATTTCAGATGGTAAGGATAGTTAGCTGATTGGTGGATAAAGTCATTCTTAAATGGCTCTTACGATCATGCTTATGGGGAGTGGAATGAAAATGGGGTTTGGTTTTCAGCGGGTCTTTGCCTCCATTAAGAGTTTCCACCGCAAATGACTACCACATGGAAAGCAAGGGCACAGGCGTATTTGTTTATCCATTTGAATCATCTACGCAGTCGCCGCGTTGTCATCGATACTGAGGTTGAGCGGATTCACCTAATTCACAAATCCTCATGGAATTCCCTCCTCGTCTCTCCAACGGAGAGGTTAGGTTGAACTCTTGGGGTTCAACGTGTTCCCCACACTGAAGGCTATTTTACAGTGATTTCTGCTGTTACGTTGGCCTACAAGCCACCTTGGCGAACCTGTTTGGAATTTTTGATACTAGTGGAAACCTTCGTTGGCAAAAAAACAAACAAGACTCTCCTGACACTGCAAACTCCTTGCCACGCACCGCTTCACTGCTCGCTTTGCATTCAAAGTGACTGAAAGAAAGGACTGCAGTTGTGTCTTTCTCCTGTCGCTTGTTTATGTTAGCGAGGTGCGGAGGCGGAAGACTCCATGATTTACTGCAGGCCTCCACAGTTTATGTAATCACTGTGCCTTGTGGGCGGAGCAAGGCCTCTACAATTACACTCCGTTGGCACCGATAGCGTGGGAGGCTAGAGGACACACTAGACCCCTGTGTTGTTAGTTTGTCACAATTTTCGCAGGAATAAACTCACAACAACTGCAAAATAGTTGTCTCTGCCATTTCTGCCACTGTCTAGTTGACGCGTTGGTAGGCCGAATAACCGAACGGCACTTTGGGAGAAGATCAGGTGGACTGAGGCCAGGCCATTAACATGGCAGATATACGAGCTTGGTGGCTTTGTGCTGCATTGAGTCCTCCTCCTATTTCCTCCCCCCTCCCTAACCCTCCTCTCCTCCCCTTATTCTCCTCTCTTCTTCTTCTTCTCCTCCTCCACCTCTCTTTCCACCGCTGTCTTGAGCTCTCCAGATAGCCGTCTTTCTTGAGCCACAACACTTCCTTCTGTGGATTTTACTCGCCTTTGTTACGAGTACTCTAATGAACAGCTTTTATTACCTGAGCCAACTCGTTCGTTCAAGGTGATTTGAGCTGTAGAAGTCAATTAAAGTCTGGTTAATATTTAACACACGAAAATATTCAACTCGTCTCCCACTTCCTTCGACACAATATCTTGTGACATTCCTGAAGAAGGCAGGTCTGCTGTTCACTGACAGAAAGCACCAGTGGTTGTAGACATGGCTGGGCCGGCTGTGGAGGGATCGGTCACCCCACTGTCAGGGTTGGGTCTGCTTCCGGCATGTCCGTATATTTGGTGCTGAAACAAATGACTGATTCTTTGACTTAAGGTGACTATGGAAAACTGCGACGTCCTTGCACTTGAGTTATGACTTGAAACAAACACCTACTTTCCTATACTCTCTCTCCTCAGTCGACTGCGAGATGAGGTACACTAGGTCATCAAAATTTCATTCATTCCATGTCAGTTACAGAGAGAACTATGGTGGAGGGAGGCTGTCTCGTGGAATCCTCGAACACATGAGGGAGGCATCGACTCACTGTTGCAGAGCAGAGAAACACTGCACCGAGAGATGCTTTGAACTGTCAGTAATTGAGGCCAGCGACGCCGCCAGCTGGGTGAACTTTCGTGCTGTTTGCGTGTCATATGAACCCTTAGATGCATGAACGCAATCCTACCACATGTTCTAAAGGCGTCCGCGTCCAGTTCGCGGTTGATTAGCAGATGCTGAAGGTCATTACCACAGCATAAAAGCCTAGACTGAAACGTCTGCTTCTTATAACAACTCCACACAACCATGCAAGCTACTCGGTTCTGCATTGGCATGGCCATACTGGTCTTGTTGGCAGTTGGTCTGCAAGCTGTACCACAAGCGAAGAAGGACAAAATGAAGTGGGAAGTACCTTCTGAGGAAGGCGAGCCCGATGATAATACCGAATTGGATGGAGACGCCGTCGGCGATGAACATGAAAGTGACACGAATGGTGCTGGCAAATGCGACGTCGGCGACAACGATGGATGTGATAGAGATGAAGGCGAGAACGATGCTAGATGTGATGGGGATGATGACGATGAGGATGGAGGTCGGCAAGGGCATGGGAGAGGAGGAGATCGTCGATATGTGAGAGGTGATGAATGTGCAAGAAACGAGAGCGATAATGAGGACGAAGGCGTCGACGATGACGACGACGACAATGGAGGAGGAAGATACCAGAGGAAGAGAAGAAGCGGAGGTCGTGGAGATGATGAAGACCAAGATGACATTGATGCGGATGTCGATGTTGGCTGTGAGGACATGCTAAGGCGACACCGCCGCCGCTACGCCTAAGGTGATTGTTGTAACTGAGGGGATGGACCCTTTAATCTGGCCTTTGTCGACGTCAGACGATCCCACCGTTTCTCTCTTATCAGAGAGCCAACTATTGTTAGCTGGTTCTTTCTCATCATAATAAAGCTCATCCTTTAGAATGCTACAAGGCTCCTCGTTCTAGTCGGTCATTCTGGACAGTCATTGGAGAAGGAAATGAGGGAGGGGAAGGGGGAAGGGAAGGGGGAGGAACTCTCCACCATCGATATCCACCTGTTAATTGATTGACCGCTGACCACCTCCTTGTGGATTCCAAAGGGGAGGAGACTGAGGAGCACTGCTGTAGCTGATACCAATGAGTCTCACAGGCCACCCACACTAAGTCACAAAATGCCGGACCGATTGAGCTAAAGACGGGATACTGCTGGGGGTAGTTTTGTGCCTCTAAGTTCCCCTCTGCGAAAAGTACCTACTGTCGATGGGGTCTGAGACTACCTGAAGACGTGTGCTGCTACAATTTTGATGAGAAAATCCCTTGTCTGTGCCCGCCTTCCCAAACTCCGATTGGTCATTGTCAATGGCGGGTGGTCTAGCAGTCGCCTTGAGTTAGGACCAGTCAAATCACCGCAAGGCTACCAGGATAGCATCGTCCGCTGTCCCCACCATCCAGTCAGCTGTCGTCTACACACACATCGTAAACGCTCGTGCGTGGCTTTATGGTGGGTCGTGATGCGGATAGTTCCGGGGTTCTCCTCAGTGGTGGCACGGAAGTGAAGCTACTGCTTGATGAAAGAGATGTGGGCAGACACAGGCCCACTTAAAATGAATACAAGGACGAATGATGCCTGTTTATGAAAGACACAAGCAGGCGATTCACGCGGTTGTATAGGTTACAGGTTGCCAATAGCATCAACGATATGAGGTGACCGTTTACCTCTCAGTGGTGCAATTGCGAAGGGAGTATAAAGGTGGGTCAAACTCCCCATTTTCCCTCTGTCTTTTCAAAAGTGAGTCACATCGTCTTAGAAAATTAGTGGAGAGAGAAAGGACTGGAGGAAATTTACTGCCGAATGAAGTAAATGCAGTGAGATATGGCTTATAAAGAAAGAAAATTTCCACACAGTAATGTTTCCATGAAAAGAGGTGAATAGAAGGCATTTAAAATGGATGGATGCGTTGAAGTGAAAATGCACATTCTTTTGCATGTAATGGTGGGTAGATGGAGGACAAAGTTGAGAAAAGGAGGGATTGAGATATGTGACCTATAGGTGAACTAACGCTGCCTCACCCATCCACCGTAAAGGTTCCACCTGCTTCACAGGCACTTTTCGACCCAACTTAACGACTCCTCAAGCAGTGACTTCCCTCTCTACTTCCACCCACTGTGTGCCGGTTTGATGGCACAGGTAGAATTCAGTGACCAGCACAAAGGCACATTGCCTCTTCAGAGGACAGGTGGTGAACGAATAGACTAAACAAGGAGAGACCGACACAAAATCGGGTGTCTATGCCATCCACCACGTACGAGTAACCAGGGCGAGCATTTACGATGTGTGTGTAGACGACAGCTGACTGAATGGTGGGGACAGCGGATGATGCTATACTGGTAGCCTTGCAGTGATTTGACTAGTCCTAACTCAAGGCGACTGCTAGGCCACCCGCCATTGACAATGACCAATCGGAGTTTGGGAAGGCGGGCACAGACAAGGGATTTTCTCATCAAAATTGTAGCAGCACACGTCTTCAAAAAAGCGCTTCACTCCTTACTGATTTAACCATTCCTCCTTTTCATGTCTTATCCATTCTTCCACCACTCCAGAATTCGTGGGCGATTGGACCATGAACGATGGTGCGAGAAGATTTTTGTAGACGGAGAAATACTGGAGGGAAATCGCTGGTATTTAAAATCATATGCATTGCAATCTGGCGAGAAAAGTGATAAAACAGCACAATACTTTATATGCTGAGAGACGTGAATTGAGAGCAGATAAATAGAGATGGATGTGCGGAAATACGATACACACTAGGTTGAATGGAATGGTGGATTGATGCAAGACAAAGCAGAGGTAGGGAGCGACTGGGATAAAATACCCACGGATGACCTTACTCCACCTCGTCCATCCACTGTAAAAGTCACAATTACTTCACAAGCACTTCTACCCTCAAAAAATCATGTGACGCCTCCCTCCGACTCACTTCCTCGTCACACCGGTTCCCCAAGGAGAGACTTCCTTCCCTACCCCACCACTTCACCATAGCATGTGCAGTTTGATATAATTAGTCGATTTCAGAGACCACCACAACGACACATTTGCTCTTCAGCAGACGGGGTGGCGAGCGAATCGACTAACTGGGGAGAGTAAGATATCGAAATGGATGTCTTTGTCACTGACATTCCCCGAGTAAGGAAAGCGAGCGTGTACGGCGTGTCTGTATATGACAGCGGAAAGAGTAGTGGAGACAGAGGATGATGCTATGCTGGTGCGCTTGCGGAGATTCGACTGGCCCTAACACCTGGGTGACTGCTATTCCACCTGACATCGACAATGAGCAATCAAGGTGTGGCAGGGTGGGTCAAGTGCTATGTCTAGAAGAAGGTCCGCCCCAAAAACTGCAGCGAAATGTGCTTCTACGTAGTCGCATACTGCACAGGTGGTGGGGTCTTTCTGCAGAGAACTTGGGAGCACAAAACTACACCCCACCATAATTTAATCTCTGCAAGATTGGTCGTACATTTGGTGACTTGATGTAGGCAGCCTCCATAGCCTCCTTTTTTGGGCCATTGGAGGATAGGTAGTGGTCAATTTCTCTACAAGTGGGCATCGAGATCGTAAATTCTTCTCTCGATTTCATTCACCTCATTCCCTTTCTCAATGATTACCAAAAATGGTTAACAAGAAAGGCATTTAGTGACTGAAAATGAAGACTCTACGGAAGAAAATTACATTAACGCATTACCTGTTGCCACCTGAACACAAAATTGTTGTGTGGGTGAACAACTTAAATGCAGCCACCAACGTCCATCGCTGCCTTCGGTTTCCAAAGCATGCTACTGAAGCCATTAAGTAACCACTACATGATGAGTTCCGATTTCTCGCTTACATTGTGCTTATTTGCTTCATGAGACTTTCTCATCCTATGTTTGAGCTATTAGCCAGCAGTCGGTGCCAAAATCATGGCCACTATATGTCCCACTTCTTTCATCTGTTAGTTGGTATTATTTAGGTTGAAGTAATGTTTACGCTAAAAGCGTTTAGAGCGAGTTTAATAAATGGGTGTTTGTGTGAGTGGGCTTGCGTGCAGTCGAGAGGACAGAAAATGCAATGTAGGCGCCTCTATTGCTAATGTGCAGATGGGAAATGGATAAAATATGAGGTTAGGACATGCGCCTTTAATCCCATTGATGGAGATTCTGCCGTAACCATGTTCGTTTGATTGGCCTCCAACATTACACCGCTTGTCAACACATTTGAAGTATGTCTGCTTGTGCTCGTAACAGCGGATCGAGTCTTGACTAATTCCTTCCAGCGGATTGTGCTATTAAGGCCAGAAAGCGAAATATGGATGAGTAGACACGAGAGCTGATTTGTATGTCCCAGCCTGTACATTCCTACCCGACTGATGCCTAGATGTGCAGTGAGACGCTTTGGTGCTTAGCAAGGTTGGAAGCCTAGAGGGACGGATACTGGAGATCATAACACTGACCTCTCTGAGATTGGAGAGATCACATGCTCAACCTACTTCAATAATTCCCTTAATTGCAGTAGATTAACAACAAATTAATGTTCGCTTCTTTAGCAGGATGCAATTCAACTCTGTTCTGAACGTATCCTATATTGGTATCAACAGGCAAGCATAGATTTTGCATCAATTTAATGTAAAAGTAAGTCTTTATCATTTTAATTGCCACATGTGTCCCATCCGCGGCTCCTCACACTCACTTCAATGTTGTCCCTACAATGCTCTATTTGAATGACATGCTAATGCTGTAAAAGCTCTGATCGTTTACCTTTGGAAGTGATACCGATGCTGAGAGAGGAGGTGGATGCGGTCTTGACACCATTCCTGCTCCTGTAGGGTGGAGCTCAAAATGCACAAGACTTCGACTTAGGAACAATTTGAAGGTCCAGACACAGGGCATAGTTTGGTTTACGAGGAAGCAATTAATGGAGACAAATTGTCCCTTTCTTCTCCCATCCAGCTGATTATGGAAGCCCTTCTAGTTTGAAAAGCGATATTAGGCGCAGAAGCGAGCAGTGTGATTAAGCCCTGAACGTGTCAATGCTACTAAAATAGCAAAGCCATCATGAGCGGAAAATTTCGCAAACAAACAGAGGGAGGTGGGCTTTTGAACGCATTATACTTTGGTTAAATATATGGGCATCCGCGAGGTGAGCGCGTCGATACTGTTGAAATGCATGCAGCCTACCACTGCCAATTTTCGGCTTGAATGAAAGATGTTCTTTCCACTCCTTCCACGCACACACAGAAAACATACCGCCAGTCAATCCTCTATCGCAGACTAATGGTGCTTTACCACCTTCCTATTAAGTCAAGGTACCGCATAAACGCCGAATAACCTATTTACCGCATTGGAGGCATCACCGCGACCGCTCAAGCATGCTCCGATGTGACGATAACACTACCACAGGCAGCAATTTCTCTTGTTCCTCAAAATTGGATCTGCGTCGAGCATTTCTGTGCCTTTCGAAACCTTCCCGATATTCTGGCACTGTCATCAACCCTTCATTCGACTCCATGTCATTTACAGATGCAACTGTGGCGGAAGGAGGCGTCTTTGCAAGCTTCTCAGCCACCAACAGGATTTGACTGCCAACAGCTGTTCAGCAGCTCACATTGAAGGGACATCGCCTCTTGTTCAAGATGGAGAAGCCCTTATAGGAGGGATGCAGTGATATGCCAATAGGTCGGACCATCAACGACGCCAATTGCGTGAATTTCTGCAATGTTTACGCGCGCCACATGATCATTAACATCAGGCGTGATTTGGTTCGCCCATTACCTTCACCTGCTTTGTGCCCTTCTTCCTTGCCTCAGGCCTACCCGAAAGGGGTGGATGCCGTGTCATCATTGGCGCCTACGTTGGGACTGTTGTTCAGTGAAAATCGGTTTGTCGTCTGACTTGAACTAAATGAGTGGGAGGGATGCAGAAGTTGATGGTGGAGACGATGGGAGAAGAAACCACAGAAAGCATATGAAAACAACTTGCGCAAGGAATTGGAACACGTTGTGTGGTTCCTGCTGTATGACTTCAGTAGCACGCTTCATGGTGTATATGGATGCAGATGGGCGACAGACGAGAGCGGCGTGTGCATTAAAGACATTGGGAACGATAAGTAAAGGCGCAATGGTGGTAAATCTGCCAAATGGTAGGTGCACTTAGAAGGCATCACAGACTGGCTCAAATGACCATCACGAAAGGTAAGTCTCAAAACATTCTAAAGGGCAAATTTATTTATGGAGAAGAGCTGCCCTAATGAAAACTGAATTTTTGGTAAGGGAGAAACAAGTGCATCGTCTGACGTTGACTTAGTTCTTATCAAAGTGCCCATTCTCACATTACAACAATCAGCGGAGGCGTAGCGACCGCGACGTCACATAAACATGTTATCTCGGTCTCCTCACGTTGCCGTGCGGAAGATGTGCCACAACGCATCTTCAACATCATCTTCCACGATGCGACTATGGCCATAGGTGGTCTGATACGTTGGCATGCCATAATATTCCTTGCAGTAGTGTTCCACCACTCTAAAAAACTGAGTCCATGCCTCCACCATATGGCCAGATGTTTCGCGAGGGAGCCTTCCTCCATCACAGTTTTCCTGTAAACATGGGCAATAGAAAGAGATTGATGACGTAAATAGTGCACTTTATCTTGCAATCAAATAGTAGGAGGAGGAAGGTAGAAGAGCGGATATTTATATTTGTTCAATACTCAACTATGCGAACTTTACATATTTTCACCGCCACCTCGGATTTGAGTGTCAGCTATTTGATTTTTGCGGCTGGAAGTAAACTTAACCTCCAAGGACTAAAAGATTTACTCTCTGTGGAATGTAGACTTAAAGGAGGAACATGACACACCGCTAGTCAGCACAGAAGACAAAGTGGCAGCATCTTCAGTGAGTGGGCGGAAAAGGGGTGGAAACAGCACCTTCCCCTCTGGCCACAAGTTGGTTGTAATGGTGGTGTTGGCTGTAGTGTTGGATGGTCTTGACCTTGTTGTCGAATTCACCTAATTTAAGATGCCTCCACACCAGCCTAGATGAAGTTGACAACTTGGCAACACCGGTTAAAGTGTTCTATGAAAATGGCAAATTCGGCAAATCTACAGACACTCCGTTCCAATAACTACGTGATGGCTGCGCTGGTGACTCAACTAAATGAACGAATATGCCTATGCTCTAGCCTTCCATGCATTATTCGTATGTGAGGGAGACGTAAGATGAAGGCGGACGAGACCCACTGGAATATCAAATCAAATTTTCCTCCCAACTCCCACAAATATGATCTTAGAGGGTAGTCATGGGTGATTCCAGCGCCAAGAGCTATCCATCTTGACCATTTGCACTGGTGTCTCGCAGGCAATGACCGACTAAAAACATCTAATATCAGCAACGAAAGCGATAAAGGAACACTTGTTAGCACACGAACCCACACAGGAATCTTGTCATCAATGCTTTACGCGCTTGTAATTGTGATGCACAAAATGTGGTTTCCTTTTACATCAGGTGACCTGAGTCTAGTCAGTCAAAGCCCACCTTACTTCTTGTGCCCTTTACCCATGTGCCCAACTACCCATCTAACAATCAGTCAACCATTTCTATTCACGCATCACTGCCTCAGGTATTCACTCTCAATCCAAACATTCACTGCATTAGTGTTCGTATCCACTGAGTCATCCATACACTTATGCACATTCTGTCCCTCCATCTATCCACCTATACATCCATGCACCCACTCAACCATCCTAAACACCTTTGTCGTTCAAATGCCTTTAGCCCACCACTTTATCCATGGAGCATTTTTCGTGCGCACAGGTTTCTCTTATGCTACTTAATATTGCAACAGCAAAATCCTTAAGCAAGGTGTCAGGGGATGTGCACCATTAGATGAAATGTTACTCCCAACATTGGTCAAATGCTTTTACTCATGTAAAATGCAAAGGATTGGAAGCAGCATTCATGTACCTCCTTGATGCGCTCTTTCTCGCCTTCGTATTGGCTGTGAGTGCAAATGCTAGACCAGTCAAGACGAGAGAATGCTAAATGTGATTGGAAGAGGGGAAAGAGTGTGAAGGGAAGCCAAGCGGAGGCAAGAAGGAGGAAGGATACGTGAACCTGGTGGAGATGGAAGAGGGTAAAGTAACGCCGGAGAGGAGGAACACAAGGTTCTGAAAGATGTGGAAGACAATGTAGGGTGACACAGACACGTGCACTTGGAAGACATTGATTAATTATCCTGCATTCTCTCATTGAGCCTCCTATTACATTTTCATTATTTACGGCTAGCTCAACTATTTTGACATAGTGTCGCCCTTGAGTTTGCAAATAAAGAAATCGTCGAAGGGACTTTTGTTTTAGCGCATTTGCTTTGCCTACATTTGCAGCACCTCCGCTATCTCCACGCATGCGTTATAGCAGTGTGCGTGGCTGTTCGGCATGCGTAGTGAAAGAAGGGTCGTAAGTGCTCTGCTGATACTTCCAGAGATGGTAAAATTTTTGGATACGTGGATGTACGAAGGAACGGATGTAGGAACGGATGTCTAGGCAATTGCAACTCCTCTGCAGCTAATTCTTCATCACAGCATAATACACATGAGAAATGGAAAAGAAGTAGTCTTCTACTCATTGTCTTCGGTTTGAGTCGGTAAGACCTAAAGCGGTTGCTTGCCGACTCACCCACCCACTACTGTGACAAACACTCAACATTGAACTTCTAGAACTGATGAGCCTTGAGAAAATTGGAGGAGGAGGAACTCATTGGCATTTTAAGTTTCCCGGTTATGGCAATTGAATGTCATTTTGGGTGTGAGAGCAGGGACCGTGCACGTGGTCCAAAGTGCTGATAAATATGCAGAGCATCACTGCAGCTAAGCAGGTCAGCTCGATGTGACCTAACAGATTAGACAGGCTAGGCTACTGTTTTAGCAGCAGCGAAGGACCACGACACTGGCAGTTAAACGTGTCCATTAAAGTCGATGGCATCAACCAATGAAATGCACGTGACGCAGTGCCAAGAAGACGTAGTCGGGTGGAAAACACTTCTACTAGTCCCCTTGTTCTGCGCCTGCACCGGCATCTCGGAATCCTGGCCACACGGAAGACAGACCGCCATCATCCAGCCTGACAGCTTCCCCAACTTCGATGGGCAGCGTTTCTCACGTTGTTACGCATTTGCATGAGATGTATAATGGAGGCATGGGCATTGCTCCTCTGCTCCTACCAAGATGTGTCGTGTCTGGAGGTAAAGACGAGACAGTTGCGTTGGCTGACCCGCACACACGCACACACATATGTTCTTACCAGTTGGGGCGACTAGCCACGTGAACGAAAGAAGGAAATGGACAATGGCATGCAGACACAAACTGAGACAGATAGAGTGGAAAGAGTGCAGATAGAGGAGTTATTGTGTGCCACCATATAGAGAGACTCTGCAAAAGGAGGGAGGAAAGAAGTTGGCCATGAGGTAGGGAAGTAAAAGGTCTCCTCAATTCATAACCACTATCTTCTGCCATGCCGCAAGAATGCTTAGTAAGGCAGTCCTAAACGTCACACTACGCACAGTGAAGGGTTGGCAGATGTGCAGGGCTTGAAGGCGCCATTCAGGGCATGCGGTCTTCTCGATGGAGTAGGAAGGAGTATCTGCGAAGACGACCTCTCACCACGTTTGCAGTAAGCAAGTCATGACCTTTGTGTTGAATCCCACAATCACCACAACTGGTAGCTATGCATGCACTCATTTCAACACGCCAGCTCTCTTTACCACTTTCGCAGTCCTAGTGCTCCCACTATCGCAGGTGATCAAATCAAGTAAGAAAATCTTCCAAAAGCGGTTGAAGGTGAAGGCTGTCCTGCATTCGAGAGCAACGCAATCGCTCAGACCACCAGTAGTGCGTGTGGTTCCACGGTGGGCGTGTGAATGCGCCAGTCACTTCGTAGGTCAGGAGTAGGCCACTATAGTGGCCTACATCATTCGACTACATGCTTATAAGCGCACATGCGTGTGGGTTGCAAATACAAGTTCCGTCTTTTCACCTGGAGGAGAGATGTACCTTTTACTCTGCTTCATGCAGTTGGCAACTTTTTTCTTGCATAGCGATTGAGAAAAGACACCTTCTCAAGCTTAACTTTCATTAGCACGTGGATGTTAGCAGTTGGCAAATTATTATCGGTATCTTATTTAGTATATCTGGCAGGCGTAGTACGTGTTTTTAACATATAAATAGTCTAGGGTGCTAGAATTGTCTAATTTGCTCCCAATCCTTTGTACCGCATCACATTACATCGCTTCGCATTGCATCTTGAAAAGCTAGTTTGACACACACACGTTGACCGATTAGGTCATTTTTCCTAATCTTCGAATTTAGTTATTGAGCAACTGGTTTGGGGAGCACTAACATTGGAGCTACTCACCCACTATGAAAACTCGGGCCGTTTCACCTGCCTCTTCTTGTTAGCCAACTGAAATGCGCCCATTCTTTTGTTTTCATTCAAATACTCCACATTGAGTCGCTTCTTTCACTACCATGTTAAGCCATTAGTCTGATCCTTCTGATGCGCTTGCCAATGTGACCCATCCTTATCTGTGATCTGCATCACGAAATGAAACGCCAAAAGAGATATGGTAAGCAGAGAGGCGAGTCGGGGTGTTGGATGGGTGCACTAGTAGCCAACAATTGCTTGAATGCATTTGACTCTAGAGAGAGTTAATACTGGCACTGAATGGCACACATATAACGAACCGTAGAAAGAGGTGCCGATTGCACAATGGCTTACGTGTAGCAATTGATAATTTGTAGGCTTTTTTGCCTCTCTCCACGGTGCCCAGAAGGCATAGATTTGGCGCCCATCCACTCACAAATTCACTTAGCAAAATATATTTGCATTTCCTACTGCCCTTTCAGGCATCTCTCGGGCAGAGCACTACAGGTATAGCTGATCGAATTCCACCACGCGACATTTTAATCTGGCTCTGCTTTCTGGCAATCAGAACGATCACCCTGAAAAATATTTATTAAGAAATGAGCTGCCAAGTATAACAGTGTTACTTTCTGAGGGCTTATGTGACGCTGAACAGTAGTAACTTGCCAATCACTTTTATGCGCAATGACAGGACTATGGCAACAAAGCAATCCCTCATTCTCAGCTATGCCCTGCCCCATTACTTACTTATGCCTCTACCCATGCATCTGACTATGCATCCATTTTTTCGCAGATCCACACATCCAACCATTTTGCCATCTAGGAAGTAACTTCAGCAGAGCACTTACGACCCCAATTCCATTACCCATGCTGAACATTCATGTCCACTGCATGAACGCATGCGTGGAGATAGCGACATGCAACAAAAGGCAGTCAAGGTGTCTGTGCCGAAACGAAAGACACTTTGATGCTTTATTTATTTGCTCAAAAATGGCCATTGTGAAATAGAAGAGCAGGTTGAAATTCAAAAATGTGTGAATGCGGTCCAATGGGGTAGACGCAGGCTAATCAAAAATATCTTCAAAGGAAACGACCTTTTACTCATTCGTGCAAGCTCTAAGCCAAAATTCATCGACATTTTTACGGCTTCTAGGTGAATGACACTTGTTAGTCTTGCCATCCCTAAGCTTCAATTCATCGTCTCTTATGTCTTTCAAGACGACCTGTTTCTTGTTCATGCACTCTCATCCACTCCTCTCTTAATCGTCTTCGATGTCTTCCATGTATCTTCTCGCTGCCTTTAATCTTATGGTTATTGTCATTCCTTTCTTCTAAGCGCCAGCGTTTCCATTAAATTTTGCATCGTTTACTCTTCTTTTGTGGTCTTCCCTCTCCCTTAAGTGCATTTGTTCCCCCTCCTTTTCCTCCTCCTTAACTGCCCAGGCATTAGCACTGACGGCCAAAACGATGAAGAGGATAGCAAGTGAAAGAGATTCATACTCTTCATGTGCTAATTTCTGGTGATTGCTGGCCAATTATCCAGAGGCGCGATGTGTCGTTGACTGACATCCCACACGATAGGCGACGATAATGCTTGACCAAACATGGAGTGGGTCTGTGGAGGCAAATTGTGTGGCCATCCTTTCCTCACAAGGCACAGTGATTACAAGAAGTGTGGAGGCCTGCAGCAAGTCATGGGATGTACCATTTCCTCACCTCGCCAAAATAAACAAGTGACACGGGAGCGACACAACTAAGTTTCTCCATTAAAATCACTTTAGATGCAGAGTGAGCAGTGAGGCGGTGCACAGTGAGGCGTTAGCGATGCTAGTATATTGTATCGGGGGAGGGAGAGAGAGAGTGACAAGCTTCCCTTTAACCACACTCAACGTCTGCTTTGTGTGTCATAGACGAGGTCATTTGAGACACCGATCTTCACGAACGTTAACCACAGTGCCAGTGATGACAGAGGAGAAGTGTGCTTGTTTGTTTGTCAATGAGGGTTTCCACTAATGCCAAAGACGTCAGGCAGGTTTAATAAGGTAATTTGTGGCCCAACATAACATCAGAAATTCCTGTAAAGCATCCTTCATTGCAAAAAGCACGCCTGATCCGAAGTGCTAACTAACACCTGCGAGTGTGAATGGGGTTGCGGTGGTGAATGCACAGCTACCAGTTGTGGTGATTGTAGGGTTCGGCACGGACGCTTTGACGTGTTCCTTGTAGAAATAGTGAGAGATCCTCTTTGCAGGCACTTCATTAACTCTATTCAGGGAATAGCATGTTCTGCATGACATCCTCAAGTCTCGCACACCAGCCAACGCTTCACTGTGCATATTGTGACGTTTATGACTGCCTCCTTAAGCTCTCCTGTCTCAGTCGCTGTGACTAGGTTCATGGTAAGGGATAGCGGCTGTGAAGTGACTAAGGATCCGTGGGCAAATGGGCGTTGTCTGAAGCTCCTGTCAAATTTATATGATTGATTCTGGGTCATAGGGCAGCTTTCACTTGATCAGGATGACCAGACTAACTTCTTCACAAAGCGCCAAAGCCACGAACACAACGAATAACAATTCCTTTAAACTTCCAGTCAAGTGCCTCCATCAACTGCCAGCCATGGAGAAGGCTTTCAATGGTCTAGTCAGCAATGAGGCTGTTCGTAGAAGCTGGTGCGTGACATGACATGTGCGCCGTGTGAGAGTCGACTGCTCCCTTATCGCATCTTTCAAAGCACGCGGGCCTATGCAAAGTAAGAATTAGCCTGCTCGTCTTAATGTCTGGAAGTAAGGTGAGTATCTGTTTATCGAAATGCCAACCCAAGTGACCTAGTGTGAATGGGCATGCATGTGGCAGTGCGGCAGTGCTAAACATCAGGATGAAGGCAATGAAGCACGCAACTGAGCTCTCAAAAGTAGACGAGAGGTGGATGGAAAGAGGACAAACACTACACTCACGATCCTCTCTTGGGAAGGAGCTGCAGGTTGATTGTTTGATGACAGCGCTAGTAACTAACACCGAATAAAACATGCACTACAAGTCGTTAAGATGAGTGAGGTCAGTGGTGAATGCGGAGCTCAAGTCATTAGCTTTGTCTGCATCCAGCTTAAATTGGTGGAGAAATTAAGACGTAGAACGAAGATGAGTAATAGTGGAGAATATAGTGAAAGCGCGGAGGTCGGTGGGTGAAAGCGCGAGAAGCCAATGCACTGGTATATACATGATCCATGTTATGTGTGCACATACCGTGGTGAAATAGCAATTGATGGCAGACTCGACTACCTCTCTTCACGGTTCCCAGAATGCATGGAAATACCTCTTCATTTCTCACTCTCTAAACCTATTTACTCGTGCATTCCTCTTCCATCATCTTAGTCGTCTTTACACCATTCCAGCATGCGTCCATCGGACAACCTTCCATCTCATTCTCTTTCTCCCTACTTCCCTCTCTTTTGCCATCCATTCACCCAACCGTCCATCCAAATTGCCATCTATCCCATTTCTTTTGCATTTATACACAAAGTACTTTTTTTATCCATCACTTCATCCAAGATGCCCTCCATTCACCCCTCTCAACATGGAATCACCTGTTTTGCAATATGTTTTGTCTTTTTTGCGTCATTATGCACTGCATGCAATTTGTTAGCCAGTAATTATTTTTCGGTCCTTCACCATCTACAGCAATCTTCTCTCACCATCGGCTATGTTCCTTTCGCCCACGTAACCGGTGGCACAATGGGACTGTCTTATCTCGCCCTGCCATCGCAATCGATGCACGTGTTAGGAGTGGAGCTGCCAGACACCGCGGTGAGGCTCGTGACCATCCAATTATCTTTGCCAGAATCAGCTCTATAGCAACGTGAAGTCCTCCTCAATTTTAACCCACATTAATACTTGTGAAGTAGATAGCACTTGTGATGACAGTGATGTAAAGGGCACGTTGAAGTGAGTGAAACAGTGGAAGAGGGGGGGAATCTGCAACAAGGGCAGGGCTGTAAAAAGGCAGAGAATAGAAGGAAGATACGGAACATGATTGAGGAGATGGAAAGGCAAGCGAAAGAAGGAGTCGAGAATGATTCACGATGCAGCAAAGAGTTCCGATGACGCGGACGTGATGACGACGTGAACAAGCATGTGCTGGAGCCTGCTAACCACTGATTGAGTGAAACAAGAGCTTGTGCGCCTCCGAGTTTAGTCATCCAAGAGTTGCACCAGCACGGATTTGTCCATCGCACCTCCATCTGACCATGAGAGCTTTGTGGTGATGGGCGAATACTTCCCGCCAGCAAATAACGACAATGACAAAACGTTTGTCGCTTTCAGCAAGTTGGAGCAAGTGTGATGTGGAGTCACCTAAAACCAGGAAGGCATGTAAATTGGGGTTGATAGCAATTTAGCTGTGGGAGGATATAGAGAGGAGTCTTAGCAAGGGCACAGAGATTAATTTGCATGCATCGGATTTATCCTTTATCCGTCACTCCACCTCCCCCTCTCTCCAATCACCCACTCATCTATAAGATTTTTATTCATGATCCCGAAACCAAGCATCACGTCTTCACCTTGTATCCAAGCCTTTATTAAACCCGTATTCCTTTATTTAGTCATTCACTGTCTACTTATCCAATCTACATCAATCCATTCATCCATCCATTTATTCTTCCCCTAATCTTCATTCATCTTCCCCTCCACGCACTTAATTACCCGCCCATCTATCCATCCCATTCAAAATTCACATGCTTTTCCTCTACCACTACTTTTATGCAAACAGTGCTTTGTGCACAGGTTTTCCTTCTGCTGCACTCCACCGCACCGCTCAGCACATCAACCAACAGCAAGTGGCCAGATAGACGCTATTAAATAAGACACCATGCTCATCATGGCTCAAGGCCCTACTACCGATAGATAGTGCACAGAGATGGAAAGTGTAGGACATGCACCATCCTGCTGCCATGCTTCTCTTCCCATTAGGAGTTAGTGCCCATGCCAAACTATCGAAGGTGGAGATTGGACATGTGTAAGTGGAACACACGGAGGAGACATGAAGAAATAGAAACAACTGGATCTAGGAGATGAGGGAGACATGAAGAGTGACACAGACACGTCCACTTAGAAGACATTGTTTAATTATCTTGCATCTACACCACTGACCTTCCCTTACATCTATTAAAAGAATTCTAGAGGTGAGGCTTTTTATAATAAGGTACCACCGCCACATATCTGATAGTCAAAAGAGAGTTAGGAGAAAGGGATGATAGTGGTAACCTCAAGAACTCCATGCTGTTGACGTGGCCAGTTTATCCACAACTCTCAGCCATGTTGACGGCAACAGATGCCTGCTGTGGACGAAAAGTAGACGAGCCTTCTTCAGGAATGCCTTAATGCATCATGTCATTGGAGATGCCAACCGATGCTAATGCAAGAGGAGAATCAAACGAGAATAAACTGATCACATGGCAAAGAAACACATTCCGTCCTCCATTAAAATCATTTTGAATGCGGAGCAAGCAGGGTGGCGGTGCACTGTGAGGCGTTTGCAGTGCTAGTTGATTGTATTAAGAGAGGGAGGGAGGGAGAGAGAGAGTGACAAGCGCTCTTCCCACCACACTCATTGTCTGGTTTGTGTGTCATGGACGAGGTCAGTTAAGACACTGATCCCCACGACGACAGTGGTAATAGAGATGTAATTGCGTTTGTCTGCGAAGGTTTCCACTAATGCAGGTTCGCTGAGGTAGTTCGTAGCCCAACATAGCAGCAGAACTTTCTGTAAAATGCACCTTAGCGTGGTAAACACACCTAGTCCAAGGGGTTCAGTAAAATCCCTCCGTGGAAACGGCAGCAAAAGTGATCCATGTAAACTTGTAAAATTTGGTGAAACCGCTTATGCTCGGTGTCTATGACGGAATGGGGGCTGCGCTAGTGATTGAAATGGACCAATGGAGAATGTATGACATCGAAGTGGACAACCAGAAACCCACCCTACAAAGCGCAAAAATACTTACACCAATAGGAGTTCGATCTCTCGAACCCCTCACTTCTCTCTTAATCCATTTGTCAAACACTGGGCCTATCCAATAGACATCACAGGGCCACATCATTTCGGCTCTAGTTTGCACGAAAATAGCCAAGTTTACTACAATGTTAAAGCTGGCGTCTACGACAAAAATGAAAGAAAACTAGGCAACGCTCCCCAGGTCATTGACTTCTGTGACTATGTTCTTGTTCCTTTTGGATGTTACCCTTTTATTTGCCCTAACCAAATTGCACATCAGAGTTGAATCATAGCAAGCGGGAATTTGAAGCAGATTAGCACAACTAAACAGACATTAAGTTTACAATTGGAACGTTGGCGTTTACCAAATGGGCTGAAGTCAAGAGCATTAATTTCCTTTCAAACAAATGCAAGCTGCTCAATAAACAGTACTGATTAGTTTGCAGTGGTAAATGCGGACAACACCATGTAGTTAACCTATTGTAAGCAAAAAGGCATTAAAAGTGGGTGAAGCATGTAATCTCCTCCATCACAGCGGGGCCAGTGCTACGGCCAACAGACCACGTTCCCCGAGACTTTCAACTCTGCCGACCACCGAAACTTCTCAATGCACTTCCAGGCATTACTTGCATTGGCGATTGCAGGCAGAGCTGAGTAAATCAGCTCCATGTGTCTGCTCGCCCTAATTCCGTTTTCCGTTGCTTATAACTAAAGACCGAGGAAGGAAGTCATCAAGACTTGGGCTGCCAATTCTACGGATACTTACATTTTGTGCGCGATAAAAGCGCGCAGGCAGCAAATCAGAAATTGATATCCCAAAAGCTTCATGATTTGGGAAATGTGATTCAATTGCAATTGTGGCAAAGTGAGACGACATGAGTCCAGTCAGGCAAATATTACAACCGAACTTCATGGATGCACGGGTGAAATGGGATTCAAATCCAACAAAATCAACGACTTATATTGCCACTACTTGCTTTCGCAAAAGCGGCTTATGCAAAAATGACTAGTTATATACACAAGAAGAAGGCAAATGCCACTCGCCCAACCCCATGTATGATCGAAGATGTCTGGAGCACTCTGTTTCTGGCCCAAAATCCGCGTGTTCCACAGCAGTCTGGAGATTGATCCACTGCTACGTACACTCACACAGACAGACTTCAAAAGAGTTGGAAAGCGATGTTATGTCAGGTGACAATTAAACGAACGCAGATACGCGAGTGTCGCCATCACTGGGATGGAAGGCGATGATGCCCAACCTCAAATTTCACCCAGTTGCCGTCTGCATGTCAACAATATAGGCGCTAACATTGCATCCTCTAGTCTCCTGATGTCCCGCTATTGCAACCCCACTGGATGCAAGCCCACTCACGCAAACACTGACATATTAAATTCGTTTTAAACCTTTCTAGAGTAAACACGTTGCTTCAACCAAAACAACGTCAATTAGCGGCTGTTAGAAAAGAGGCGTTTAGTTCTGATGGCGTAGGCACCCACTGCTGGCTAATAGCACAGGCAGAGGGAGACAAAACTACAAGGCGCACGTTACAGCACAACGAACGCAAAAGATCGGAACTCGTTAAGCAGTGCCTACTTAATGACTTCAGTAGCACCCTTCTGGGACGGTCAAAGGCGACAGAAGTTGGTGGCTGCTTTCACTATCGATAGGCGAGAGGGAGTTAAATCATGCATAGATCTTCATTATCTCAATCCTCTCCCTCCCCTTCTTTGTCCTCCATCTTATTCCTATTTTGTTCAATCTAGCATGCATCCCATTTCCACACATCCAACCACCGATTTCTTCCTTCATACCTCCCTCCATCCAAATGCCTTCCATTCAAGTCCCCGATCATGTAATGATTGTGCCCTATTTCTACATTTTTCATCCATTTTGAGCTATAACCAGCAAATTTCCTCTAGTCTATCATTGGCCACAGCAATCTTCTCTCACTATCGATCACGGTTTTTTGCTCGCGCAAACACTGGCACGACGCGGCAAATCTTTGTCTAGGCAGATAGAAAGTAAAGATTTAGCACGCCATCTGTACTAAGAGTGAAACTGCAGGACGTGGCGAAGGGGCGGGTGAATCTTACATATCGTTGACACCGTTGGCTTCATAGTGGGTCGTGATTCGGACATTCTCAAGTGCAAGTGTCATCACCTCTTCTAACCTCACCTACTCTGTCTGTGTTCTTTTTCCATCTTCCAAGCACAGGTGTGCCTCCTTGTTCATGTCTTCCCCACTCTTCGCCTTACATTCTTCTACGCATTTCAAGCGCACGTGTCCCTCTTCCACCTTTCCTTCCTTTTCTACCAATTCGTCTTCGTTCACGTTTTCAAGGTGTGCATGTACTTTCTCCTAATTAATTGCTCTGTCGTTTGGACTTACTGCTGAGCGACGAGTGCGACGGCAGCAAGGCAGTGCGTACTCTTCATTTTCCAACTTCTCGTTACTCCTCTTCATATTTCAATTCATTACCTACCAGGAAAATGGCCTTGCCTGATGGTTGAGCAAAATTTTATCCAATGTTGCACATCTGATCACCTGGTGTCTGCCGACGTCTTGGACGGTCCAGTAGAGCTTAGCAGAAGGGACAGCTATGCTTACGTAGATGGTGCCGTGGAAAAGTTGGTGGAGGAAAGGCATTTGAATAATGAAAGGGAGGAATGGATAGAAGAATGCGTGAAAGGGCTAGTGGATAAATGGAGGAAAGGGAAGATGAATAAAAAGGATGCGTGGGTAGATGGACTTAGGTAATTTGTGTAAGCGACCGATGATTAGATGAAGGAACACGAGCTTAACATAGGTGTGGATACAAGGCAAATGCGTAATACTCAGTTTTGGGATTATGTGTAGATATCTTGTAGATGAGAGATAAGGCACACTTCATTTTCCAACTCTCTTGACAAAAGTTGTTCACGTTGTGCTAATAAATATGGGGGCGAGGGCGCCAAAAGCAATGTTGAGAGAAGATTGCTGTGGGAGGTGAAAGACTGTGGGGAGGGGAAATTACCAGCAGATGAATCGGATGCAGGGCAATATGGCGTGAAACAGAGGAAAATGTGTGCACAAATGCGGTTCCATTATGAGAGGCGTAAACGTGAGGCGTTTGGATGGAGGTGTGGATAAAGGAGGAAGTTGGTGCATGGATACATGCAAGTGGGATGAATGATAAGCTAAATGGGATTTTGGGTAAATTGGAGAACTAGAGGGTGGGAGTCGGGGAAGGAGGGATTGAGAAGGTAGGTACACTGATGGACGTGTGCTGGAATGGCAGAAGGATGGATAAGAAGAGAGAGGGGGGAATGGAGGACTGGATGGATAGAGACAGTAAGGAATGCAGTGGTTGTTTGATAAGTAAAGTTTTGAGTGGATGGTTGCTGAATCCATGTCTTCAGGGCACCGTGGTAGAGGCAATCAGGTGTCACACACTAATTGCTCGTTCACCATACTGCGTGCACAGATCACATGGCCTGTTTACACACACTTAAACCATGCCAACGTACGCCCACCAACCCACGTCGGCATTCCACACATTCACCTACTCACCTCTATGCTCCCACAGCACTCTCCATCGTTTCTCATCTTCATCCGTTATCGGAGTTGTTTTCTTGCTGCTTAACTTGGATGCAGATGTAGGCGCTGGCTTGAGGTCTACATTCATTGCTGGCTGATTTGATTTCGATTGTCAGCACACGCACCGAACATGCTAATTCCAACTTGTACTGAAGGGCAACTCACAAAAGTGGCACTCTGCGTCCCCATTGATATAGTACTAGGCTGAAGTGGTGTTAACGAACACACCACTCACTGCCGTACAGAAGAACTATGAGGCAGTCTGCATGGTGAGAAGGCCATACCGCAAAGCTAAAGTTCAGCTCCTAAGCGTTAGAAACACTGTCAAACAAAGAGCCATGTAACTGGGCGCCATCTATTCTCCTTCCATCAAGGCGTGGTCCTTTGGCAACATGATATTAGAGTATGCGGCCCTTATGCGGTCAAGGTGATGCACTATGTGTGGCACTCTGCTCAGTGGGGAATATGGAGACTCATGGCCTAGCCAAGCTCACGTGCGCTCACCGGTCCACGATGGCTTTGCACACGTTCACCTACTCACATTTATGCTTTCAAAACATTCTTCAACATTTCGCATCCAACCCATCCTACTCTTTACTTTCTCTTCCAATTCAACTTGCGCAGTGATGTAGCTGCTGACTTGAGGTCTGCATTCATCTGTGATCAAGGGGAGGTGAAGGCGTTAACTGCTCGTCGTAGTAACCCGTGATGCGTGAATAATTTGTTGTGGGTTATTAGTACTGCAGTGAAACGAGAAAATTGTGACTCGTTCCCAAAGAAGGACGTGAAAGTAGAACACCCATTACACATCGATATCGGAAGAAGGTGAAATGGTGTGGCAGAACATACTGCTTACTAATGAACAGAAGGACTATGAGGTAATTCACATGGTGCGAATGCTATGCAGCGAAACAAAAGTCCAGCTTCCAGAGATTGGTTGCACAGTCAAACATATTAGAGAATGATGAGACTTACAGCCTAGTGACGAAAAGGTGACACTTACTGGCTGAGAGGCTATAAACCTATGCTGAAAGTTGATTTACTTCGCAACCGTGGTTTGGTATCGCTTTACACTGATTCTCATCACTTTTTGGCCTGGCTGTTAATTTCAGAAAAACTGTTGGATGATGTTGAGGACTTGAGCCAGAGATATGGTTTAACAAGGTGGTTGAAGAGGCAGTTCAATGTGGAGTGTTCGAGGAAAGGCGAAAGCGTGAGCGCATTTCGTCTGGCTAAAGTATGACGCGAGTGCAGTGGTCTAGGCATTCATCGTTGGTGGATGGCCCCAATGCCAGCTATCCCTCAGCCACTTCACTAACAGGCAGATACAAAGACCAGCATGCTTCTGGGCTGGTGGCGACTGGACTTGAGTGCGTGTGTAGGTGTAAGCGGGAGAGGGTGTAAGTCTGAGTCAGAGTGCCTTTCTGATGCATATCAGTCGCTTAGTCGACCCAGTTGAGCGTACTTACTAATGCCTGAATGAAATCGTCCACGAAGTGACTGCTGCCGAGATGATAGTGCACTTAAAGTAATGGCCAGGCAACTAGGAGCGGAAGACCAAGTGAAGGGCGATTCCTATAACGTTCCTATAAGCAGCCAAGCTGATGCATGCTTTTGCGACTTTGAATAACCTCTCTGGGTTCATAGACAGTCTTAGAAATGTAATGCAGTCTGCAATCCCCTTTTGGGCGATGCGCATCACCCTAACAAACCATTAGTCCAATTGTAGTTCAGGGTGTCATGCCAGCTATATACGACGAGAAGGGACCCATTTAAAAATGAACGAGAATGAAACAATATGTAAACACTTTATTTAGCACTTAACAATCGTTTACTATAGTGGTTGGTGAGCCAACAATTGTCCGGAGTTATGGGGCCTACAATGGGAAAAGGCAGTGTGTTCGACAGACGCAAGCACTGAGATGCCATATTCGGAGTAGGCAAAATAGTTAAATTGGAGAGGCTTACGAGAAAACTTATGCAAGCATTAGAGCTATGGATGCTAGAAGGGCTGCAGCAGCTAAGGCAGAGGAGGTGGAGCCACAAGTGGTGGTGGTGGTGGTTGTGAGCGTGGTGGGAAAATCTGTTGGTGCTGTCGTTGTAGGATTCGGCGCAGATTGTCTCGTGGTAGGAATTGTAGGAGTCTGGGCAGGCGTGCCCTCAGTTGTGGTTGTGGGAGTCGTTACGGGACTCCCAGTCGTGACGGATGATTTTTTCCCTTAAACTCAAAACATCATCTGAGCATTTCAACTCCTACACATCAACAAACTGTTAACAGCGTCTACTGAAGCATTTTCGACTGCCTCATGAGGAGTGTCTGACGCAGACACCTGTATCAGATTATACGGCAGCGGATACTGTAAAGTGAGGCTGCGGAACCACTTTAATAGTAGTGCTGAGCGGTTGTCACTGAGATCTTGATTTGAGTAGTTCTGTTTACTTTGAAGTAATAGGTTACTTTTGACAAAAGGAGCGCAAAGAACTCACATTCTTCCAAGCTTGGTGTGGTTGTTCTCACATTACTTCCGCAGACTTTGTATTCATTTCTGTTTGATTCACTCCTTTGAATGCGCGTGCAGACAACAGCAGAAATGGGTTGTCACGGCGTCCAATCAGAGATGGTGTAGGAATAGTGTATGCCGAGGCTGACACCGTCATTTGGAATATCGCTGACTCCCCATTCGACACTATAGCCAACGACAATCCCGTCGGGTCGAGGTGGCTGCTTCCAACTCAAGCGCACCTTGTAAGGGTCGACTACCTCAATTGTCACGTTCTGAGGGGCCCCAGGTCCTGCACAAATGGAAATCGCACAGATATGTCTGCATTAGTATGGAAGTGTGATTATGCTTCATTTGCCTTAGTGTGCTCTCACGTGTGTCCATACGAAGAGAGATGAATCCAAAGCAATCAAACATCGAATAGAATGTGTGAAAGATGGCGAAGAGTGATTCAAAAGACCCACATCTATTGATTTACTTCGTGGTGGATCGGATGAAATGGCTGATTGTACCAGGCATTGTGGGGAAATGAATGAGTCTACCTGGTGGCACCAAGTTCACTTGACTTTGCTAAGATGGAATCAGAAACGTCAGTTCTAGCGATCTACGGCTAATCGTATGTTAAGAGACGCATGTTATGCTTGCCGGATTGACTAATTTAACAAGAAACTCTCACTAACCAAATGTTTAAATCCGCATGTCGATGTTAGTGAAGCATGGGAATATGTCTTACTTGCAGGCAGGGTAAAGCTGCCATGAAAGTGTAAAGTCACCAGCAGCATGAAGCAGAGTAGAAGGGACATCTCTCCTCCTCTAGAAAAGACAAATCTTGTATTTACGACCCACACGCTTGCGCTTATAAGTAAAAAGTCTAGTGGTGTAAGCCAATGGAATGGCCCACTCTTGACCTAGGAAGCAGCTGGCGCATTCACACGCACTCCCTGAAACCACACGCATTATTGGGCCATTAGAGCGATTGCGTTGAGGTGCTCTGGCAGAAACGCCTGCTGATACAAACTGACCTCCTCCCATAAAGTCTTTTTGGTAGTTTACGCCTTGTTAAGCTCTTCTGTCTTATTTCCTGTGTTCAAGTACATGGCAGGAAATAGTGATCACGAACCAACGAAAGTCTGCATTTTAAATTTACCCATTCAATGTTAAGTCATGTTTGAGCTTTTGATTAACCGAGAACACTGGACTAACTGCTAGCGCGGCGCCGCAGCTACTACTGCAACTTCGCTGTACGACAAGTCTATCCATCATTCTTCCAAACTTATTGTTAAGTGCCTCCATCAAAAACGTCTTCTATAAATTCTACAAAGTGGAGGTGTGGAAATGACTAAAAGATGGGAGCCTCCCGTTTTGCCATCAACCATGAAGACGCCTTCCTATGGTCCAGACAGAATATAATTGTATGTGCACCGTGTGAGGAATGGTCGACCGCTTCTACTCTAGCATTTTGCAAAGCACGTAGATCTACGCGATGTCTCTTTAGTGCAAACCCATATCGAACTGACTATTTTGGTCGCTACATTTTGTGCTCGCATTCACTAGCAGTGAGATAGCCCGATAACTGCTACACTTCTGGTCAGTAAGACCCTTGCGGTCACACACTTCTTTAAAACGCTTAGGCAAAGCATTAAAAAATGCAAAGGAGAGGAAATTGCACCGCTTATCAATCTCCTGCGCGGCACAAACATTCCAGTATCAGCAGACTGGGCATTCACACCATGCTAATTGTCTCATAGCTCTTTTGAACTGTAGTAAGTAGTATGGTCTACCACACCACTGTACCCTCTTCCGATATCAATGTGCACGATCCTCTGGGATAGGGTTACAATTTGCGTATTCGATCCCAGCGCCAATAACCAATACCAAGTGAACACGTACCACGCGTTGCTAAGATGAGCAATTAACGATGTCACATCCGCTTAGTTAGTGATGAATGCAGACCTCAGGTTGCCAGCCGCGTCACCATCCAAGCTATGCTGGAAGAGAAATTAGGAAGTTGAATGAAGGTGGGAAATGATAGTGAATGCTGCAGCAGCACAAAGGTGAGTAGGTTAACATATGAGAAGCCAACGTGTGAAGTGTCCTGTTGAAGAGTACGTGATGAAGATGTGGGCAAGCACGCATGGAGCCTGCTAACCACTGATTGGGTGGAAGGAGATTGTGTGCATTTTCTAGCTCAGTCACCTAAACACTGCGCTAGCACCGGTTTTTCCATCACACCTCCATCATATCCTGCCAGTTGTGTGGTGGTAGATAAATAGCCCCCTCCAGTAAGTAAAGTCATTGACAAAGTGCATACGGTATCTATAGGTTGGCTCAAGCACCGGAGACCAGAGGTCATAACACCGATCTCGCTGAGATCGAGGAGCTTACATAGTCAAGTTACTCCAGTTACTCATCTAATTGCAGTAGACTGGGTGCAAAGTAATGTCGGCATCTTCAACAGCAAGCATTTCAGCACCGTTTTGCACGTAGTCCGTAGTGCTTTTAGTAGAAAACATGGATTTTCCATCAATTTAATGACAAAGTGAGTCTTCATCATTTTAAGCTGCATATAGGTCCCATCTGCAACATCTACCACTCAACCAATGTCATCCTTAAAACATTCTATTTTGCTGTCGCGCTGATGTTGTCAAAGTGCTGATCGTCTACCCTACCGATGCGACACTAATGCTGAGAGAGGAGGTGGGTGTGAACTTGACACCTTCCATGTTCCTATAGTGTGGAGGTCAGAATGCATACAACTTCTACTTAAGAACAATTCGAAATTCTGTAGAACAGGCACAGTTAGCTTTGCAATAAGACAATTGAAGGTGACAAATGCTCTGTTTCTTCCTACTTCAAACTGAATTACTGAAGCCCTTCCAAAATGAAAAGCAAAATTGGACGCAGAATTGAGCGGTGTGATTGGGCTTTGAATGGGTCAAAGCTATTGAAATGGAGATGTGATTTAATTAAGTCGAAATCAACTTAAAACATTGCAAACGAACAAAAGGAGGTGAGCTTTGTAACACATTGCGCCTTGTTTAGATGCGTGGTCACGAGGAAATGACGCATGGTGTGCCACAGTGCATCCATGAGGTGAGTGCGTTGATTCTACTGAATTGCATGTAATGCACCACTGCCAACTTATGGCCAGAGGAAAGGACATTCTTTCCACCCCTTCCACGCACACACAAAGTGCCGCCGCTTGCTCATCTGTCGGAGACCTGTGGCATGTCAAAATCCTCCTCCAAGACACAAAATAACGTTGACGCTGATTAATCTGTCCACCGCATTGGAGGCATCACCACGACTGCTCACGCATGCACCGATGTGACGATGACACTATCACTGGCAGCAGTTCCTCTTCTCCCTCAAAACCGGATCTGTGTTGAGCATTTCTGTGCCTTTTTTTCGAAGCCTTCCTGAAATTTGAATGCTCTCATCAACCGCGTTACTGTGGCCGAAGGAGGCTTCTTTGCGAAATCCTCGACGACAAACATGATTTGACTGTCAACAGCTATTCAGCAGTGTGGAGAAGTCCCTATAGGAGGCCAGTAAGTCAGGCCAACATCAACGCCAATTGCGCTAACTTTTGCGGTGTCTACGTGCGTCATATTACCACCAGTATCAGGCATGATTTGGCTCGCCCACTGCTTTCACCTATGTCCGTCCTTCTTTCTTGCCTCCGGCCGACCCACAAAGGGGCAGGATCGCCTGTTATCGTCGGCGCCTACGTTAATGACTATTATCAATTGAAAAGCGCTTTGCTGTCTGACCTGAACTAAATGAGTGGAAGGAACGCTGAAGTTGACGGTGGAGACGATGGGAGAAGAAACCACAGAAAGCACATTAAAACAACCTGCACAAGTGCCTTATTGGCACGCTCCGTAGAACACGTGGATGCAGACGGAGAGGCGGACGAGAGTGACGTGTGCGTTGGCGACATTGGGAACGATGGGCGAAAGCGTGACGAAGGTAAGTCTGTCAAATAGCAGGTGTACTTTAAAGGCATCGAGGACTGGCCCAACTGACCAACATGGAAGGCAATTCTCGAAACATTCTACAGAGCACATTTGTTCATGGAGAAGAAATGCTTTAACGAAAGCTGGATTCCTGATAAGACACAAACATTTGCATTATCAGCCGTCGACTTAGTCCCATCAAGGTGCCCATCCTCACACTTGAAATAGTCAGTGTAGGCGTAGCAACCGCGAAGTCGCCGAAACATGTTCTCTCTGTCTCCTCACGCTATCGTGCGGAAGACGTGTTACAACCCATCTTCAACATCGTCTTCCACAATGCAACTGGCGTTATTGCCACAACATCCCCTACACCAATGTTTCACCACTCCGAAAAAACGAGCCCATGCCTTCAACAT
Source organism: Taenia multiceps (assembly GCA_001923025.3). Taxonomy (NCBI): domain Eukaryota; kingdom Metazoa; phylum Platyhelminthes; class Cestoda; order Cyclophyllidea; family Taeniidae; genus Taenia; species Taenia multiceps. Next base: position 3,483,422 of record CM010315.2, on the reverse strand, counting down.
ATGGCCAAATGTTTTGCAAGGGAGCCTTCCTTCACCACAGTTTTACCTGCAAACATGTGCAATAGAAGGAGAGTTTGGAAACATAGGTAGTGCTCTCCACCTCGCTACCAAAAGGGAGGAGAAAGAAGATGGGAGAGTAGGTCCTTATTTTGTATCACTACTCAACTGCGCGGACTTTGCAAACTTCCCTTGCTAAGTCGGATTTGAATGTCAGTTATTTGATTTTAGCGGCTGCAAGTAGACTTAATCTCGAGAGACTGGAAGTATTACCATCTGTGCTACCTTGAATTGGAGGAGGAATGTGACACACTGCTAGTCAGCACAGAAGACTAGTTAGCAGCCTCCTCGGTGCGCGTGCGTGGATTGGGTGGAAACGATGTGTTCCCTCTGGCCACAAGTTGGTAGTGGTGGTGGTGGTGGTGGTGTCGGCTGTAGCGTTGGATAATCTTGACCTTGTTGTTAAAGTCACCCAACTTAAGATGTCTCCCCGTCAGCCTGGATGGAGTTGGCGAGGAGCGGATGGTACTGGGTAAGTGGCCCCGTGCTTATCTAGTGTCAAGCACTTCAAGCAACTACATCAAGATAGTTTGCATTCATAAATAGCAGCAGAACTGCCTGTGAAATACCCTTCAGTGTCGAAACGCACTTAATATGCAGGGTTTACCCAAACCATTCCTCAGCAATATCAGTTAAAGTGTTCTATAAACATGGCGAATTCGGCTAATCTACACACACTCTGTTCCAATAACTACGTGATGGCTGCACTGATGATTCAACTGGACGAACGAACATGCCTGTGCTCTAGCCTTCCATGCATTAGTCAAATGTGAGAGAGACGTACGATGAAGTCGGACGAGACTTACTGGAATATCAAATCGAATTTTCCTCCCACCTCCCACAACTATTATCTTGGAAGGTAGTCATGGGTGATTCCAGCGCCAAGAGCTATCCATCTTGACCATTTTTCACTGATTTCTCGCAGTCAGTGACCAATTGGAAACAACTGGTATCGACAGCGGAAGTGATGAAGAAGTAATTGTTGGCACACAAACACACAGATATGTAATTATTAAAGCTCTATTGTGTTTGCATTTTTGAGACACAAATTGCGGTTTGTTTTTCATATTTGACGACAGGAGTCTAGTCAGGCTACAATTCCGACTGACGTTCATTGCCATCTAATCAATTTAGTGGCACACTACCATAATACCTTTTTTACATTTGTTGCTGGCTAGTAGTGCAAAAGGAACTTGAAGAAAACACAGGAAGATCATGGACTCAACAGACGCGATAAATCGGGCCTTGTCACGCAGTCCCTCCTTAAAGAGTTCAGTAGCACGCTTCAAGCCCGAAGATGGCCGCAGACGTCGGTGGCCATAGTCAAGTTATTCACAAGCATGACACTTTCTGCATTTGGTTGGTTTTGTTAAGTTGACATACTCCAGGCACTAAAATGTGGAGCACTTGGCTGCCTCCTCCACTTTGCGGGAATAAGACAAGGGATTTTGACAGGTTTTGTTTCTCGAGGCACTAACTTATCATTACTTTTCAAGTTCTAGGTATTCACTCTCTATCCAAGTATTCACGGTACTCGTATCCCTTAAACTGTTCTATATTTATTAAATCATCCATACGCTTATGCATCTTCGGCCCTCCACCTATCCACCTATGCATCCATGCACCCACACACCCACTCAACCATTCTAAACACCTTCGTCGTTCAAATGCCTCTATCCCGTCACTAACCTCATGGAGCGTTTTTCGTACGCGCAGGCTTTCCGTTCGCTACGCAATATAGCAATGACAAAATCCTTAAGCAAGGTGTAAAGAGATGTGCACCATTAGGTGAAACGCTAATCCCAGCATTGGTCAAGGGGTTTATTTGGGCAATCATGCACTCCCTCAGTGCGCTCTTTCTCATTGTCATATTAGCTGTGGCTTCAAACGCCAGATCATTTAAGGCAAGGGAGTGATACGTGCAATTGGAGGAAGGGAAAGAACGTGAAGAGAAGCCAAGCGGAGGCAAGAAAGAGGAAGTATTCGTCCGCCTCCATTCATTTGCATCGCATCATGTCACATTATTTTACATTCCATCCGCTACTAATTCTATCGCCACGCCGCATTCAATGCTGCAGACAAATGTTAACTACGAATATACACAGATCTAGAATGATGACGAAGTTCCTTGAGTGGAAATGAACGCAAGTCAAACTGAGATAGTAGATCCCCTTTCCACTTTCACCGCCTTGTCCTTCTTTTCATTACTACCACGTCCAGAGTGTGTTTGCACGGCTAATCACCGAATAGAACTAAAGTTGGCAGAATGAAGATACAAGCAACTATGAAAGCCGGGCGGAATGAATAAGCAGATGAATGTAGAAGAAAGTTGGAAGAAACACTTACAGAGAGCCGTTGACTCCCCTATGCAGATGCCCATCCACCTGCATCACAGTGACATGAACAGCTGCAAGTTGCAATGGTTGCTTTGACTAGGGGAAGAAAATGAGCGGTGGCTACAAGAACCTAGCTCAATTATGTCTACTTACTCTCACTATGCATCATAACTTGAAACAAACTTGAATCACCAGGATCAGCTAGCGCCTCTATACTGTAAAAAGGTTTTAGACTAGATGGACGCAGTCCAAAGCAATGCTCGCTTAAAATGGATAGCAGAACAATAATGAAGAACAAAAGACTGAGGCTGGGCTATCCTCCCTACTCGTCACTACCTATCCATCCAAGTAACCGAACACTGGCTCACTCACTCGCTCACCCACGCAATTAATTCCTCGTTGGTACACGCATTGCAATTGCTTTCCCCCCTCTCTACCATCATCGTGCATGTCGGCACGACGATTTGACATACAAGCCAGAAGATCCAAAAGCATTAGAGGGGTATATTGATGTGACTTAGGAAAAAGAGGAGGAAAAAATGGGGCTACAACAGGATTAAGCTGACGCGCGTCTAAGACCTCCTTGACCACTCACGCATCTGCATCACACATTGCCAAACACTGGTTTGTTGCATGTTCCCAAATCCTCTTAAACAATCTCGGCATGGCCATTCTAAACTGTCTTGGTGTCCTTGACGGTGGACCAATCGAAGGTAAATGCAATGCATGATGTGGTGTTGAAAGTAGTCCCAATGAGGGACGTCGAGAAATTCGCACAATGCTCCAAAATCCCTCAATCCATCCGCCCACCCTTCAGCTACATCCAAGGCTTAGAAGGTGTAATCCCGCCATTTTGGGACACTGACCACGTCCATGACAGTGACGGCTTTACGCTTTGTGTGTCCAGTGTACGTGACGGCGTCGCAGATGACCTTCTGCGGGAAGACTTTCAGCTCACCCATCTTGGACATTTATCAGTCATGTGATAAGGGTTAAAAATGTACTTAAAGTTCACCTTTGCAAAATTACAGCTTCAAAGCAGTGGATCATCTCAAGAAATTAAAAAGAGCTTGATTGGTTGCCTCTGTCGCATTTTATTACAGGCGCAACGCCATGTGCTTGAGGTAAAATAGACACGAGGTGATCGTGACAAACGTAGCATAATCACAGAGAGCAGCCATTGGTGCTATTTTGAGAAGACACAAATCCCCCAAAGGAGGCTAAGAACTGGTTGACGAATGACGAGGTGCAGACGAAGAGAGGAAGGAGGAATGATGGATCAAAAGACCTACTTCTTCGTTCAAATTTTATCTGCCATCTTTCCCGCTGAGCACAGGATGGCCATGATGCATAGAGGAGCTAAATTCAGGCAAATGTTGTCTGATTTTACCTCATCATTACTGCTCGCAGTCAAAACGAGAGTCATTGGGATGTGAATGATGGTCAACTAACACAGATTACTCACCTCTAACCGGTAGAGCTCAATCCACTTGTCGTCACGACACCATCGGCCCGAATGCATTGCCATGGATACCTCACAAAATGACCTTGACAGCGTACTTACTTTACCGTCTAAAGTAGTGGCAAAATTAACTCCACTATCTACAAACTCTGTGATTATCAGATTTGCCTTGCACACGAGTCTTCTTCCTTACTTTTCTCATAAAGTCGTTTGTAAAAGTGAAAGAGACGGAGGCGTTGCAGCAAGTGAAGGAAGTAGAATGCAGCAGTGAAAACCAACACTGAGAAGGAAGTAGGAATTGAGACTCCTCAAGGCAGTAACAAAGCCTAATCAACCCCCAAGCAGTAGGAATCACACTTACGAGGTTGGCTTGCAGCATCATTTGAATCCGCTTAGAAAGCACAGAGTGTGTGTGAGTGAGTGAATTGATTTCCTCTCACTTCATGCACTTCTTGCCTCTGCGCTTCTCATTACGTTTGCAGCTGTGCCAAATGCAAGACTAGTGAAGGCGAAGGGAGGACATGTGTAAGTGGAAAACATGGAGTGCAACGGCGAGTCAAAAAGAAGGCAAGAAGGATGAGGAACACGTGGACCTGGAAGACGTGGGAGACGATGAAGAATGACACAGATGTGTGCAATTAGAACATGTTGATCAATTGACTTGCATCTCCTCACTAAGCCTTCTTTCACACCTCTCATTAATTTCGACTAAATAAAGAAACTATCGAAGCCTCTTTTGTTTCAGCACATTTGCTCAAACTGCATTCGCGGCACCTTTGCAGTCTCCACGCGTGCGTTCATGTGGTGCACATAGATTTTCGGGATGCAGGATAAAAGTGGGATCGTAAGGGCTTCGGTGGTACTTCCAGAAATGGTGACACCGTTGGATTGTGGATGTCTGGGCGGATACCTGGACACTTACAGTTCCTGTGTAGTTGAGTGTACAGCACAGCGCAGTACACGCGACAAGTAGAAGAGACGCGACTTCTTACCTGATTTCATTTGGCGATGAGTTACCAAGGCTGGAAGTGGCTCCTTACTCGACCATACACCCAAACACCCACAACTGTCACAGCTCTCAACCTTAGAATTCAGGCATTGATGAGCTTTAGGAGAGAAGCAGATAAGCAGTTTCTGTGGCCCATTTGTAGCAAACGAATGTCTTTCTGAATGCAGGAGCAAGCACTACCCCATGGTCCAGATTCCTGCCATGGATTTGCTGAGCATCAGGTGCACCTGATGTGATCCCACGAACTAAAATTGCTAAGCTATAGCAGCGAAGGACTGTGACACTGGAGGTTAAACATTTCAATAAGGCCGATGGCAGTAATTAATAAAATGCGCATGCCGCAGCGCCAGCAAAGAAGCAGTTTGACAGAAAACACTTCTATTGGGAAAGAAGAGAGGACGAATGAGAGAAAGGGAGCAGTTTAAGTCCATGGGATGATTGAGGGTGGGTGAGGGTATAATTTCTTATAATGTTCACTTACAAATGACAAGAAGTGTTTGGCTGTGACTCTTACAGCCGTAAAATGCCAAGTCCGGGAGCCACTTTACTCGACGCTGCTTTTATTGCAACACTTTATTTGAGAAGTCCCCCTGTCCGGTGTCTGCTACACAGGCAACTCAAAATCCTGGCCACATGGGACATAAATCGCCACCATCCGGTGTGACAGCTTCCGTCACTTCGATTCGTAGAGTTCATCACATTGTTACGCATCTGAATGAGATGAAGTGGTGAAAAGATGCGTGTACATTTTCGTCCGCTATTGTGGACCATCATGTGGAGGGAATCTCGAAGGGAAGGGAAGTCAGAAGCTGGTAATGAGGTGGGGAGGTGTGAGATAGGCCGAACCCTGAAATATGAAGTAAAAAGTCGGAGCAGGGAGCTCCACTTTGCTCTCAGGGACAAAAGTGGTGGTAGTGGTGATGATGGTACAGGATGTCCCAAGCGTTTTGCAGGAGGAGGAGGGAGGAGGAGGCACAACTGAGACAGGGTGGCATGGGACAAACTGAAGTGGCAGAGTAAAGGAGGCAAAGAAGTGTGCAAATGAAGAGGCTATGGCAAACTTAGCTATGTCAATGCAAAATCTGGTCAGTGGCCAAGCTTCGTCAACTCTGCTTTAGTCTGGTCTAGTCTAGTCTAGGGCATGAATCTCTCATTTATCTGACACGATATGATGAGGATTGAGGCAAGTGGAGAGACAAATGGAACTTACCAAAAGGGCGTTGGTGAGGATAAATTGGGGGGAGGGAGAAGAGGAGGATGCCAGAAAACAAAGTGGGTGGGTTCGGATAAGGTGAAGGTGAGAGCAGAGTGGTGCAGCCGGAGGAGCGAGGAGTTCTGGCGTCACTGAAACAGAAAATAATAGGGGCGATAAGGGAATGAAGAAGAAAAGAGGAAAAGGAGAAAGAGAAGAAGAAGAATAGAAGAAAATAAGAAAAGAAGAGGAAAAAGAAAAAAGAATTGGAAAAAGGAGACGATGAAGATGAAGCTGAAATTAACCTACCCACTCCCATCGTGAAACCGAAATGAAAGAATCAAGTTGTCAGTAATATGAGGCAGAGGGGGAGGTACATATCGCTTCCTCTAGGAAAGACAGAACTTGTATTTACAACTTACACACGTGTGCTTATAGGCATGAAGTCTAGTGATGTAGGCCAATGGAATGGCCTACTCCTAATTTGCGAGGCCTACAGCGTATTCACACGCACGCTGTGGAACCTCACACACATTTTAGGGTCGTTTCGTTTAGAGGAGCGGCATTATTGTGAGTACCAGGACCACAAATGCAAACAGGGCTGCAGTATTTGAATGAGTGAATGTAGAACCACCAATTGTGGTGATTGTAGGACTTGACACAGAGGATTTGACGTGTATGTTGCAAATACTTCATCCCACTCTACCTATAAAATAGCAGTCTTTCATGACATCTTCAAGCCTTGCATGTCTGCCAACTTTTCAATGTGTCAAACTGTTATGCTTTATGACTGACTCAGTGAGCTACAGCGTCTCAATTCCTGTGGCTATGAATCAACGAATAATCGGTGTTAGTGGCAAACGGGTATTGTTCAGGATTATTTAAAATTTGTTTGGTGAACTCTTGGTAGTAGGTCAGCTTTTGAGTGAACCAGAAAGCTGGACCGAATTTTCTCACAGCACCCCGGCTACCTCTACAACTTCACTGTTAAACAAGTGTGCTCATTATCCCTCCAAACTTCCAATTGAGTGCCTCCATCAACAGTGTCGGGCATAAATTCTGTTAAGGGAAGACATACAAGTAGCTTAAGGATGGGGGCATCCTATTTTACCATTAACCGTGGAGACAACTTTTGATGGTCTAGTCAGAAATGGGGCTGTTGGACTGGGTTGGTGGACGCCATGACATGTGCACTTGGATCAAAGCAATGTAAAAATTAGTCTGTCTGTCCTAATCTCTAAAGGCAAGATGAGTCTCTGTTTATCCAAATGCCAACCCAAGTGACCAGGTGTGAGAGGGTATGGTGGCGATAATCTTCTACATCAAGGGGAAAGGAAGAAAGAAAGGATGCAACTGAGTGCTCTAAAGCAGATGAGAAGTGGATGGAAAGAGGATGAACACTACATCCACAAGCTTTTCTTGGGATGGAGCTGCTAGTTGTCTCAGCTACTAATGATTCACCCAACACAAGTCACTACGATGAGCAGTCAGCCACTTCACCTCCTCTTAAACAGTCTTTAATTCAGACCTCAAGTCACCAGCCACATCTGCATCTAAATTAAATTTGAAAAAAACGAAAGAAAAGTTGGATGAAGATGGGCATGTTGTGAAAGCAGAGAGGTCAGTAGGTGAAGGTGTGAGAAGCCAACGTGGACTGGTGAGCGTAAGTGGGCTTGGTGTAGGCGTATGTACACAATCCATGTGATCTGTGCACACACCGTAGTGGAATAGCAATTGATGGCTGACATTCTTGATTGTCTCTCTCCACGGTGCAGAGAAGGCATGGAGTTGGCACCCATTCACTCACGACTACACTCATCAAACTACCACCTCATCCTTCACTGCCTCCATCCATCCATCCATCCATCCATCCATCCATCCATCCATCCATCCATCCATCCATCCATCCATCCATTCATCCATTCATCCATCCATCCATCCATTCATCCATCCATTCCTACATGCCTCCTTGTACCATCTTAGCCATCCTTCTGTCACACCAGAATAAGTCCATCAGTCCACCCTCCTTCTCATTGCCTCTCTCTCAGCCTCACTCTCTTTTGCTCTTCATCCACTCAACTATCCACCATACCTACCACTTATCCCATTTCCATACATCAGTCCTCTTACTCCATTCAAATCATTTACATCCAACTCTCTCATCACAAAACCACTTTAATGCAGCATTTCCCCTCGTTTCTGAACCATCTTTTACTGGTCCAATCCGTTCGCCTGCATTAATTATCCCTCTTCATCGCCTTCTACAGCTTCCACCCACACGAGTCCTTCCGTCACTTCGGCAGGTCCAATGTTAGCACTAACAGCCAATACAAAGCAAAGACGAATGCACAGGCTGTGTACACTCCTCATCTTCCAGCTTTCCATGAATTCTCTTGACATTTCTCCGCAGTTTATGTAAGTGATGCTTCGGTGCCGCCGTCATTGGAAGATCTAATGCTGTAGAATCTGATGTGGGCATTTCAAAGGCCTTATTTAAAGTAAATTCACCAACGGGATTGATACTGTTGCTAAGTAAGCAGCGGTGAAATATTATGCATGCGAACATAATATAGATGAAAGACTGAACAATGTGTGCTTTTGAAAGACCTAAAGAGCAATCACTGTGAGCTTGAAGAAGATATCGAGGCTCAGGCATGCGTACGCATTGAAGAAATCGAAGCCGATGCACATTAGAGTGAAAGCGACGACAAGGACGAGGTTTACGGGCGCATAAACGTCCTACGTCTTCGTGTCTTAATTTTATGTTAGTGAGTGAAAACCATCATTTGTAAGCTCGATGGCATTGACAGCTAGTCCAATTTGGTTTAGACGAGATCGTACATTTCCTTCCTCATAAAACAATATTAGCCATCTCATTCCCATGAAGAACCGCCACCCTTTTACGCTGCCAGTGAATTGCGGAGACGTGATTCTATTCCATCTACGTTTACAACTACCCCCAACTCCGACGCATGCAGTGACTGTGCTCCGCAAAAGCCAAAGCAGTACGCATACCTGCTACATAGTTCCATCATCCCCTATCACTGAAGGTTACTTTGGGTGCTGAGAAGTAGCCTTCACCCAAAGTAACCTTACATGCCTGCAATTCGTATTATCGTTCGGGACTGTGCTGCTTCTCTCTAACTTCCGCAGGTACCGCAATTATTTTCTTAAGTGTGTGCACACGATGAAGGAGGTCAGCATGCCGCCTTCATTCCGAAGCGGAGGTCTTGACCACCCAGAATGCGAACAAAACACGTGGTTGCAGATTATGTTGGCCTCTGAGTAGGCGATAACAAAGGTTAATTTAGCTAGTTGGGGAGAGTGGGCCATTCACAGCTGTACATTTTGTTATGGAGAACATAAATGTGGTGGAGCGTTGATAGCAGTGAATGTGTGGACGTCTACTGTGTTGGTTGATTAGGCAGAGTCCCCTACAACTACCTACAGGAGCGCCGCTTTTGCTTCACTTAATCCAGCCAGAGACGTGAGACCTCACCTACAGAGCTACCATTTACTTTCACCGACATTTTCATCCCAATAATCCAGGCATCCAGCCCACCTATCACCCACTAATAATGAAAGCTTCTTCTATGACAGCTTATGCGTCCACCTTGATGGGGCTGTAGCGAGTTGGTTTGCTGAAAGCCGAACAGCAAGCTTTTGCACTGGGGAAAGGAGCAGCTGCGGATACGCCACACATCCAAGACGCCTGAAAGATTGGCGAATTCGTCAGGTTGACACTGGACAAGTACACTGCCTTGATTGGACCGTTGTGTTGTTTTGCTGTGTTCATTGCTTGTAATGTGGCACACATATGCGACGACACCATGTTCTCCGTTCAGTTCATTTCAGTTCAGTCCTTATCACAATGCTAGACTAAATTGACGACCTGACAGACAAAGTGGAACAATGTTCGGAACCTTTGTTGATATTAGAAAATCAAAGCACTTTGCAAGCCACAAATATCTCTCACCTTCTCTCGTCTTCCAAACGTGCTACTAGGTTTAGTAGGTAGGCATTGTTGGATAGATTGCTATCTCTTGCGTACGCTTTCTTTAGGTGCTTTAAAGCACTTTTACTGTTTCATCTGACTTGCTGTCATTGTGTTACCATTTAGCAGGTTTTGAGGCTAGCGGGTCACCAATATCCAACACAAGACTTGTTGATTCAAGCCACGCTACATTTTCTCAAGGTATTTGTCTTTGAATGGCGAGAAGGAAGACCCGTGCTAATAGTCGTGTGGAGGGGACTAGCTTGCCGCTGCCTCACATTTCCAGCAGACTACATTCCTAGAAGAGCCCTGACCTCGTTGGGATCAAGCAGGATACATGCTCAACCTATTTCGAATACAATTTAATTGCAGTGGGTTAACTACAACACACTACACGCAGCACCCACTACAAATGTTTCAGCACTGTTTTGGCCGGAGATTGAGATGATTTTAACAAGAAAACACGGACTTCGCCCCAAACATGATGTCAATATACCTCCTTTATTAATTAAATCAGGAATATGTGACAGTCAAACTAAGCAATTCTTGCATTTTTACGCAGAATTCACTGCGAACACTTGCATTTGGTAAATACCAATGCTTTCATTATAAAGTCAGTGTTGGTACGCCCCGAATTTCAAGTTGCTGGGCTTCAACTTTCGTGTGCCATTTGATTGCGACAAGTAGAAGTGTGGCATTCAAAGAAACAAGGGCATAGTCGTAAAGTCTGTGAGCTGGGAGGCCTGATCAAGATTTTCACTGTTTTTGCAGACAGCATCTTCAGCATTCTAGTGAGTGTAGGTGTTTTCATGAGAAAAAGTCAAATCCACGTGGCACCATGATATCCAATGCATTAGTTGGATATCTGGTGCATGACTTAGGGGAAAGTAAGGGAATTGAGTGATTGAACTCCCATTTCGTGTGAGGATTTCTGCATTTGAGCTGAGTTCCTATCTGTGGGTCTACCGGTTATTAGTTCCTTGCCGCTTTCCATCTCGATCCAAGATGCTCCCTACTGGCCATTGTCTGGGAGACAAATGCAGATGGTAAGGATGGTTAGCTAATCGGTGAATAAAGTCATTCTTGAATGGATCTTACGATTATGCTTGTGGGGAGTGAAATGAAAATGGAATTTGATTTTCAGCTGGTCTTCGCCTTTATTACGAGTTTCCATCGCATTTGACTACAACACGGAAAGCAAGGGCACAGGCGTATTTGCTCGTCCAATTGAATCATCTACGCAGTCGTTGCGTTGCCATCGATCCTGAGGGTGAGCAACTTCACCTAATTGGCAAATCCTCATGGAATGGAGAAATTAGGTTGAACTCTTGGGGTTCGACGGGTTCCCCACACTGAAGGTTATTTTACAGTAATTTCTGCTGTTACGTTGGCCTACAAACCACCTTGGCAAACCTGCTTGGAGTCTTTCATATTTGTGGAAACCTTCGTTGAAAAAAAACAAACAAGCCTCGCCTCTGTAACCGGTCTCACTGTGGTCGTGCTGTTGTCGTCACTCTCGATGATCGATGTCGCAAATAACGTTGTCCATGGCACACAAAGCAGACACTGAGTGTGGTGAGAGGAACGCTTATCACTCCTTCTCCCTCCCTTACGCAATGAACTGGCACAGCAAACTCCTTGCCACGCACCGCTTTACTGCTCGCTTTGCATTCAAAGTGACTTAAAGAAAGGACTGCAGTTGTGTCTTCCTCCTGTCACTTGTTTATGCTAGCCAGGTGCGGAGGCGGAAGACTCCATGATTTACTGCAGGCCTCTACAGTTTATGTAATCACTGTGCCTTGTGGGTGGAGCAAGGCCTCTACAATTCCACTCCATTGGCACCGATTGCGTGGGAGGCTAGAGGATACACTAGACCCCTGTGTTGTTTGTTTGTCACAATTTTCGCAGTAATAAACTCCCAAAAGCTACAAAATATTTGTCTCTGCCATTTCTGCCTCCGTCCAGTTGACGCGTTGGTAGGCCGAATAACCGAACGGCACTTTGGGAGAAGATCAAGCGGACTGAGGCCAGGCCATCAAGATGGCAGATATACGAGCTTGGTGGCTTTGTGCTGCATTGAATCCTCCACCTACTCTTTCCCCCTAGTCCTCCTCTCCGCTCCACTTACTCCTCCTCCTCCTCCTCCTCCTCATCCTCCTCCTCCCTCTTTCTTCCGCTCTCTCGAGCTCTCCAGGTTGTCGTTTCACTTCAGCCGCAACACTTCCTTCGGTGGATTTTACTCGCCTTTGTCACGAGTACTCTAATGAACTGCTTTTATTACCTGAGCTAACTCGTCCGTTCAAGGTGATTTGAGCTGTAGAAGTCACTTAAAGGCTGTTCAGTACTTACCACACGAAAATATTCAACTTGTCTCCCACTTCCTTCGACACAATGTCTTGTGACATTCCTGAAGAAGGCAGGTCTGCTGTTCGCTGACAGAAAGCACCAGTGGTTGTAGACATGGTTGGGCCTGCTGTGAAGGGACCGGTCATCCCACTGTCAGGATTGGGTCTGCTTCCGGTATTTCCGTATAATTGGTGCTGAAACAAATGACCGCTTCTCAGATTCAAGGTGACTATGAAAAGCTGTGAGATCCTCGCATTTGAGTTGTGAATTGAAACAAACACCCTCTTTCCTGTGCTCGCTCTCCTCATAGTCGAGTGCGAGATGAGGTGCACTAGGTCATCAAAATTTCATTCATTCCATGTCAGTTACAGAGAGAACTATGGTGGAGGGAGGCTGTCTCGCGGAATCCTCGAACACATGAGGGAGGCATCGACTCACTGTTGCAGAGCAGAGAAACACTGCACCGAGAGATGCTTTGAACTGTCAGTAATTGAGGCCAGTGACGCCGCCAGCTGGGTTAACTTTCGTGCTGTTTGCGTGTCATATGAACCCTTAGATGCATGAACGCAATCCTACCACATGTTCTAAAGGCGTCCGCGTCCAATTCGCGGTTGATTAGCAGATGCTGAAAGTCATTACCACAGCATAAAAGCCTAGACTGAAACGTCTGCTTCTTATAACAACTCCACACAACCATGTAAGCTACTCGGTTCTGCATTGGCATGGCCATACTGGTCTTGTTGGCAGTTGGTCTGCAAGCTGTACCACAAGCGAAGAAGGACAAAATGAAGTGGGAAGTGCCTTCTGAGGAGGGCGAGCCCGATGACAATACCGGACTGGATGGAGACGCCGTCGACGATAAAGATGAAAGTGACACGAATGGTGCTGGCAAATGCGACGTCGGCGACAACGATGGATGTGATAGAGACGAAGGCGAGAACGATGCTAGATGTGATGGGGATGATGACGATGAGGATGGAGGTCGGCAAGGGAATGGGAGAGGAGGAGATCGTCGATATGTGAGAGGTGATGAATGTGCACGAAACGAGAGCGATAATGAGGACGAAGGCGTCGACGATGACGACGACGACAATGGAGGAGGAAGATACCAGAGGAAGAGAAGAAGCGGAGGTCGTGGAGATGATGAAGATCAAGATGACATTGATGCGGACGAGGATGTTGAAGACTTGTTATGGCGCCTCCTCCACAAACTAACGCGAGATGGCTGGAAGGATGTGCTAAGGCGACCTCACGACCGCTACGCCTACGATGATTGTTGTAACTGTGGGGATGCACCCTTAAATCTGGTCTAAGTCGACGTCAGGCAATGCCACAATCCCCTCTTATCAGATAGACAACTATTGTCAGCCACTTCCTTCTCATCATAATAAAACTCATCCTTTAGAATGCTACAAGGCTTCTCGTTTGAGTCGGTCATTTTGGACAGTAAGTGGGGAGGAAAATGAGAGAGGGGAAGGGGAGGGTAAGGGAAAGGAAATCTTCACCATCGATATCCACCTGTTAATTGATTGACCGCTGACCATCTCCTTGTGGATTCCAAAGGGGAGGAGGCTGAGGAGCACTGCTGTAACTGATGCCAATGAGTCTCACAGGCCACTCACACTACGTCACAATATGCCGGACCGATTGACCTGAAGACTGGATACTGTTGGGGGTTGTTTTGTGCCTCTAAGTTCCCCTCTGCGAAAAGGACCTACTGTCGATGGGATCTGCGACTACCTGAAGACGTGTGCTGTTACAATTTTGATGAGAAAATTCCTTGTCTGTGCCTGCCCTCCCAAACCTTGATTGGTCATTGTCAACGGCAGGTGGCCTAACAGTCGCCTTGAGTTAGGACCATTCAAATCACTGCAAGAATACTAGTATAGCATCATCCCCTGTCTCCATTATTCAGTCAGCTATCGTTTACACACACATCATAAACGCTCGCTTTGGTTACTCGTACGTGGTGGATGGCATAGACACCCGATTTTGTGTCGGTCTCTTCTTGTTTAGTCTATTCGTTCACCACCTGTCCTCTGAAGAGGCAATGTGCCTTTGTGCTGGTCGCTGAAATCTACCTGTGCCATCAAACCGGCACACAGTGGGTGGAAGTAGAGAGGGAAGTCACTGCTTGAGGAGTTGTTAATTTGGGTCGAAAAGTGCCTGTGAAGCAGGTGGGACCTTCGCTGTGGATGGGTGAGCCAGCGATAAGTCATCCATGGATCACATATCTCAATCCCTCATCCACCCACCACTACATTCGAAATAGTGTGCATCTCTACTTCCTTTTTAAGTCATATTTCACTGCATTTTACTTCATTTACCAGTAATTCTTTCCCAGTCTATCATTAATTACGACAATCTTCTCTAATTATCCATAATGAGTATGCACAGCCTGTCTGCTCTCCATTGGGTTGGATTAGCTGTTAGTGCTAACATCAGACCTGTCAAGGTAGAGACAAGGGAGAGAGACAAAGACCGCCTGTGGGTAGGAGATATCAATGAGGATGGATGCATGGATGAGGCCGATAAGTACTAGGTACGTGTTCGCATTAAAGACGTGGAGAAGTAATGGATACAGATTCGGAAATTAAGACAATGAAAAATTAGTAGGAAATAGAGAAAGACTTAGATTTCAATGAACACTTTACACTGCGTCTAGTTCATTCACCAGTAGCTTTCCTCCAGTCCTTTCTCTCACCACCGGTTGTGGTCCTTCCCCCACTAGTTTTTTAAGACGATGTGACTCACTGTTGAAAAGACAGATAGAAAAATGAGGAGTTTGACCCACCTTCATACTCCCTTCACCATTGCACCACTGAGAGGTAAACGGCCCCCTCATACCGTTGAGACAATTGGCTTTATGGTGAGGCGTGATGCGGATAGTTCCAAACTTCCCTTCTGTATTCGCACGAAAGTGAAGCTACAGCTTGATAAAAGGGATATAGGCAGATAAAGGCCCGCTTGAAATAAAAATATAAGGACGAGTGGTGCCTGTTTATGGAAGACACTAGAAGACGATTCACGCGGTCGTAAAGGTGGCCAAGTGGGCAAAGTATGCATGTGGGTTAAAGACGTCAATAGCGAAAGAAGTGAACTTAGAGGTGCGGACGAAGAAGTAGATAAACATTAGGGAATAGGTAGGGTTTGATGGACATGTGCATGAAGGTGTCAGCTCAGAAGGGGGCGCATTCCACTTATCAGCCTCTTCATCTCCACGCCCCTTTGACGGTCTTACCGCACTTATCGCTCTTAACGTTTTCAATGTACACGCCTCCCTCATCCACTGCGCCAGCCTCTTGCCCCATCCCTCAAATTCACCTCGGCCATACATCCGTTCCTTCTCACATCCACACACATTCAACCATTGCATCATCTCCAAGAGTATTTCCAGCGCACTTACGACCCTACATCCCTCATGCATGCCGAAAATCCATGCGTTTCATATAAATGCATGTGCAGAGATTGCGGAGGTGCCACAAATACCGTCAAAGCGTCAGTAAAGAAACGGATGGCGCTTCAACGACTTCTTCATTTATTGGGGAAGACACTCATGAAAATGATGGAGACGTATTTGGAGGTTCATTCGAATAGATGGATAGTAATTACTCAAAGTCTTCCAAGTGAGCTTTTTTACGTTAAGCTTCCTTGTCGTTCACGTCTTTTACTTACGAAGTTTCTCCTCCGTTTTTGCCCCCAATTTTTGTGTTGAATGCTTGCAACAAGTGCCACACATACCTGACGTCGACTTTGTTGATGCTAGACATACCGAACTGTGTAGATCAACAAATCTAGCCAAGTGGAATTTACTGGCACAATGTCTACAGGCTAGCGATGAGTTACTGCCCACGTTGCTCAGTTGTCATACTTTCGTGTTCTCTGCCCTCTCCACCTCTTGCTTCTCTTTTTTTGAAAAATTCTGTTGATTACAAACCGATTTTGTGCTTAAAAATGACAATAAAATGGAATTTTAAGGACCAAAATTGGAACAATGCCCTCCTTCTTCCCTTAGAATAGAGGACACTAAATGTCCCATTTCTCTCAATGCGTTTAGTGAAAAAATGCTTAGGATGAGTTTAGTAAATCAGTTTTTGTGTAAGTGGGTTCGCACCCACACATTCGAGTTGCAATGACGGGACATCAAGGGGGTAGAGGATGCAATGTGGGAGTCTTTATTACCGAAGTGCACGCGTCAACTAGGTTGAAATATGAGGTTTGGGACACGCGTCTCCCATCCCAGTGATGGAGACACTGTCACGTCCATGTTCGTTTGATTGTCTCCCAACATTTCACAGCTTGTCAGCACATGAATCTGCCTGTGTAGAAGGCTCAATAAAGTCTGGAAGTTGGAGTAAAAATGGAGCGCTTCAAACTATTCCGAGCATAGTTGAGGTGGAGCAACTTACATTTGGCTACGGCACCCATCCACTCACGAATGCACTCATCAAACTACCTCTCCATCCTTCACTGTTTCCATCCTTCCCACATTTCAGTATGCATTCATCTGCCTACATTCCTTCTCAATGTCCCCTCCCTGCTTCACTCTCTTTTCTCCTCCATCTACCCAACTATCCACTACACTTTTCTTTCATCTCAATTCCGCGCATAACTCCACCCATTCCTTCCTTCTCTTATTCCTCCTCCTCCATTTAAATCATTTCCATCCACTCCTCTCATCACAAGTCCACTTTTATGCAGCATTCCCCTTCCTTCCCGATCCATCTCTCACTGTTCCATTCCATTCGCCTGTAATTATCCTCTAGTCATTTATCATCCACAGCAATCTTCTCTTATCACCAGTCATAGTTCTTTCACCCACGTGACTGTTAGCACAATGTGACTGCCTCATCTCACCTTGCCGTCGCAACCGACAAGTGTATTAAGAGTGGAGCTGCTAGACACCGAGCAGATGCACATTACCCTCCAAACATTGTTATCAGAGTTAGCTTCATTGTGAAGTGCGGCACGAATGTTTTCGAGGTACGCTCATTTCTACCCACGTTGGTGCCAACGAGGGTGGCGATGGCACTTTGCGATGACAGTAATGCGAAAGAGGAGGTGAGGATGAAATGAATTAAGCAGGGAAAGAGGAAAGAGGCCCACAACATGCGCTAAGACTGTGGGAAGAGTGTGAAGACGACGCGAAAGGTTAATAAATCTTCTTTTTGTCTTCCTCCAGCTCTTCATAGTCCATATCTTCATGATTTTCGCAGTCATAGTCATCCGCCTCTTTAAGGCATTCGTCCAACTGTTGGTCATCTTTAAAATGCTCTCAATGTCGCAGCTGTGAGTGTGTTAATTGGGTTGTGAAGGAGGTGGCGTTGATCTGAATGGCGAGACTGACCACCAAGAGGGACAAATAGACGAAGAAGACGAAGTATGATCTCTTCATTCGTACACATTTTATGAAAGGGAGCTGTAGGCTCGTATAGTCTAGAAAGACGACGTAGGACTTGACCGATGGTGAGAGTGGATGGATGCGGTTCGTGAAACTGTAGCGTACTTTCAGGAATAAAATCCAGCGCCATGTGCAGCGTCGCGTAGAATGCAAAATGAAAAACAAATTGGGGTATTAGAGACGGAACGATGGATGGATGAATGGATGGATGGACGATAAAGGGATGGAAAGGGAATGGATGGATAGAAGGACAGGTAGGTAGGTAAATGGGTTTATGGAAAGGAAGGAGATGGACAAGTAGATGGATGGGTGGATACAAAGATGAATGGGTACGGGGTGGGAATGATATCATTTCTAGTAAACCATTTGTGCAATGATATCAGTATCCAACGCAGCGTTTTTTAAAAAAGTCAACACTCCTCACACCAAACTGCCAGCTCATCAACGTTTCTGAGTGGCATTCTGCATTGGCCAAACCAACTGTTGTCAACATGACAGCAGCTTTGTCTACTGCTGCATTTATGAGTGAAAAAACTCTTCCAGTCATTTCACTTTCTTACCATTCTTCCTCAATGACATCAAATTGGCCGTTTCCACCGTATTCGATAGTTCCGAAGTACAGGAGTCCTTTTCATCTAATTCTTGATGTCTTCTATGTGTACACGTACCCACTGCCATCCGTTTTCATCATTTACTCATCCACCCTGTTTGATAGCCCCCTTCATCGCATTCCTTGTCTTCCGGATACACAAGTCCTCTCTCCGCGTTTACGACCCTAATGTTAGCACTAACACCCAATATGACGCGAAGGAGAGCAGACGAGCTAAGCATAAGGAAGCAAAGAACCTCGATGACGCTCCTCAGCCCACCGACATCTGTGTCTGTGCCCCGTCGCCTTTGGATACTATCCGTTTACTTGGCACAATCTAATTGCACACGGAGGCTAAAATCCAAGCAACATGAAGCTCACAGCAGATTAGTATAGCAAAACACGCATTGAAATTGCACTGGAAAAGCTTATATTTACCCATAGCAAATTTTCTCAGCAAATTAATTAAAGGTCGCAAGAACATGCATTTACTAAGACTGTTCCACTGTTTTGCTAAGTAAATCCTTTTTAAGGCCCAAATATCACATTGGGCTGATGCAAAATCCATGGTATTAAATAAAAAACCAATGTTAGTTACCTACCTGGCACCGCTGACATGATCATAATGCACAATGAGGGCAGTATTTTGCAGTAAATCTACTGCGATTAGGGGTCATTCGGAAGAAGTTGATCATGTAAGCATCTCAACCACAGTAAGGTCAATGTTATAATGTGCAGTCTCCATTCCTCAAGGCGCACGATCAGAATGGAAATTGAGATGTCTTGTTGCTAATCTAGGAATAAAACGTACTGGAAATATAAGGCATTGGTAAGCTAGTACACAAAACGCAAATATTCACACTGGTTTTTTCTTTCGCTGAAAAAACGGAACTTTTTGAACAAATGCATTAAGGCTTAGGTTACCAAACCTAAGTTTGTTTCTCTCGGATGCATAAAAAGAGTTGAACATTGGCAACAAAACCTATGCACGAAATCGGTATTCGTCATGCGGTGCCTTCTCAATAACTTCAGTAGCACGCTTCGAAGACGAAAGTAGGCGAGAGAAGATAGTGACTGTATTCAAGTTATCTATTCACAAAACACAGTTCAATTTACATGGCAGCACACAATGTGGCGTTTCGAGACTTCCCTTAAGGTAAAAGAAGGCATAGCACTAGAGCAGAATATACATTCTGGAAACAGAGAACTTAAGGGCTGTTGGCACGGCCCGGAGGCCTGCCAACCGGCTAATAAAATACAGCCACCCAAGTGGCCGAAACCGACAGTTCGAACAAACAAAGTATTACACAGCCCCTCTCTTCTTTCGAGCGGAGTCCCCGACGCTCCCCTTGGTCAGTCCCTTGTGTAAGCCATCACAACGTCATCAGTGCTGGCAGAAGCACCCACAAGCTAACCGTGCCAGTCATCGAGATTCGAGCGCATGTCTTCTTGTAGTGCCATCAATTCCGCGAAGCACTCGGTGCAAAATATGCGCATTTAGTAGTCCTATTCTCCCACGATAATGTGTCCCAGTGAAAGATGGTGTTAGGAATCCAAGTTTTTGAGTGGGTCGAGACATAAAACACACATTGTGATTCCAGGCTTTTTTGATGCCGTGTAAGGAACGCGAGGCTATCGTAGAACCCTGAGGAAATGGAGATATCGGGCCTTATAGGAACGGAGTGCACGCGATCCAAGTGTGCAAAGCATAAAAAGATGCCATCTAATGGAGTCCTGCGCATTCCACATCTGTTGATACACATTTTGGCGAAGGGACGCAAGTTGCCTGAGAACAGGAGAGAGAGCTTACCAGGAATGCTTGACCACAACGTCGCTGATCCCTCTTGGCAGCTCTAATAGACATGGAGCACATGGCTGGTGTCGCTTCAGCCGCTAATAGCTTCCTTGTAGAACACAAGGTAAGGGTAGATGCCGAAGATGAACGTCGATCTCAGCCCTTCTGTTATGGAATGTGAAGGATCCTCCCATGTGTAGTACATGCACTTCTTTCACACCGCCAACGTTTGCCAGAAGTGGTATGGGGCAGCATAAAATCCGTCAAAATCGGGTCCACCTTCCGCTGCCACCATTACAGTGCCCCGAAAATTCCCTTAAGGTGAGAGAAGGCACAATACCAGGGCAGAATATGTATTCTGGAACCAGAGGACTTGGGGGCTGTTGGCACGGCCCGAAGGCCGGCCGACTGGCTAGTACAATATGGCCACCCACGTGACCAAAACCAGTAGCTCGAACAAACAGAGTGTTACACACAATCCATTAGTTTGTTTTTTTTCTATCACATCGTCATTTCTAAGACAGCAAAATGATAGGCTAATGGGTGCTTGCTCTACTGTGCGGTCCTTGGAACACCAACTTATCCTCATCACACAAGCACAATTTCATTTTTACTAGTGATGAAATAATTGCCAAAAAAAACAAGCTAGTTCCTTTTAAATGTAAAGACGCGGAATAAGCGTCGAAGGCAGGGGAAGGAAAGGATACCAATTGAGCGACACAAAACCAGGGCATTTTTTCTGCCACGAAGAGCATCCTCGTGGGCAGCAGCTTATCGCAGCCCCATAGCTTCCATTTCTACTGGATGAGTGGTGGACTGCATGCAAAAACCGTGGTGGTGACGGTGTTGGTAAAAGTAGGTAATCGCTCTGTAGGTAGGACCTCACGCCTTTGACTGGATTAACTGAAGGGTAAATGGTGTTTCTGTAGGCACTAATGGCGAACACTTGCCGAATTTGCCCATGCAGTAAGCTTTTTCACTTCTACTGCTCTCAGCACCACCACACTCATGGCCTTTACAACGAAGTGTGTAGGCGGAAATAATCCTCAGAGGCCATAATAGGCTGTAACCACTTGTTTTATTCACACCCAGTGTGATTATACCAATTAAGTGGTAAAAGAATGCAAGAGAAAGGACTTAGTGAAGTGTAAAAAGAGAGCTGGAGTTGATGAATGGGTAAGGCTAGTGTAAAGGGGAATGTGACCAGCTATGCATGAAAGAAGAAACAGCAGAAGATGGGTGGCTATAGTGGGCATATCTCTCTGACCCCTAGGGAAAGTGCTTTTGCTATAAGGGAGAGGAAGAAGAAGAAGAAGGTGACTGGAAATGGGGTCTCCTAACCGTGAAGACTATGAGAGATGACGATTCCAGAAAAGGCGAGTGGTAGTACATAATGCGTTGGCAATTTGTTGGGTGACAGGTGTTGGTGATAAGAAGAGAAGCGGGCTTACCAACTCATGTCGACGTTGTTACCTCGCCACCAAGTGGGTCGTTGTTGGTATGGGAAATGCACATCCACATAAATGTACATTGTCCAAGTGCTGTATCCCCGTCCGTCTCCGTCGCGGTTGAGTGGGCGGCAGAGAGGGGCTGGAGGCGGTACGGTGCGTATGCATGAATTGGTGAAGGAGACCTTCTTTTATGAATTGAAGCCATGCTAACCAGAGCTCATTTACGACAGCTGTGATATATTTCACACCTAAAAGAATGGAAGCGTTTCATTTTGCTGGGCTGCACCTAATAGCTATTGGTGGCGCAGGTGATGAGTGCGTGTAAAAAGTGAGCTCTCCACTGTCGTGTGGCATGAATTGTGTAAAAAGTGGCATGAAAAGGGATGAGCGTGTTAAAAGAGATGAGTTTTTTAGCATAAGAAGAAAAGATGCCCCTAACTAGCCACTATGTGTGTTAGGGCTTGCACGCCAAATAAGCTGAAAGGAAGGCAAATAAGTCTGTATAATGCTTGACTAACCTTGTGATAACTAATTCTTTCCCTTCGCCTTGTCCTCCTCCTACTGCTACTTTCCTGCAGAGTGCCTCAGAATTTTGTCGTGTTGGCATTATTACACTCGCCACGTCTTTGGTCGCAATAAAAATACGCTAGGAAACTCCAATGCCCAGCATACCGTGTCTTCTGAGCCTTACCACTCAAATAACTGACTAACCAATCAGCTGAATGCGCAGTTGTGCAGTTCAGGGTGGATTGGTAGTGTAGTAAAAGAAAAATATGGGATTGTGGCGTCCCGAGGCCCCCTTTAAGGTAAAAGAAGGCGCAGTACTAGGGCAGAATATATATATTCCGGGAACAGAGGGCTCGGGGGCTGTTGGCACGGCCCGGAAGCCGACCAACCGGCTGGAACAAGATGGCCACCCAAGTGACCTAAACCGGTAGTTCGAACAAGCAAAGTATTACAGGGATAGCACTGTCGGCGTCGATAGTAGTTAAGAGAAGACCATGGAATGGAAATCCGTTCTACAGAACAATTTACAAAATTGTTTTTTAAGAGTTTTGGAAATCATTTCTGCCACAGTGGTCATTAAAAAAGCAGTTTTAATGCAATATAAGTGTAGAACCACATGAATACTGTCTGAACTGTTAAAAGCACTAATTGCACTTCTTTTTCAGTCCCATTATTAAGTACATACTTTATAATTTCTGCTTGCTTATTTATCTAGTCTGTCCATACATGCACCTGTTAAAGTTAATGCACAAGTTAATGAACCAGCGTCTAGTAAAATATGGTGCTTTTTTATTAGCGTAACATTTTACTTATATTTGCTTTACGGTACGATACTGCCCGCAGCCAATTAGAATTTGTTAGTGCAGTGTGTAAGAGTTGTGTTGCTTTTATGTAGATTAATTGTTGAGTAAAAGCCGAGAGGATGCTGGGTATTTGGTTCTCACTTATCAGCCGTCGTCAGCAGGTTCCTTTTCTTGTCGATTCGCTTCATTTTGTGCAATTACTTGTTAAGGTAGGCGCGAAAGCTAAATAAGGTGACTGATAATACATTTTGTTTTTTACTACAATACCTGATCACGTGTTTGCTTTGCTGCAGAACACCTCTCGCAATTATGTAGGATTGTCTTGCCAGCTTGTTTAATGGTTTGTTGCCTTAATGGGGATGGGTTTTTATTAATGTGGTCCAATATCTTGAGAAGTGTTGCGGCCTTACTAAGTACTTGGCACTCATTCTTCTTACTGCTACTACTGAGTGCCTGTTTTTATTGCGCCTACTTATTTATTTACCTTCTTTATGCAATTATCTTCTGGAATAAGCGCTAAAGAAGAAATGTTGTGGCTGTTAAGGCTTTGTTTTCCAACCACAATACCTAGGCATGTTTATCTTTCACTGTGCAGTAACTCAAGTGATCAAGTAGAATTAATTTGATAGCATATTGAATGGTTTGCTACTTGAGTAAAATTGGTTTTGATAAATGCGGCTCAACCTGTTGAATGCTGTCGGAAATCAACTCAGCGTTCTTGTTTTCTTCTTTTTCGTCTTCTTTTTTTTCCTTCTTCATCCCCTTACCACCCTTCTTATTCCGATATCAGTGGCGCCAGAACTCTTCGCTCCTCCGGCTGCACCACTCTGCTCCCATCTCCACCTTCTCCGAACCCACCTCTTGTTTTCTGGCGTCCTCCTCTTCTCCCTCCTCCCACCTCATCCTCGCCAAAGCCCTTTTTGTCAGTTCCATTTGTCTCTCCACTTGCCTCAATTCTCATCATATCGTGTCAGATAGTTAAGAGATTCATGCCCTAGACTAGACTAGACCAGACTAAAGCAGAGTTGACGAAGCTTGGCCACTGACCTGATTTCGCATTGACATAGCTAAGGTTGCCATAGCCTCTTCATTTGCACCTTCCTTTGCTTCTTTTGTTTTTTTCTACCATCTCAGTTTGTCCCATGCTACCCTGTCTCAATTGTGCCTCCTCCTTCTCCCTCCTCCTCCCTCCTCCCTCCTCCTCTCTCCTCCTCCCTCCTGCAAAACGCTTGGGTCATCCTGTACCCCCATCATCACCTTCAATTTTCAACTTGAGAGCAAAGGCAAGCATCTCGCTCCAACTGCTCACTTCGTATTTTAGAGCTCGGCCTACCTCCCACCTCTCCACCTCATTACCAGCTTCTGTCTCCCCTTCTTTTGGAGAGTTACTCTACATGATGGTACACAATAGCGGACAAGAATGTACACACCCGTTCCTACTCCTCCAACTCTACTCTCTTCACTCTCTCTGTCCCAGCCTGTGTGCGTACATGTATGTATGTCATTGTCCATTTCCTTCTTTTGTCCTTTAAGATAGTCGCCTTAACTGATGTGGCACAGAATCAGGTAAGAACGTGTATGTGGATGTGCGTGTGTGCGTGGCTCAGCCGGCACAAATGTCTCATATTCCTCTCCAAACACGACATGTCGTGATGGGAGAAGAGGAGTAATGCACAAGTGCCCAGTATGCATCTCATTCAGATGGGTAACAATGTGAACAATGCTGCGTATCGAAGTAGTGAAAGCTGTCACGCTGAATGGTGGCGATTTGTGTCCCATGTGGCCAGGATTCCGAGTTGCCTGTGCAGCAGACACAGAACAGGGGAACTTATCAAACGAAGTGGTGCGATGAGAGCAGCGCCGAATGAAGTGGGTCCCAAATTTGGCGTTCTACAGTTGTGTGAATCACAAATGGACAGTTTCTGTTATTCGACCGTGAACATTTTGATGAATTTCACCCTCCCTCACCCTCATTTACCCCACAGCCTTACCCTTTTCCTCTCTCCTCTCTTCCCGCCTCTTTCCTAATAGAGGCGTTTTCCACTCGACTACGTCTTCTTGGGAACTGCGTCATACGCGTAGAGGTTGCGGCGGTACCGCAAATGCAGTTAGAGCCAATGTGCTGAAACAAAAGAGGTTTCGATGGTTCCTTTATTTAGTCAAGAATAAAGAAGGTGTGGAAGGAGGCTCAGTGGGGAATGCAAGATAATTAATCAATGTCTTCTAAATACACGTCTCTGTGTCACTCTTCCTCATCTTTCACATTTTAAAAGGCTCACGTGTTTCTCATCCTTGCCTTCTTTTCGACCCGCTTCGTTGACTTCCGTGTCGTCCACCTACACCTGTCATTCACACTAACTGTTAATGGTGTGAGAAGCACGGCGTCAAGAAGGTGCATACTCTTCAATTTCCAACTTCCAAAACATTCATTTGGCATTTCCATGCATTATCCATCGGTAAAAGGGCCTTGATCGATGGTGGCGGTTATCTGACCACTTTTTGTTGGTTGATATATTAGGCGGTGCAGTAGAGCGTAGCAAAATGAAAACCTGTGCACAAGGCAATAATTGCTTGGAAGAAGTGATGGGGAAAAAGCATTTGAATGGTGAATGGGAGGGATAGCTGGAAGGGTAATTGGGTGCATGGAAGAAAAGATAAACGAATAGTAAAAGGAAGGATGAGTGAATGAATAAAAAAGAATGTGAGTTAGATATGTAGGCGACGGATGACAGGATCACGGAACACGGGATTAATTCAGGCTTGGCCACAAGTTGGATACGCAATGCTCAGCTTCCAGATCATGAATGACTAACTGATGGATGGATGATGGGGGGCGTAGGAGGTAGAGTATCAGATGGAAGAGCAATTCCAATTTCCATGAAATTACCTCTCTGCCGTTGCTATGACTCCTCTCAACACCTACAACTGAATTGCCATTAATCCCAATTCACATGCCTTCCAGATTATTCAGGTGGTACTACGTCATATTTGGTCCAACATCTTGGGAACGCCAAGCACTGTTTGCCTGCTTCCACACAGCCGGCATGGTCTGACGGAGGTGCAATGGACGAACCGGTGCTAGTGCAATCCTTAGATGACTGGACAAGGAAGCGCACACGCTCTTGCTCCACTAAATCAGCGGTTAACAGGTTCCAGCGCTTGCCTGTCCATATCTTCATCACGTCGACGTCAATAGAACTCTTCAACACATCAAGCATAATTCTCTACTCCTTCTTTTCCCTCCCTTCTGCACTGCCTTACTCATCTTTTGCGTCGTTCACTTGCTCTCCCCACGATTTTGGACCATGCTGCTCATCGCTCTCCTCCATTTCCGCTTCATCGGCTTCATCCTTCTCCTTCACACTGCTGTCATCACCTTCGCCAGTACTAGGGTGGGTAGAGTTGTGGAGGACCTCGAAGGCACTCGTAGCGCATTTAGCTACAAAGGTGATTTTGGCAATGATATGTGGAGGGTCATGCGCCTCTCTGCGGTGTCTAGCTGCTTTACTCCTAACATATCCAGTGATTTCGACGGCAAGGAGTCATAAGACAGTCACAAAGTGCTAATAGCTACGTGGGCGAAAGGACCTTGACTGATGGTGAGAGAAGATTGCTGTGGATGATTACAGGTGAAAGAACTGGAAGAGTGCGAAACAGATCGGAAAAGAAGAGAAATGCTGCATGGGAAATTGTTTTGTGATGAAAGGGGTGGATGGAAAGGAATTGATTGGAGGAAGAGGAGAAACTGATGCATGGAAATGGGATGAATGATAAGTGTGGTGGATAGTTGAGTGGATGGAGAGCAAAAGAGAGTGGAGCTGAGAGAGATGCAATGAGAAGGAGGGTGGACTGATGGACTTATTCTGGTGTGACAGAAGGATGGCTAAGATGATACAAGGAGGCATGTAGGAATGGATGGATGGATGGATGGATGGATGGATGGATGGATGGATGGATGGATGGATGGATGGATGGATGGATGGATGGATGGATGGATGGATGGATGGATGGATGGATGGATGGATGGATGGATGGATGGATGGATGGATGGATGGATGGATGGATGGATGGATGGATGGATGGATGGATGGATGGATGGAGGCAGTGAAGGATGAGGTGGTAGTTTGATGAGTGTAGTCGTGAGTGAATGGGTGCCAACTCCATGCCTTCTCTGCATCGTGGATAAAAGGCAATCAATCACGCCAGCCATCAACTGCTATTTCACTACGGTGTGTGCACAGATCACATGGATTGTGTACAAACGCCTGCACCAAGCCCACGTACGCCCACCAGTCCACGTTGGCTTCTCACACCTTCACCTACTGACCTCTCTGCTTTCACAACATTCCCATCTTCATCCAGCTTTTCATTCTCTTTTCTTTTCCAATTCAACTTGGATGTAGATGTGGCTGGTGACTTGAGGTCTGAATTGAAGGCTGTTTAAGAGGAGGTGAAGTGGCTGACTGCTCATCGTAGTGACTCGTGTTGGGTGAATCATTAGTAGTTGGTTATTGGCGCTGTCATCGAAGAAGCAACTAGCGGCTCCTTTCCAAGAGAAGCTTGTGGATGTAGTGTTCACCCTCTTTTCATCCACTTCTTGTCTACTTTCGAGCACCCAGTTGCATTCTTTCCTTCCTTCCTTCTTCTTGATGTAGAACACTATCACCACCCCACCCACTCACACCAGGTCACTTGGGTTGGCATTTGGATAAACAGAGACTCATCTTACTTGTAGACATTAGGACAGATGGACTAATTTTTACGTTGTGTAGATCTAAGTGCCTTGCGGGTTGCAAAGGGGAAAGTAGCCGATTTACACACGGTACGTATGTCATTGCCTTCATCAGCCCAGACCATTGTTGGATTGACCATTGAAAGGCGGCTCCATGATTGATGGTAAAAAAAGAAGCCACTTCTATTCCTCTACTTGGTAGAATTCATGTCTGGCATTGTTGATGGAGGCATCTAAATGGAAGTGTTTGGGAATGGTTTAGTTGTGGAGGCGGCTGTAGCGCTGCGTAAATAGGTTAGTCCACTCCTTTTCTTTAACGAAATGATGATCTTTGAAATAAACTTCGGACAACGACATTTTGCCACCAATACGGAGCTTTCGTTGATT
Source organism: Taenia multiceps (assembly GCA_001923025.3). Taxonomy (NCBI): domain Eukaryota; kingdom Metazoa; phylum Platyhelminthes; class Cestoda; order Cyclophyllidea; family Taeniidae; genus Taenia; species Taenia multiceps. Next base: position 3,455,361 of record CM010315.2, on the reverse strand, counting down.
CATAACCACCATTTCCTGCCGTGAACATGACCATAGAGAATAAGACAGGACAGTTTGATGAGGCAGTCATAAACACCACAATATGCGCATTGAAGTGTTGGCAGATGTGCTAGGTCTGAAGGCGACATGAAAGGCACGCTTTTTTCTAGATGGATTTAGAAGCAGTGGCTATAAAGACGATCTCTCATCACTTCTGCAAAGAACACATCAAAGCGGATCAGTCATATTTTACAAATACCACAACTGGTGGCCATGCAATCACTCATTTCACCACCACAAGCCTATTTCCACTCATGGTCTTAGTACTTGAGTGAACTTGCATGCATGTCTGTTCAAATTACTCACAGCATTGCAGCTCATCTCAAAGAAGAAAGAAAGTCACTATAATTTTGAAGATGAAGGCTACTTTGTGCCAGCGTGTGTTCCTACTGGAAAACTCCAACGCAATGACCCAGACGACCCAACAATGTGTGTAGTTTAACAGTGTGCGCGTGAATGCACAACTTTGAGTAGGCTTTTCTATTGGTCTACAACATTTTACCAAATTCTTATAATCACATGCGTGGGAGTTGTTAGCACAACTTCTGCCTTGTCTGGAGCAGACATGTCCCTTCCACTCTGTTTCATATTGCTGGCTACTTTATTCGTGCATGGCGATTGCCAACCGGGCAAAGGTACGATCCTAACTAATGCTTTACTTTCATCGACAAGTGGGTCTGAATGTTTGGCAAAAATAGAGTTTTTTGCTTACTTATTGTCACATCGCGTTACATTGCTTCAACTTCCACCTTATTACAGTCAAATCGACTTGGTGCCACTAAGTAGACTGATTCGTTTCCTTGCATCGCCTGAGTCTCCTAGCGTGTTACCCGGTCCAACAGTAAGGGAATTAATGGACGCAGGTCATTCACAACACTCCTCTTCACCTTTCATCCATTCACCATGATGCTTGAGCATTTTGCGTCAGCCTCACTTCATGTGGGTGCACGTGAAAGCAGAGTGGGATAAGTGAAGCTCCATCACCCTCCCGACATTAATGCAGACGTATCTGTGCATTTCCATTTTGCAGACCCTAGGGCTCCTCAGAACGCGACAATTGAGGCAATCAGCCCTGACAAGGTACGCGTGAGTTGGCAACCACCATCCGAACCCGACGGGCTTGTTGTTGGCTACATTGTTCCTTGGAGAGTGGTCAACACTACGACTGGCGGCGTGTACTACACGAAATACGAAAACTACACCATCCCGAATTTGAAGCCAAATCAAACCATTTTTGCCATTGTTTGCTCACGCATTGAAGAGGAGGGTTCGAACAGATTTGAGCACAACGCCTGCAGTGGTGAAGTGAGGGTAAATATACCAAGTGAGAAGGAATGTGAGTTCTTTATGTTTGTTTTGCCGGAAGCTAATCTATTATCTTAAAGTAATCAGCACTAATCGACTGAAGTCAAAATGGCACCCGTTCATCACTAATGCTAAAATGACTCTGTGGCCTCATTTTACGGTTTCCTCTGCCGTAAAATCTATTGCAGAGATTTACGTTAGGCGCGCCTCACGAGGCAGTCCAACATGCCTCAGTATGCGCTGTTAACAGCTTGTCAACTTATAAAAGGAAAAATATATAATGAAGGAAATTCGTTGTTTTGGATTAAAGGGGAAAGATTGTCTACCACGACCGAGATCTCCACTCCGACTCCTACAAACACAACTAATAGCGGGTCTGCCCAAACTTCTGCGATCCCCACAACGATGCGATCTGCGTCAAAACCTGCAACGACCACTCCAACAGATTCCTCCTTCACGCCCACAACCTCCACTGCTGCTTTTGTCATCATAGCCCTCCTAGCCTCTATGGATTTAGTGCTTGCATAAAACTTTTCCCCAAGTCTGCGTAATTCTCCAACTATTACACCTACTTCGAGCATTGCAGCTCAATGCTTGAGTTTGTTCTTACTTATTGCAGGCTTCATTACTCCAATAGTTGTCTTTGCTCTCAACGAACGAAAGAGCTGTGGTAAACAAAAATTAAATATCAAATAAATTGTCGTTACATTTTGCTCCAATCTCATCGATGCTCAACCGGGTTCACTCTTGTTGAATGCAGTTGGCACTCCGACTCAGATCGTTAGCATTAGGGCCACTCACCTATAATAAAATCTGAGGCCGTTGCATCCGCTTCCCTGTCAGCTAGATAAAATGTGCCACGCCTTTGCTCTTCAATGAATACTCTACGTCGAATTGCACCATTCACCACCTTGATTGGCCAAACCTCTAGCTGAGGTCCTGAACATCCTCCATTAAGTTGACTAACATTAACAAACAAGCTGAATAATAGTGGAAATCAGTGTAAAAGGATGTCAGACTAGGGAGGAGAAGCAAATCAACATTTAGTGTAGGCATATGGTCACTTAGCTAGGAAGTGTCATCTTTTCGTTACTAGCCTTTAAGTCTCCATACTCTCTACTGAGTAGAATGTCATGCCCATTGAATTACTCTAGTCACGTAGAGGCCTCATGCTACAATATTTTATTCACAAAGGACTACATCTTGCTAGAATAATGGTGCATAGGGCTTAGTAACTTGACTCTGTTTGACTGCGTGTTCAAACCCTAGAGGCTGGACTTTCCCCTCGCAGCATGCTACTAGCCTCTAAGACCTTCCGTACGGCGGTAAGCAGTACGTTCTTCCACATCAATTCAGCCTAGCACAGGATCAATGAGGGCGCAGGGCGCTACGTTTGTGAGCCACTTCGGAGAATGAGCTCGAATTTGTCCTGTTCATTGTGTGTGTTCTAGCAATCAACATTATGTCAATGAGTGATGAATACAGAGCTCAAGCAAACAGCTACATCTACATCCTACATAAATTAGAGAGGATTTTGAGCTGTAAGATGGAGGTGAGAACCGATGATTGTTGTGGAAGCATAGAGATCAGTGGGTGAACACGTGGCAAGCCAACGTGGAGATGTATGCATAGTGCACGTGATCTGTGCACGCACCATAGTGCAATAGCGATTGTTGGCATGCTTGAGCATTCCTCTCCACGGTGCCAAGAAGACACAGAGTTGACACCCATCAACCTACAAATTCACTCATCTAACTATCTCTCCATCCATCCATCCATCCATCCATCCATCCATCCATCCATCCATCCATCCATCCATCCATCCATCCATCCATCCATCCATCCATCCATCCATCCATCCATCCATCCATCCATCCATCCATCCATCCATCCGTCCATCCATTCATCCATCCATCCATCCATCCGTCCATCCATTCATCCATCCATCCATCCATCCGCCCATCCGCCCATCCATCCACCCATCCATCCATCCATTCCCCTATTTACCACCCAGTTACCATCCAAATATACGCCAGTCAGTCAACTTTTCTTCTCAGACCCTCCATCTCTTCCTCACTCACTCTTGCCCTTCATCCAACTAATAGTCCATTTGTCTTTACATTGCTTCCATTCTTACACATTAAGCCACCGATTTCTTTTTTCTTCTCTTCCTCCATTCACATGATTTCTATCCAGCAGGCTAGATATGGTCCCTTTTGCATCCTTTCTGCCTCCGCTAGGCTTCTGTTCACTTTGCCGTGTCTTCCAAGTACACGTGTCCTCCCCTCGTCTTGCCTGGTCTGGCGTTTGCACACGCAGCTAACTCAACGATGAGAAAGAGCGCAAGGGAGGTGTACATGCTCTTCATTTCCTACGTTCTTATAATTGTTGCTTGCAAGAGTCTGCACTTTATACAAATCAAACTGCCATGACCGAAGGTAAGCGTAGCAATTCATCCAATGGAATGTATCTATTGGCACGTTGCCTAAGGCTTTTGTCATTGCAACACTGGGTGGCAAAAGGAAAACCTGTGCGCACGCAGAACGCTCCATGGACAGTTGAGTGGTTTTGTGCGTGCGTGCATGGATGTATAGGTGGAGAGATGGAGGGGTGGAATGTGCATAAGTGTATAGATGATTCAATGGACATGGAAGAATTCGAGGGATACGAATGCAGTGAATGTTTGGATAGCGAGTGGATACCCAATGCGGAGTTGCGCAAATCGAAATGAATGACCAATGGTCATTCGGATGGGTAGTTGGCTTCATGAATGAATGACGCACGTAATCAATGGAGGCTTGAGGAAACTTACTGGCAGATGAATTTGATGTAGTGCATGATAGCGCGAAAAAGACGGATGGATGACTTAAGGAAGACATCGCGCACATTGAAGAAAACGACAACGTTAGCTGCATATGGTCATGTGGGGGTTTTGCTTTGTGTGGGGCGATTTTACGCTTGAGAAGGTCTGCACGCGAATAGCTGTGTTGCTCAAACGTTATCTTCACAGCTCTCCTCCATTTCCGCTTCATCGGCTTCATCCTTCTCCTTCACACTGCTGTCATCACCTTCGCCAGTACTAGGGTGGGTAGAGTTGTGGAGGACCTCGAAGGCACTCGTAGCGCATTTAGCTACAAAGGTGATTTTGGCAATGATATGTGGAGGGTCATGCGCCTCTCTGCGGTGTCTAGCTGCTTTACTCCTAACATATCCAGTGATTTCGACGGCAAGGAGTCATAAGACAGTCACAAAGTGCTAATAGCTACGTGGGCGAAAGGACCTTGACTGATGGTGAGAGAAGATTGCTGTGGATGATTACAGGTGAAAGAACTGGAAGAGTGCGAAACAGATCGGAAAAGAAGAGAAATGCTGCATGGGAAATTGTTTTGTGATGAAAGGGGTGGATGGAAAGGAATTGATTGGAGGAAGAGGAGAAACTGATGCATGGAAATGGGATGAATGATAAGTGTGGTGGATAGTTGAGTGGATGGAGAGCAAAAGAGAGTGGAGCTGAGAGAGATGCAATGAGAAGGAGGGTGGACTGATGGACTTATTCTGGTGTGACAGAAGGATGGCTAAGATGATACAAGGAGGCATGTAGGAATGGATGGATGGATGGATGGATGGATGGATGGATGGATGGATGGATGGATGGATGGATGGATGGATGGATGGATGGATGGATGGATGGATGGATGGATGGATGGATGGATGGATGGATGGATGGATGGATGGATGGATGGAGGCAGTGAAGGATGAGGTGGTAGTTTGATGAGTGTAGTCGTGAGTGAATGGGTGCCAACTCCATGCCTTCTCTGCATCGTGGATAAAAGGCAATCAATCACGCCAGCCATCAACTGCTATTTCACTACGGTGTGTGCACAGATCACATGGATTGTGTACAAACGCCTGCACCAAGCCCACGTACGCCCACCAGTCCACGTTGGCTTCTCACACCTTCACCTACTGACCTCTCTGCTTTCACAACATTCCCATCTTCATCCAGCTTTTCATTCTCTTTTCTTTTCCAATTCAACTTGGATGTAGATGTGGCTGGTGACTTGAGGTCTGAATTGAAGGCTGTTTAAGAGGAGGTGAAGTGGCTGACTGCTCATCGTAGTGACTCGTGTTGGGTGAATCATTAGTAGTTGGTTATTGGCGCTGTCATCGAAGAAGCAACTAGCGGCTCCTTTCCAAGAGAAGCTTGTGGATGTAGTGTTCACCCTCTTTTCATCCACTTCTTGTCTACTTTCGAGCACCCAGTTGCATTCTTTCCTTCCTTCCTTCTTCTTGATGTAGAACACTATCACCACCCCACCCACTCACACCAGGTCACTTGGGTTGGCATTTGGATAAACAGAGACTCATCTTACTTGTAGACATTAGGACAGATGGACTAATTTTTACGTTGCTTAGATCCAAGTGCACATGTCATGGCGTCCACCAACCCAGTCCAACAGCCCCATTTCTGACTAGACCATCAAAAGTTGTCTCCACAGTTAATGGTAAAATAGGATGCCCCCATCCTTAAGCTACTTGTATGTCTTCCCTTAACAGAATTTATGCCCGACACTGTTGATAGAGGCACTCAATTGGAAGTTTGGAGGGATAATGAGCACACTTGTTCAACAGTGAAGTTGTAGAGGTAGCCGGGGTGCTGTGAGAAAATTCGGTCCAGCTTTCTGGTTCACTCAAAAGCTGACCTACTACCAAGAGTTCACCAAACAAATTTTAAATAATTCTGAACAATACCCGTTTGCCACTAACACCGATTATTCGTTGATTCATAGCCACAGGAATTGAGACGCTGGAGCTCACTGAGTCAGTCATAAAGCATAACAGTTTGACACATTGAAAAGTCGGCAGACATGCAAGGCTTGAAGATGTCATGAAAGACTGCTATTTTATAGGTAGAGTGGGATGAATTATTTGCTACATACACGTCAAATCCTCTGTGTCAATTCCTACAATCACCACAATTGGTGGTTCTACATTCACTTATTCCACTACTGCAGCCCTGTTTGCATTCGTGGTCCTGGTACTCACAATATTGCAGCTCATCTAATCGAAAAAAGAAAGTTTTAAGGAGGTTGAAGGTGAGGACTAATTTGAGTCAGCAGACCTTCTAACCGAATAACACCAACACAATCGCTCAAACAACCCAAAAATGTGTAAGTGGTTCCACGGCTTGCGTGTGAATACGCTGCAGGCTTCGTGGAACAAGAGTAGGCCATTTCATTGGCTTACATCACTTTACTGCACACATGTGGGTTGCAAATACAAGTTCTGTCTTTTCTAGAGGAGCAGGCGAGACGTCCCTTCCACTCTACCTCATATTACTAGCAACTTGATTCTTTCACTTCGGTTTCTACGATGAGAGTGTGTAAGTTACTATCATATGCTTATGCAAGCATTTGGAAAGTGAGAGCATTTGATAAATTAGTCAATCCTGCAAGCCTAGCAAGCTTAAGGTTGCCAGAAATGACTTAACTGTTGCCACTGCTTTGTACCACATCACATCACCTCACATTCCACCTTATCACAGGTAAATCAACTCGGTGTCACCAACGCATACACAATTTCTTTTGCGAACCCCTTACTGCCTCCTTCCATTCGTATCTGCATCGGTTTCTCCTTTGCTCTCATCATTCTACTGATGTCCCACCACCATACAAATTTTCTCTTCATTTTCTCCTCTCCTCTTTCGCCTTCATCCTTGATCCTTCCAACGTCCCAGTCCCCGCATCGTGCATTTCTTGTTTATAACCTCATTCACCACCTTTATCCCTCATCTCTTATCTAATTTCATTCCATCCACTTCTGTGGATTTCATCATCTGGAGCAATCTCCTCTCACTATTATCCATTATCTAATCATCTAAGCTAATTTTTGCACGTGGCCTACTTGTGTGTAAATTTGGGAAATGATGAATCTGCACTACATCTCTGCTTTCCTTGCCATCGCATTCGTTGGTTCAGATAGCACCGGACCAACTGGACACCGCGAAAAGGCGGCTGATTCGCCACACATCGTTGACACAGTCGGCTTCGTCGTGGGAGGTGATGCAGAGATTCTGAAGGTCCTCGTCAATTCTGCCGAGGAACATAACAGAAGCAGAGGCTGTTGGACATGAACGTGCAAATGAATGCGGGAACAAAGGGTGCGTGACCATAAGAGTCGACATCAGGTGAAGCGCATGGTCATGAGGACAGTACTGCGGACGAAAAAACACGTGTGTTGAGGACGTCGATGACAAAGGATATTAACGTAGAAGTTTAAGCTGTGATGGAGTAGACAGACATTTGGGAAGACCTATATGTTGATGGACATAAGTGTAAAGAGCAGCAAGCACTTGTATCTTTCATAAACTTCATCAATTCTGCGTACCCGTGCATCGTCCTCCTTTCGTGTGTTGTTTCCGATGTCTTCAGTGCACACGCATCATTTGCTCACGCTTGCACATCGAACCCGACGTCTTTTCCAAGCCCGAGCACTGCATCCTCGTCGTCGTCTTCAAGGCCTTGGAGCAGACGAATTTTCGGCACGCGTAAGCCTCGAGGTTTGTTGGGAGGGCGCTAGCTTCAATGTTCATCGCCTCACTGAAACACCTATCCATCGGCTCATCCACCCCTTCGACCATTCGCTCATGCATTGTTGCCACCTTCCTCTATTTACTCATCCACTATCTATGCCCTGCCTCACAATTCACTATTCATTTTGCAAAAATATCCATTTATGCATACGCCTTTTCTTCATTTACACATCCTGCCATTCACCATCTCCGGAAGTGTCTTCAGCTCATTTGTGATCCTAATTCTTTTGCGAATGCTGGTTATCTATACGCACCGCAAACCGGCAGGCTTAGAGATCCCGGAGAAATCGCCAAAAGCGTTGTGTGATAATCCAAAATGGAAGACAGAAAGATTTATTTTCAAAGAAAAGTAATGGCAGGCAACTAAATTTCTGTCAGTAGATCTTATTGTAAGAGGTAGCACTATTAAGTTCTCTCACTAGAGTCCGTATTACTAATTGCATGTGGTCTACAGGACCGCTTCCATTTAGTGAAAATGGTTGGGATTGGACAATACACTTCATCGCACTGCGAAGTCAGGTATTTCCATTTCGCGAAACAGGGATAGCTATTTTGCATCGTCCGTGAGGTTCGGAAGCGTAATCTTGCCCCATCTGCAGTTACAACTACTCTCCAACTCCAACTTGGGATTATTTCAAAGTGCAACCATTGGAGACTTGACTTTCCTCTGTGGAGCCAAAGCAGTACGCTTAGCTGTCCTTTGTTATCGAAGGTGTTGAGTGATGAGGTGGGAACTTCAAGTCAATCAATATTATGCCCACTTCCCCATTTCCATTTTTCCATTAACAAATCATTGTTAAGTCCGTAAACATTTGTTGCGTGCATGTGTAGCGTCCTGAGACTTCCTTGAAGAGAAACGAAGGCATAATCTTAGGCAGAATGTAGAAAATTAAGCAAACAGAAGGGTTGTGGGGCTGCTGAGACGATTCAGCCATCTCGAGCGACCGTAACTAAAACGGCAGTTAAGCAATAGGCGATAAATCTCTGTGCAAAATGGACTGCAGTCGCGCTTGGCAAGGTGGAGACACCAAGTACGGTGGGTATCTGGATACCACCCAGCATAGCTCAAAGATGTGCCAGAAAATGTACGACCAATCTTGCAGAGACTAAATCATGGTGGGGTGTAGTTTTGTGCTCCTAAGTTCTCTGCAGAAAGACCCCACCACCTGTGCAGTATGCGACTACGTAGAAGCACATTTCGCTGCAATTTTGGGTCGAGTCTTCTTCTGGACATCGCACTTGACCCACCCCACCACACCTTGATTGCTCATTGTCGATGTCAGGTGGAATAGCAGTCATCCTGGTGTTAGGGCCAGTCGAATCTCCGCAAGCGCGTTAGCATAGCATCATCCTCTGTCTCCACCATTCTGTCCGCTGTCATGTACAGACCCACCATACAAGCTCGCTTTCCTTACTCGGAGAATGTCAGTGACAAAGACATCCGTTTCGATATCTTACTCTCCCAGTTAGTCGATCCGCTCGCTACCCCGTCTGCTCAAGAGCAAATGTGTCTTTGTGGTGGTCTCTGAAATCGACTAATTATATCAAACTGTACATGCTGTGGTGAGGTGGTGGGGTAGGGAGGGAAGTCGCTGCTTGGGGAGCCGGCGTGACGAGGATGTGAGTCGGAGGGAGGCGTCACATGAATTTTTGAGGGGAGAAGTTCTTGTGAAGTAATTGTGACTTTTACAGTGGATGGATGAGTTGGAGTTAGGTCATCCGTAGGTACTTTATCTCAGCCGCTCCCTACCTCTGCTTTGTCTTGCATCAGTCCACCATTCCATTCAAACTAGCGTGTAGCCCATTTCCACACATCCACCTCCATTTATCTAATTTCATTTTACACCTCTCATCACTAAAAGTATCGTGCTGTTTTTATTACTTTTCTCGCCAAATTGCAATGCATATGATTCTTATACTAGTATTTTCTCTCCAGTATTACACTGTCCACAAAAATCTTTTCGCACCATCGTTCATGGTCCAATCGCCCACTAAATCCGGAGTGGTGGAAGAATGGATAAGATATAAAAAGGAGGAATGGTTGATCCGTAAGGAATGAGACACTTGTTTGATGAGTGAAGTTGTGAGTAGATGGGTGCCAACTCTGTGACTTCTGGACACCGTGGCGAGAGGCAGACAAGCATGCCAACAATTCCTATTGCGCACACATCACATGCCTTATGCACATACGTCTCCGCTAAGCTCACGCACACTCACGAGGCCACGTTGGCTTCTCACACCCTCACCTACTGACACCTCTGCTTTCACAGCATTCTCTACAACTACTCATCTTCACCCAGCTGTTTAATTTCTCTTCCAATTCAACTTGGATGCAAGTGTAGCTAGTGACTTGAGCGCGTGAGTGGTGTATGGAAGGGATAGATGGATAGATGGATGTAGGGATGGATAAATGGACAAAAAATTGGTGCATGGATGAAAGAGGGATGAATGGTAAAGGGAAGGATGGTAGGGTTAGTGGACGTGGAATGGATGTGTAGGCGATCGATGACTGGATCGAGGAATACGGGATTATGTAGGCTTGGATACAAAGTGAACGTGCAATGCTCAACTTTGGGGTCATAGATGAATAACTGAGGGATGAGCGAGTGATGATGGACGAAAGAGGTAGGGTTACGGGTGGAAGAACAAACCCAATATCCTAAAAGGCAGCTTTGTAACATTGCTAAGGCTCCTCTCTACACACTACGACGTCTTTCCTTTTCTCCATTATGCAACGAAGCAGTCCATAATCAGTTTTGCCTGGAAGGCGGACAATGCTTTCCTATTGAGGGACTTGAGGAAGTGTCTGCCAATTTAGTCTGTCTTGCTTCCACAAACAACAAGAAACCGCTTCTAGGTGGGCTACATTTTCAAAAGAATCACTTGTTGCCACAAATGAATGAATGGGGTGGAATTCGTTGTCTGAAGTAGTAGCATCGAAGAGACATGGATACATCTTTCGTCATGAACGACGAGTCTCACTCGCTACCATTTACTGGTCTTCAGCAAGCACATCACTCTGTTTGAATGACACAATGCATTGCGGATTCAGACTTGACCTCCCGGAAACACCGGATCACACGCTTAACTGTCAAACGAAAGCTACTTTTCCAACACAATTCACCAACCAACCAAACAACCGGCCTAAAATGCACAGTTACCACTAATGGCGAATACGCAAGAAATGAGTAGGCAGACTTGGCTGGCCTTGAAGCCCACTAATACCTTTCAATGTATCTAAGAGATGCCCTTTGGTCATGGACTCAGTTGATTCGGCCTGCGGCGGGCATGCTTCATCAATCAGGTTAACCTTGACTGAAGTTTGTCATGCCGCCTTGTTCCTTCATCTTGCTTTCAGTAGCAGCAATCAATTTGCACCTCTAATGACGAAGAAGAGTGGAACGCAGCCTTCCTCATGGTGATTCGGCCAGATTTGGTTGACTTGTCGTGGCACTCTAAAAGCCATAAAATGAATGTTTGCTTTTCCACTAATGTGAATTGTACCTACTTTTAGTGTAGCAGCAACAAGCCGCTTGCCACGAGCAAATCATCATTAAGCCTCGAAGCATCTGTAGTGCTAAAACACTGCGAGACTTCCTTCAAGACTGAGAAAGGCATAGCACTTGGACAAATTACATGCATTTAGCAAGCAGGAAGGGACTGGGACTGCTGACAGGACCTAGAGGCCAACCCATCCAGCAGGGACAATTCGGCCACTTCGAGTGACCATAATTTAGCAGTCAAACAAGCGGAGGTAGTTCTGTGTGTAAAATTAACTGCAGGTCGAGACACCAGGTACGGTATGGATCTAGTCACCACTCATCAAACTCGAAGGTGTGCCAGAAAAATACTACGTTGGAAACAATCAAGACTATTATGTCAGTCAAAATGAAACCCTTTTTGCAAAGATGGCATTGACTGACTATTCCTCCGTTGCCCTTTCCACCGTTCAATCTAAGTGGTTTGCATTTTATGAAACTCTACTATAAAAACCAGACGTATTACCGCAAACCGGTCAATACGGTGGGCAAGCTTTGATGTTATTTTCACGAATTATAAGGCCAAACCTCAGGGTGAAATCTCGTACAGAGTGCGGCTCTAATAAAAACGGCATTATGAGCTCTCTCTCTCCCCGTTCTCTAGGAGGCTTCAACCAGTGTTGCAAGGCATGCTGGTGAGGGTATTCCCTTCTCCCAAAGGGTTGATTAGGCTTTGTTGATGCCAATGGGCGTCTTGACGAGTACCACCTTCTTGGTGGTGACTTTCACTTCACTCCCTCCTCTTGATGCACCACCCCCGTCTTTCTCGCTTCTCAAATTTCTTTTATGCGAAAAGTAGGAAAAAGCGCTCATTTGTAAGGTAAATCTGACAATCACAAAGTGATCCTAGATATTGGAATTCATTTCACTGTCATTTTGAAATACTGCTGCTGGACATTAAATGCGGTGGAGATCTAGTCTACAGATGTGCAGGGCTTTGCCTCATGAGTAGGCGTGTGGACGCTTAGACAATGGATGGAAAGGTGGATGTGTAAATGGATGGGTTTGAGGGTGGACGGATGGATACGAGATAGATGGATGAATGATGTTAATGTTAACTCTACATTGACCATTCCACATTTTGGAGAAACCATCCTCCCTTTATGCTGCATGACAAATACCTCATCACGCGTCATGACTGCCTCCTACCGGGCTTCAATAGTGGATGCTGAAGGTCTCACCAAAATACGAAAGTCTACGCTAAAGTGTTCACTTTTAATGACAACTGCAGCCATCCATGCAAGCGATCAGATTTATTCCACTCCCCACAACATGAAGCCATTCATTGTGAAGTAAGGAATGAAGATGTACTTTGATAAGTGAATTTGTGGGTGGATGAGTGTTAACTGCATGTTTTCTGGACACCGTGGAGAGGGGCAGTTAAGGATGGCAACCATCAGGTGCTATTTCACCATGTTGCATCACACATCACATGGCCTCTGCACACGCCACACCAAGCCAACGAACGCCCACGAGTCCACGTTGGCTTCTCACACGTTCACCTACTTGCTTCTATGCTTTCACAACATCCCTTACCATTTCTCCTCTACTTCATCCAAATTTATAATTTCTCTTACAACGTAGCTTGGAAGCAGATGTAGCCCCCGTTTTGAGGTCTGCATTCATCACTGATTACAAGGAGGTGAAATTGCTCGCTGGTCATCGTAGCGATTCGAGATGCGTGATTTATTTAGTGTTGGCAATTAGCGCTGCCGTGTGACACGTAAATTGTAACTCCTTCCCAAAAGAAGGTGGTGGATGTAGTATACTCAGTGCGCATTGCTTACAATCCCTTTTTCTCTCTCTCATTTCGTGATGTGATCCACGAATAAGGGTAAATCGCATTGGAAAACGCACCAAAGTGGCCAGAGGTATGGCCTAACAAGGTAGTGGAAGAAGCTATACAACCCAGAATAGTCGAGGAAAGGCGACAGAAGGAATACATACTATCTGACTGCAGGAAGGCAGCAGAGGCACTGGCATAGGTCTCCATTGTGAGTCAGTGGATGAACTTCTGGCGGCCACTTAACCGGTTCCTCAATTGGCAGATTCGAAAACCAGGAAGGATGACCTAGTCGGCCAACGTCCATGTCAATCTGGCTGTGGGCTGGTGAAGACTAAGATTAAGTATGTATGCAATAGGTACAGGACTGAGTCTGAGTCTGAGTGCCATTCTGATGCAATTTGTTCACTAACTTGACTCAGTTAAGCCCGCTTACTAGTGACCGGTTGACACCGTTCATACAAGCAGTCAAGTGGGCGAACAGAAAGGTCTCTCTGGATTTGAAGATGGCATCAAATCTCTTTTGCACTACACAGTTCAACTCATTAACCCAGTTGTCCATTTGTAAAGTGTTTTGTCAGGCACATGCTACATGATGGAACCCGCTTTAGCATCAATAAAATAAAGTAAATTGTAGAGAATTTAATTTGTCATTCAACAATCATTTGCTACAGTTGCTCTGTATATTGAGACCAAAGGCGTATAGTTGTCAAATCGCAAATTCTACGGTGTCATGAAGCCTGCAATAGAAATAGACAGCATGTTGGCAGACGCAAGCATTGAGTCGTAGTACTCGAAGTAGGTGAATTAGGTGAGGAATTGCACAGGCTTACGAGGAAGATCATGCAAGCATTAGAGCCATAGAAGCTAGCAAGGCTACAGGGGCTAGAGCAGCGGAGGTAGAGCCACCAGTGGTGGTGGAAGTGGGTGTGGTGATAGAATCTGTTGAAGTGGTCGTTGCAGGGTTCGACGTAGATTGTCTCGTTGTAGGAATCGCATAAGTCTGGATGGGCGTGCTATTCGTTGTGCTTGTGGGAACCGTTACTGGACTCGCACTCGTAATAGTCGAACTTTGCCCTTCAATTTATAACAACAAATTTGTTTTATTGTACATTTTACCTCCTACATGCCAAAAAACTACTAACAGTGCACTATGAGACATATTGGACTGCCGCATCAGGCGTGTCTGACGTAAAACCTTTGGTAGATTTCAAGGCAGAGAATACTGGAGCGAAGCTGCGGAATCATTTTAGTAGTAGGAATAGAGGGGTGCCTTGATGGACTCGATTTAAATATTTCTGGTAGCTTAAAAGTCATATTTGGCTTTTGACATAACGAGCATAAGGCACTCACATTCTTCCTTGTTTGTTGTAGCTATCCTCACTTCATTGCTGCAGACTGTAGCTCCAGGTCTATTTGGTGCATCCCTTCGAAATTGGGCACAAACGACGACAGAAACGGATTTCACTTTCTCCGAATGAGAAAAGGCGTAAGTTGTTCGTCCCAAAATGAAGGCACCATTTCTCGGAACATTGTTGACTTTGCACTGAACATTATAACTACTGATGTGCTGCTCGAGTTGAGGCGGCGGTTTCCAACTCACGCGCACATTATAAGCGCCCATTACCTCAATCGTTATGTTCTGGGGAGCCCAAGATCCTGCAAAAATGGAAACACATAGATTTGTTTGCATTAGAATGCAGAGGGTGACAGAGCATCTTCTATCCCACTGTGGTTCCACGTGTCTCAAAATAAAGTGAGATGGAGACATAATGCTCATGCATCAGGGTGAGTGCACAAAAGCTGATGAGGAGTGATTCGAAGGATTTGTGTCTACTAATTTGCTTACTGATAAATCAAGTAGAAGTCTAGGAGGTGTCAGAAAATGCTAGGAAATAACTGGGTTTTCTCAGTAGCACCAAGTCGATTTGACTGTGAGAAGATGGAATGTGAAGTGATGTAATGCGATACAAAGCAGTGGAAGCGAATTTGTCATTTTCAGCACCATTGGACCACTTGCATGTAGAAAAGGACTTGTTGCGCCTGTAGGATATGCTACTTAATTACCAATTAATGCACTAACTCTCATTTGTCAAATGTCTACATCAGCGAGTCGATGAAAGCAAAGCATGAGAGCGTCTCTTACCGCCGACCAATTGGCAATCGCTCTGCGTGAATAAAGTTGCCAACAGCGTGAAGCAGAGTGGCAAGTACATCTCTCCTCCAGTTGAAAAGACAAAACTCGTACTAACAACCCACACACACGTGCGCTTATAAGCATGTAATAAACTGATGTAAGCCAATGGAATGCCCTACTCCTGACCTGCAAAGCAACTGGCGCATTCACACGCACACCACGGAACCACACGCATTACTGGGTCGTTTGAGTGATTGTGTTGGGGTTCTCTGGCGCAAGACAGCCTTCACCTTCAACCGCTTTCAGTAGACCTTCTTACTTGATTTGATCAGCTACGATTGTGAGAGCACTAGGACCGCGAAAGTAGTGAATAGAGATTGAGCGCTGAAATGAGTGCATGCACAGCTACCAGTTGTGGTTATTGTAGGATTCCACGCAGAGGCCTTTACGTGCTCACTGCAAACGTGGTGGGAGATCCTCTTTGCACATACTCCTCCTTACTCCATCAAGAAGATCGCATGTCCTGAATGGCGCCTTCAAACCCTGCACATCTGCCAACCCTTCACTGTGCGTAGTGTGAGTTTATGAGTGCCTCATTAAGCATTCTTGCCACATTTCCTGTGGTCAAGAACATGGTAGGAGATAGTGGTTATGAGTTGAGGGCGACTTGTGTAGTGCCTAATGGGCGTCCTTTGACGTGCATTCCAATTTATCTGGCGAATTCTTAGTCTTTGCTTGGCATGTGAGTGGACGGTATGACCAGACCAATTTCTACTCAAAGCGTCGTAGCTACCGCCACAACTTCCCTGTGGGACAAGCGTATTCGTCATTCCTACAAACCTCCAGTCACAGACCTCCATCAGCAATGTCGGCTACGAGTTCGATTGAGTGGAGTCATAGAAGTAGGTTGAATATGGGGGCTTCCTGCTTGACCATCAACCAGAGAGGCGCCTTCCTATGGTCTGTCCAGTAATGCGGCTGGTGGTCTGAGCTAATGGTTGCCATGATGCGATTCGTGGATTTATCTACTACGATATTGTCTGTAAGAGTAGCAGATTTGGTGATCGGAGAAGTGTAAAATGTTGGCTGATTTGCTGGGAGAAATCGTGTGGGATAATTAATTGCAAGTTGTGATGTAGCCCAACAACCAACTGGTCACTTCGGAACACGCCGTATTGTTACATTTGCGATGAAACTGGGTGAGTTGACTGCGTGGCAAGCTCTATTTACTCTTCCTGATAAATGAGTGGTTGGGAATTTCGTACCTCTGGCTCTGACCTATTTTGGAGGCTTACAAAGAATTTTCACCTGCTTAGATGGATTTCCCAATGTCAAGTTACAAAACAGGCGTATGCAGTGTGATGTGGAAGGGGAAGGAATAGGCTTGCTCTATTAAGTCCTGCACAAAGAAGCTTTGTGTGTCCGTTTGCCAGCACAGCGCACCCCACATCGCACTCTATAAGTTCCCAACTAATTCATTTTCTTAATGGTAAAGTGCGATTCCACATTTGCCTTGTCAATCAGACACCTATTCGGCTGGTGTAGATGCTGTGGGCAAAATGTTTGCCTTCGACTTGCAGCTGTCCATAGAGCTTTGTTTTAGCAGCACGTTGACATGCTTTACAAGTGTATGCGGCTTTTAATAGTGTGGGAGTATAATGCACAAAATAGCGCATAAAACAGCTGTCAACTCAACAAACTCTCCATCAGGACTCCACTTAGTGGCAGCTGGAATGTGAGAAATGTAGGGCAGATTTTGTGACCAGCGGGTGTGTGTTTGTGGACGGATGAGTCACGTTACCTTGATGTGTGGAGATGAAGAGGGTGGAGGGTGAGTTGGACACCTGCGGAGGGGTGAGGTTGACTGGAACATGTACTCATTAAGACTTGATAAATGCAAAGTGAGACCAACCACAAAAACGGATAAAATGCCGACGCAGGGAGAAAATGAAGGAGAAAGGGAGGGAGGAAAAAGCGTAGTGTCAGGAAGGTAGATGGTGATATCAATTGCCAAATCACAAGGAGGTCGTACATGCCCTCTCAGCGGAGAAGGGATTACGAGTGAGGTAGTGAGGACCAGCCAGTCCGATGCTGGCATTCATGGAGGAGCTGTTGCGAACCCAGTGGCGGAGCTCACCAGCAAGAAGGACGATTTATCCTTATCGGCTCATTGGAGGACTGTGTGAAGAATGGCGGGATGGTTAATTGCTAACGTCTACCCAATTCATCAACACTAACTGGTAAGAAAATATGTATGTGCGTGTGTGTAAGTCTGCCGACACAACTGTCGCGTCTTTGTCTCCAGACACGACACATCGTGGTAGGAGCAGAGCAGTAATGTCCACGCCCTCATTATACATCTCATGCAGATGCGTAACAATGTGAGAAACGCTGCCCATCGAAGTTGGGGACGCTGTCACACCGGATGATGCTGATTTGTCTTCTGTGTGGCCAGGATTCCGAGTTACTGGTGCAGACACAGAACAGGGGAATTAGCAAAGGAAGTGGTGTGTTAAGAGCGGCACTGGATGAAGTGACTCCCGAATCCGTCAGTCTGCCGTCGTGGTAGTCACAACTGGACACTTTCTGTCATTTGAAAGGGAGTATTTTTTACTTACCAAAAAGGGGACATTGCGACAAAATGAGCGAGCCAGTCGAAACTTGCAAAGGCGTAATAGGAGGCTCAGGCACAATTACGATGAATATTGGGTCTACTCTGACTTCAGCAATTGCCACTACTCCCACAACCTTAACGAAGTACACGCCCACCCAAACGCATGCGAACCCTGCAACAACCACTTCAACAGATTTCCCCACCACGCCCACATCCACCAACATTGGTGGCTCTCTCTCCTCTACTTTAGCCATTGCAGCTCTTCTATCTACCGTGGCTCAAGTGCTTACTTGACCAATCTCGTAAGTCTCTGCGAATCACCAACTTTTCACCTGCTCTTGCACTACTGCCCAATACTTGCGTCTGCCTAACGCCCTCTTCTACGCTTCATAACTCCAAACGATGGCCGGCTTAACAACCATCCACCCTTACTCTCAATAAACGTAGCAGCTATGGTAAACGATTGTTAAGTGACATAAAATGCTTTGCATTTTGCTCCATTCTCGACCATGTTCGAATGAGTTCCTTCACGTTGTAGATGTTTGCCAAGACACCCTGAACTACAATTAGAATGATGAGTTATTAAGCTGTCAATACTATGCTGGAGCTGCCTTTATAGCCAGGAGGACGTTGCCGTCCAATGCCGCAGAAGCATTCACCCTATTGGCTGCTTATGGGAACGCACAAGGAATCGTCGCTCACTTGGTCCTTGCGCTCAATTGTCTGGTTATTACGAAAACAGCACTGAGTGACTGATTTGCATCAGAAAGGCGCTCTAACTCAGACCTAGACTCAAACCCAAAGCCGCTACACACGTACGCAATGAAGTCTAGTCTCCACCAGGCCACAGGTAAGATGACACGCACATTAACCGATTTGATCATCCTTCCTGGTCTTCGTACCTGCCTGTTGATGAACTGGATGGGAAAATCGCTAGCACTGGGACCACCCACCCACATTGAAAGCCTAGAACACTGCATCCACCTCTTTCTTCAGCCAGACGAAACGCACCCATTCCTCTTCAACTACCTTCATAGACCATAGCTCTGGCTCAAGTCCTCAACGCACTCCAATAATTTGGCTGCGATTAACAGGCAAACTAAAAGTAATGGGAAACTGTGTGAAACGATGTCAGACCATGTTAGAGAAGTAAATCAACATTCTGTGCATATATATATAGCCGCTCAGCCAGGAAATGTCACCTTTTCGTTACTATGTTGTAAGTCTCACTATTCTCTTATAGGTAGAATGCCACACCCATTAACATAAGTGTTGTGAATGAGGCTCGGCCACCTCTTTCCTTGTTTGACTGTGTGGTCAATCTCTGGAGGCTAGACTTTCGTTTCGCTGCATGGTAATCGAACCATTCTAACTGCCTTCTAGTGCTTCTGTACATTAGTAAGCAGTATGCTCAGCCACAGCACTTCACCTTCTTCCGATATCCATGCGCAGTGAGTGTTCTGCTTGCACGGCCTTTTTTGGAAATGAGTTACAATTTGCTTGTTCAACTGCAGCGCTGATGACCAATAACAAATAATTCACGCATCACGAGTTGCCACGATGAGCGGTTGGCAATTGCACCTCCTCTTAATCAGTGATGAATGCAGAACCCAAGTCAGCAGCTACAACACCATACAAGTTGAAATGGAAGACAAAGTAAAGAGTGGGATGAGTTAGATGCGAGACGTTGAAGAATGGTTTGAAAGCATAGATGTGAGTAGGTGAGCGTGTGAGAAGCCAAGGTGGACCGGTGAGCGCACGTGAGCTTGGCTAGGCTATAAGCCTCCACATCCTCCACTGAGCAGAATGCCACACCTAGTGAATCACCTTGACCACATAAAGGCCGCATGCTCTGATATTATGTTACCAAAGGACCACGCCTTGATGGAAGGAGAATAGATAGCACCCAGTTACATGGCTCTTTGTTTGACTGTGTTTGTAACCCTTAGAGGCTGGACTCTAGCTTCGCACCATGCAGACTGCCTCATAGTTCTTCTGTACGGTAGTGAGTGGTGTGTTCGTTAACACCACTTCAGCCTAGTACTATATCAATGGGGACGCAGAGTGCCACTTTTGTGAGTTGCTCTTCAGAACAAGTTAGAATTAGCATGTTCTGTGCGTGTGCTGGCGATCGAAATCAAATCAGCCAGCAATAAATGCAGACCTCAAGCCAGCGCCTACATCTGCATCCAAGTTAAGCCGCAAGAAAAATCGGAAAACGGATGAAGATGAGAAACGATGGAGAGTGCTGTAGAAGCATAGAGGTGAGTAGGTGAATGTGTGGGAAGCCGACGTGGGCTGGTGGGCGTACGTTGGCATGGTTTGGGCGTGTGTGCACAGGCCATGTGATTTGTGCACGCAGTATAGTGAAAGAGCAATTGGTGTGTGTCACACCTGATCGCCTCCACCCACGGTGCCCTGAAGACATGGATTCGGCAACCATCCACTCAAAACTTTACTTATCAAACAACCACTGCATTCCTTACTGTCTCTATCCATCCAGTCCTCCATTCCCTCCACTATCTTCTTATCCATCCTTCTGCCATTCCAGCACACGTCCATCAGTGTACCTACCTTCTCAATCCCTCCTTCCCCGACTCCCACCCTTTAGTTCTCCGATTCACCCAACATCCCATCTATCTCACCATTCATCCCATTTCCATGCACCAATTTCTTTCTCTATCCATCCCCCCTTCTAAATGCCTCACATTTACGACTCCCAGCATAAAACACATTTCATGCTGTTATTTCCCTCTTTTAAGCGCCATTTCACATTGCGTCCAATTTGATTCCTTGTAATTTTCCTCCGCTGTCTCATCATCCACAGAAAACTTCTCTCGCTTTAGGTTACGTTTCTCTCGCGTACGAAACCTTTACCACAGGAGGGAGAGGAGACGGAAAAGGAGGGGAGGAATGCTCTAGCATCGTGCTGCCTTTTGTTTACTCAGAGCGGGTGCGCTGATGTCAACTACTGCTACTACGCCAGAATCAACCGGCCCAACCACATATGTTCAATAAAGTGTGACTTCTTTCCCGATTTTAGCAAAGTCAGCCAAAATAAGGCAAGTGAAGCAACCACTCCAACTGACCTTCATCTCTACAGAGTAGGATGTGGTTCAAGTTAAGCAGTAGCAATTATTTGCGTTGCCACCATTTACTTCTATGCTCCATTTCCATCCCAACCTCCGAATGTTCCAGAAAGATCTAGATGTCAAGCAAGTGCCACACATACACGATGCTAAAATAATCACATTAAGGTTGTATGTTCGTCCAGCAGAACGCGCCTTCCCAGGCTTGCCACTCAACTAACCAACTAACTACATGTGCTGCCGTCCACTTCAGGGTGAGTTGGTAGCGCATTAAACGAAAGTTTTGAGATGGCACTATCGAAGTCAGTGGTAGTCACACACAGACTATCAAATGACGAACTGATGCACAAAATGTCTTACAAAACCGCCTTTTAATTATCTAAATCCAAATTTGTTACACTGCGCCCACTTCGTATTTATCAAAAACAACCCTGAAACAGTCCTAAATGATTTGTTGCCTTTGGTAAAAATACATGGATGCCGTTCCATTTTTCAAGCCTTGTTCACATTCCTTTATCAATCCCGTTGTAATAAACTGCTTTTTAATTTGCTTTTACTTATTTATCCAGTTCACCCACACACCCACTCTTAAATCAAAAGTCTAAGTGAATGAATTCAGAAACTGGTAAAATTTAGTGTCATTTCTTCACACGGCATTTTAACGCTCATTTGTTTTGCGGTATGATGTTGTGGGCACTTAATTAAAATCTGCGGTGTGATGTGTAAGTGGTGTGGCATCCTCATGTCGATTAGTTTTTGGATGAAAGTCGAAAGAAATACTAAGCTTTTGGTCCTCATATATCAGCTGTCAGCAGCAAGTTTCCTTCCTTGTCAATCTGCTTCCTTCTATACAAGTGCTTGCTTATGTGGGCAAAAACATGAACGTTCTGTTTTTCAACTACAGTGCCTGATCACGTGTTTGCTTTGCTGCACTACACTTTTGGCGATTAGGTAGCGTTGTTCAGGTGGTTTGCTCAATGGTTTGTTACTTTAATGAGGATGGATTTTCAATAAGGCAGCCTATTTTCTTGAGTATTGCTATGGATTTACTGAGTACTTGGTACTCATTCCTTTTGCTCCAACCACCAAGCACCTTTTCCATCCATGCGTACTTATCCATCCATTGCTTTTATGCAATTACACACTGGAATAAGCGCCTAGGGAAAACCACAGTTACTGTTAAGTCTTTGTTTTCGAAATACAATGCCTAGTCACGTTTTATTTTTTTACCGCCCAGCACTTCAGGTGATTAATTAGAGTTACCTTGGTAGTGTATTGAATGGTTTCTCATTTTAGTAATGGTGGATCTTGATTGATGAGGCCTACTTTGTTTAATATGGTTGGAATTCAACCAGACACTTGGCTTTACTTCCTTTTCTTCTCTTTGTTAAGGACGTTGTGGACCCTGACTTTGATCACCGTAAGTTAGTCATCATCATCATCTGGTGAAGCATTCGTTCAGTGAGCATGAAGGCAGCACTGAACAGCAGTAAATGCGAATTTTACCTTTGTCACCACTTTGGACGGTTTGGCTAGCTGGTTTACTATACCCTGTCTCTCCCCAAGTTGAACTGTACATGCGCGGGATTGCCTGTCACGACCCTGTCTGTTGGAAATATCAGTCCAGATATCAGTCGATTTGACCTGCAGAGTGGCGTCAGGCGATGAATTGCACTTTGTGGTGCAGCCCAACAACTGTCTGGTCACTTTGGAGCATGCTGCATTGTTATACTTACGCTGCGACCGGGTGAGTTGACTGTGTGACAGTGGTGTGAAAGTTTGCTCACTCCCTTTTTGTCTCGCTATCGAATGCTTGCAAAGAATTTCCACCTAGTTCAATTGGCCTTCTCAATGGGAAGTTTATAATAATAGAAATATGCAGTGTGATATGGAAGTCTTTTGCATTAGCGGGTACTGGCGAAATGCTTACCTCGGATATGCTTCTGTCCATGGGGTTTCGCTTTAGCTATAAGTGTACATTCTTCACAAGTACGTGCGACCTGGGTTAGTGTGAGAATAATGCACGAATTTATGCACAAATAGTTGTCAAATCAACAAAGTCTCCATTGAGACTACACACAAGGGCGGTTGAGATGTGAGAAATGTGGGGCAGACTTTGTGGCCATCAGGTGAGGTGTGTTTGTAGATGGATGGGTCACGCGTTGGGCAACCGTGCGTTACCTTGACGTGGGAGTAGAAGAGGGTGGAGGGTGAGTTGAACATCAGTGGAGGGGTGAAGTTGACTAGCGCATGCACTACCTGAGACTCGATAAATACAAAGTAGGACCAACTTCACAAAGGGATGAAATGCCGAAGGAGAAAGGGAGGAGTGTTTTGTAAGGAAGGTGGATCGTGATATCACTTACCAAGTCACAAGGCAGTAATGCCTACTCTCTCTCACTAACATAAGCAAATGACACGAGGAAGACAGAACTGCAGTTGTCCATTAGAATTACTTCGAATGCGGAGCGAGCAGTGGGGCGGTGCAATGACAGTGGTGATAGAGGAGATGCAGATGCAGTTTTGTAGTCCACCTAGTGGAAGTAAAAGAGTATTTGAAGTAGGTGGAGCATGTAAGCTCCTCGATCTCAGCGGGGTCAGTGCCGCGACCAACAGAATACGTTCCTCGAGGCTTTCGACTCTGCTGGCCACCGACACGGTTCATTTCATCTCGAGGCATCACTCCCGCTGTCACTCGCAGGCGGAGCTGAACAAGTCCACTCTACGTGTCTGCTAACTTTAAGTTCCGCTGTTAGGGAGTTATAAACAAGTGTCTTAGAAGGAAGTTATAAAGGCTTGGGCTGCCAAGTCTGAGGGTGCTCACATTTCGTGCGGGATGGCAACACAATGACAGCAAATTGGATTCCAACACTCAAAAGCTTCAATTGATGAACAAATTTGTGGTGAACTCAATGCGATTTGATTTCAACTTTGGCGGAGTCGCATGTCGTGAGTCTAATGAGGTAAATATTCCAACTAACATACAGTACTGCGAAGTACAAATCCACCGGTAACAACTGCTTACATTGCCACTACTTACCTCTGAACAAACACTTTTCCTTCGCTAAAAGTAACAGAATTGCACAAAGTTTTTTGCAAACCTTTTAGAGCGATTTGGAGAATGACCCACTGTCACACGCACACAAATAGACACAATTCAAATGTGTTGGCAAGCGGTGCAATGGCATAAATTTTCTTTGTGGGTGAGTGACCCAAATGCGAGCGATCACCAAACCAGCTCCTCAATGGTCAGATTAGAAGAGCGGGAAGGGTTACCAAATCGGTCAACTTGCGTGTGTCAATCAAGCTGTGGACTAGTGGAGACTGGGCTTGAGTGTGTCTGTGTTTGTGTGTAACGGGTTTAGTTCTGGGGCTGAGCCTGAGCCTGAGCCTGAGCCTGAGCAGTCAAGTGGGCGAAACCTTCTGCGATTTTGGACAGCAAGGTCTCCCTGGATGTAGAAATGGCTCCAGAATTGTAATTTAGTCTTCAACCTCTTTTTTACGATAATGTCAGCTCACTAACCAAGTTGTCCATTCGCAGTGTTTTGCCAAGCACATGTAAGAAGACAGAATCCGTTTAGCATCGAAGCAAATGGAGCAAAGGGTAAAGCATTTTACTTGTCATTTTAACTGTCATTCACTGCAGTTGGTCCGTATGTTGAGAGTGAAGGCGGTTGATTGTCATGCTGGCCATTGTCTGGAGTTATGAAGCCTGTAATAAGGACATCGAGCGTGATAGGCAGACGCAAGCTTTGAGATGCAATACCTGGAGCAGGCAAAATAGTTGGCGAATTGCACAGGCTAACGAAAAGCCTCGTGAAAGCACGAAAATCATGGAAGCTGGAAGAGCTGTAGCAGCTAAAGTAGCAGAGGTAGATCCGTCAGTGGCGGTGGTTGTGGGCGTGGTGGAGGAATCTGTCGAAGTGGTCGTTGCAGGATTCGACGCAGATGGCCTCCAGGTGCTTCTTATGGGAAACAGTTGCAATTCGCTTGCTACATGGCAGCGCTACTTACAAACATCAAGCAAATCACGCATCACGACTTGCTAAGGTGAGCAGTCAGCCATTTCACCTCCTCTCAGACAGTGATGAATGCACTCCTCAGGTCACCAACTGCATCACCATACAAAGTGAAGTGGAAGAGAAGTTAGGAAGTGGATGAGGTAGATGCGGAAGATGGAGAACGCAATGAAAGCATAGATGTGAGTAGGTGAGTGTGTGAGAAGCCAGCGTAAACTGGTGGGCGCAGCTTGGCTTGGTGTAGCGATCGCGGAGGCGAGGGGAGCACCTCGTGATGAGAGCTCTGCAGCCAATTCATTGGCCAGTAACTACCCTCCACTCTTTCATCACCCACAGCAATCTTCCTTCACCATCCGTCACGGTCCTTTCGCTTACGTGCCTCCCAGCACATAGACACTAGCTTTTGCCAAGACAGTTGGAAAACGAATTCCGCACCACCTTTCTAACCCCACTATATCCACTCGTGATCGCTAAACTGAGCATTACATATTCACCTCCTTCTATCCAGACCTACGTTGAGCCCGTATTCCTCAATGCATTACGGCTCGTCATTTGGTCACCAAGTGTGCAGTTTCATCCCAGTCCCTCCCTTCCCCTACTTTGTCCTGCATCCATCCACCATTGCATTCAACCTAGCATCTCTCCCATTTCCACACATCCATCCCTCCATCCATCTGCCTTGCATTCACACCCTTCATTGCAAAGTATTTTCTGTGCAGCATTGCCAGCTTCGATGGCTCCGGTGTCCGCATGAACTTGTCCGTAGGCCCGTGCCATTCACCAACTATCTCTCCTGCTTCAAGTATTCCAGCTCAATGTTTGCGTTTGCCAAACATGTTGTTGGCTTTTCATTGCAGGCTTCATAAATCCGGAGAATAGTCGGCTTGACAACCATCCATCTTTACCCTCAATAGGCAGAGCATCTGCGGTAAGCACTTGTTGAATGACAAATGAAATGCTTTGCATTTGGTTCCACTCTCGTCCACGCTTGAACAGGTTGCATCCTGTTACATGCTTACAAATGGGCAACTTGGTTTGTTATCTGGCACACATAGTGCAGAAGGAGTTGGAGACTGAATTACAACACCGGAGCCATCTTTACATCAAGAGGGATGGTGCTGTCCAAAGTCGCAGAAGCATTCACCCACTTGGCTGCTTATGGAAACGCAATAGGAATCGCCGCTCTCTTGTTCGTCCGCTCCCGCCTGTCTGGCCACTGGGATAACGACGCTATGATTGCGCCTGCAGTCATTCCGAGGACGATGCCATTCGTTCATTAGTGAGTGCGCTTAACTGAGCCTAATGAGTGACTGACTTGCAACGGAAGGGCACTCAGACTCGGAATCGGACTCAACCCCTTACATGCATGCATACATACATACGCAGGCACTCACTCAAGCCAAGTCGCTACCAGACCAATTAGGTCACCCTTCCTGGTCCTCCAATATGCCTATTGATGATATGGCTGGGCAATCGCTAGCGTTGGAGTCAATCACCCACTATGAGGACGCAAGCCATCTCATCTGCTTTCCCATTTTGGCCAAATGAAATGCGCTCATTTCCTTACCTCTCCTCGAATACTCCACGTTCAATTGCTTCAATCACTACCTCGGTTAGCCATAAATCTGATCATTCCAACGCGCTTACCATTGCGTTTTGTCCTCGTCAGTGGATCGAGCAACAAAGTGAGACACTGAAGGAGATATAGTAGGCGATGAGATGCGGGTGGAGGTGGTGAATGGTGCACAAATGGTCAACCACTGCCTGAAGACCAGCGGTTTTACTTAGCATTGGTGACAAACAGATGAAGAGACCAAGTCCTCAACATTCTTCAATAATTCACTTGTGATTAGAAGGCAAAGTGAGAAGTAGTGAGGATTGATGTGAAACCATAGAGCAGGCTTTGTGATTTCAGGAAAAGGTCACATGTCGCTTAAGAATTAGCGTTGATCAGAAGCACTTTAGTCCAGAGGTAGTTAATGCTTGCAGTGAGAGGCGCACACGTCGACGAATCGTTAAATGAAAAGCCAATCGCACAATGGCTCGCGTACAGTGTCAGAGAAGAAGGAAACCCAGACCGTGGTTAGCAGTAGGCAAGTCAACATTCAGAGTAGGTATATGGCCACTTAGCCTGGAAATGTCACCCTTTCTCCACTAGGCTATGAGACTCCATTTGCTCTCGTCACATGGAGGCCTAAAGCTGCCATATTATTGACTTCAAAAGGACTACGTCTTAATGGAATACTGATAGACATCCCCAAGTAACATGGCTCTTTGTTCGACTGCATTCAATCTCAAGCGGCTGTGCCTTTTCTTCGCGTCCTGGCCTTCGCTTCATGCCAACTGCCTCCTCGACCTTCCCTACGGTAGCGAGCAGTGTGTTCAGCTACATCACACCGCTTCACACCACCTCCTACGACATCAATGCGCACTCGGTGCACTACTTCCACGAGCCTCATTTGGAAAGGAGTTACAGGCTGCTCGCTCGGTGACAGGGCTAATAGTAGACCAACACCAAGTGAATCACGCACCACGAATCGCTAGAAGCAGCAGTTAGCAATATCGCCTCCTCTTAATCTGTGGTGAATGCAGACCTCAAGTCACCAGCCGCATCTGCATCCAAGGTAGGTTGAGAGAAAAATTCAAGTTTTGGATGGAGGTAAGTAATTATGGAGAATGTTGTGTGAACGTGTGAGGAGCCAACGTGGATTCGTAGGCGTATGTGGGCTTCGTGTAGACGTATGTGCATGAACCATGTGATATGTGCACGCAGCATAGTCGAATAGCAGCTGATTTTTGGCATGCTTGGCTGTCTCTCTCCACGATGCTCAGAAGGCATGGAGTTGGCACCCCTCCACTCACAAGCTCACTCATCAAAATACCTCTGCATTTCCTGCTGCTCTTCCAGGCATCACTCGAGCAGCAAATTACACTCACAGCTGAGCACCTCTACTCCTTGCGATATTTCAGGCTGGCTCTGCTTTCTGGCAGTCAGGACGACTACCCTGGGAAACAGTTATTAGGACTTAAGCTGCCAAGTCTGGCGATGTTAATTCCTGAGGGCTAAAATGGCGTCCAATAATGGTAACTGGCTAATTACATTTGCACGCGATGAAAAGAACATGGCAGCGAATCAATCCACGCATCCACCATCTATGTCCTACCCCACCGCTCACTTCTTCCTCCGCCCATGCATCTGAACATGCATCCATTCCTTAGCACATCCACACGTACAACCACTTCACTATCTCCGGAAGCAGCTTCAGCAGAGCACTTACCACCCTCCTTCCCCTACGCATTACAAACATCCACGTGCACCGCATGAACGCATGCGTGGAGATAGCAACATGCCACAAAGGCAGTCGAGGCATCTGTGACGAGATCAAAGTCGCCTCGATGGTTTCTTTGCTTACTTAAAGATGACTATTGTAAAGTGGAAGAACAGGCTTATGTTCAAGGAGGTGTAAATGTGGTCTGATGGGGTTGAAGCAGGGTAGTCAATAGGCATCCTCAAGGCAATTGTCATCTTCCTCATTCGTGGCACGTCTGGGCCAAAATTAATCGGTATTCTCATCTTCCAACTTAACGTGTTCCTTGTTATTCCTGTCATCTCTACGCTTTAAAACATCGTCTTGCATGTCTTTTGAGGACACGTGTATCTCGTTCTTGCCCTCTCATCCACTCCTCGCTTAATCGCCCTCGATGTCTTCCATGTGCCAGCGTTGTGCATCCTTCTTGCTGCCTCTAATCTTGTGGTTATCGTCCTTCCTGTCTTCCAAGCGCATGCATCTCTATTTATTCTTGCATCCTACATTCTTCATTTGTGGTCTTCCCTGTCCTCTAGGTGCACCTGCCTCCCCTCCACCTTAACTGCCCAGGCGTTAGCACTGACGGCTGAAACGATGAGGCGGAGAGCAGCTGCGAGATTCATATATATCACGTGCTAGTTTTTGGTAACTTCACTCTACATATTGTGACGTTTATGACTGCTTCGTTAAGCTCCAGTATCTCAGTTTTGTGGTTAACTTCATGGCAAGCACCAGAGGATATAAAATAACTAAAGATCTGTGGTAGTTGTGAACGGGCGTTGCTTGAAGCTTCTATCATCTTTAAATGGAAAGTGCAGATTTTGATTGAAAGAGATGGTTAGACTAACTTCTGTACATAGCGTCACAGCCACATCCACAAATTCACCGTAGAGAAACACATTAAAGATTCCTTTGGACTTCCAGTCAAGTGTCTCCGTCAGGTAATATTCATGGAGAGGCCTTTCGATGGTTTAGTCAGCAATGAGGTCATTCGTAGAAGCTCGTGCGTGTCATGACATGTGCGCTGTGAGAGTCGACTACTTCCCTTTTCGCATCTTTCAAAGGACACGGACCTACGCAAAGTGGGAATTAGCATGCTCGTCTTAATGCCTGGAAGTGAGGTGAGTGTCTTTATTTATAAATGCCGACCCAAGTGACCCGATGTAAACAAGTGATGTTAAGCATCAAGAGGAAGGAGGGAAAGGCCGCAAGTGAGTGCATGAAGGTAGACGAGAAGTGGATAGGAAGAGGACTCGTAGCACATTCATGAGACTCATTTAGGAAGGAGTTGCGAGTTGCTCGTGCGATGACAGCGCTAATAACAAACACCGAATGAAACACGCACCACAAGTCGTCAAGATGATAATCTGCATCCAATGTGAATTGGAGGAGAAATTAAGATGTAGAACGAAGAGGAGTAATGGTGGAGAATGTGGCGAAAGCATGGAGGTTAGCAGGTGAATGTGTGAGAAGCCAATGTGCGGATGTATGCATGAGCCATGTTGTGTGTGCACAGATCGTAGTGAAATAGCTATTGTTGGCAGGCTCGACTACCTCTCTCCGCGGTGCCCAGAATGCATGGAGTTGACACCCAATCACCCACAAATTCACCCACCAAACTGTCGTCTCATTTCGTACCGTCTCAACCCATTTACTCGTATATTCCTCTTCCATCGTCCTAGCCGTCTTTACAAAATCCCAGCATACGTCCATCGGACATCCTTCCATCTCAATCCCTTTTCCCCTACATTCCTCTCTTTTGACCTCCATTCACTTAACATTCCATCTAAATTGCCATCTAGCCCATTTGTTTGCATCCATACACAAAGTGCTTCCTTTATCTATCCCTTCATCCAAGATGTCCTCTATTTACCCCTCTCAGCATGGAACCACCTGTTTTGCAACATGTTCGCTCATTTTGCGTCGTTATGCACTGCTTGCAATTATTCTCCAGTTCTTCACCATCCACAGCAATCCTCTCTCATCATCGGTATGGTCCTTTCGCCACGCATCTGTTGGTACAATGTAACTATCTTATTTCGCCCCGCTGCCACACTTGCTGGATGTGTTAGGAGTGGAGAGGCTCGTAACCGTCCCCATATCTTTGCCGGAATTGGCTTTATAGTGAAGTGCGGTATGAGTGTTTCCGAAGTCCTCCTCAATTCAAAAACAACGGCTTATATTGCCGCTAATTACTATGCACAAACGAATGCAAATTTTACTTTCCCAACCTCACGTATGGTCGAGGATATCCAAGGTGCTCTATTTCTGGTCCAAGCGTCGCATATTTTCGAGCAATTTGGAGGATGATCCACTGTTACGCACACTCACACAGACAGCCTTTAAAATGGTTGAAAAGCAGTATTTCGTCAGGAGATGATCAAAGGATCAAGGACACTTCAGTGTCTCCATCACTGGGATGCGAGGCGAATGTACCCGACCTCAAATTTCACCCATTTGCCACCTGCATGTTGACAATATAGACACCTGCATTGCATCCTTAAGCTCCTTGGTGTCCAGCCACCGCAACTCGACTGGATGCAAGCACGCTCATGCAAACACTGATTCATTAAATTTGATTAAATCCTTTTTGGATTAAGCACATTTCTTCAACCAAAATAACGTCAATTAGTAGGTATTAGCAAAAAGGCGTTTAGTTCTGATGACATTGGCATCCACTGCTGGCTAATAGCAGAGGCAGGTGGAGACAAAGCAACAGAAAGCACACTGGAACACAAAGTACGCAAAAGATCGGAACTCGTCATGCAGTGCCTACTTAATGACTTCAGTAGAACGCGTCGAAGACGGACGAAGGCGGCAGAAGTTGGTGGCTGCTTTTACGGTGTACTCCATCTTTTTCTTCTTCTGTTCAACCAAGCATGCATCCCATTTCCACTCATCTATCCACCAATTCCTTCCTTCATCCCTCCCTCCACCCAAATGCCTTCCATTTGAGCCTCTGATCATGCAATAACTGCGCGCCCTTTGTCTACATTTTCCATCCATTTTGCACCATAACCATCAACTTTCCACTCAGCCTTTCATCAACCTCAATTACGGTTTATTCGCTTACGCAAATACTGGCACCACGCGGCAAACATTTGTCAAGGCCGATGGAAAGCAAAGAATCAGCACGACGTCTGTGCTCTCATTGCAGTTGCAGTTGGTGGGTGTGTTAAGAGTAAAAATACAGGACGTGGCGAATAGACGGGTGACTCCCACATATCGTTGGCATTGTTGGCTTCATGGCGGGTCTTGAAGCGGACATTCTCATGTGCGAGTGTCATCACCTCTACCAACCTCATCTACTCTTTCTGTGCTCCATTTCCACCTTCCAATCACGGGTCTGTCTCCCTGTTCATGCCTTCCCTACTCTTCTTCTCATATTCTTCACGCTTTCCAGGCGCACGTGTCCCTCGTCCGCCCCGCCTTCCTTTTCAATCAATTCGTCTTCGTTCGCGTTTTCAACGTGGGCATGTGCTTCCTCCTAATTAATTGCTCTGTCTTTTGGACGTACTGCTGAGCGATGAGTGTGATGGCAGCAAGGCAGTGCGCGCTCTTCATTTTCCATCTTCTCGTCACTCCTCTTCACATTTCAAAGCATTGTCTACCAGGAAAATGGCCTTGCCTAATGGTTGGGCAAAATTTTATCCACAGTTGCATATCTGACTATATTGTGTCTTCTTTTGTTTCGGACGGTGTAGTAGAGCTTAGCAGAAGGGGCAGCTATGCTCAAGTAAATGATGCCATGGAAGGAGTGGTGCGGAGAAGGCAGTTGAATGGTGAGTGGGGGGAATGGATAGTTGAATGTGTGGAAGGGTTGGTGAATGAATGGAGGGAAAGAAGGATGAATAAAAAGGACACGTGGATAGATAGATTTATGTGACTTGTGTAAGCGACCGATGAATGGATGGAGGAACACGGGCCTAATGTAGGCGAGGATACAAGGCGAATGCATAGTACTCAGTATTGGGATTATGTGTGAATACCTTGTAGATGAAAGGTGGAGCACGCTTCATTTTTCAACTTTCCTGACAAAAGTTAGCCACGTTGTGCCAATGGTCACGGACACGAAGGTGCCACAACCGGTGGTGAGAGGAGATTGCTGTGGGTGGTAAAAGACTGAAGGAAGGGGAGATTACCAGCAAATTAATCGGATGCAGGGTAATATGGCGTAAAACAGAGAGAAATATCTGCACAAAGTGTGGTTGCATTATACAAGGCGTGAACGTAAGGCATTTGGATGGGGAGATGGACTAAGGAAGATTTCGGCTTATGGATGTATGCAAATGGGAAAAATGATAAGCTAAATGGGATGTTAGGCGAATTGGAGAACTAAAGAGAGGGATTGAAAAGGAAGGTACACTGATGGGCATGTGCTGGAATGGTGGAAATGTGGACAAGGAGATAGAAGGGGGAATGGAGGATTGGATGGATGGAGACAGTAAGGAATGATGAGCTCGTTTGATAATTAAAGTTTTAAGTGGATGGTTGCCAAATCCATGTCTTCAGGGCACCGTGGGTGGAGGCGATCAGGTGTGTCACACACCAATTGCTCTTTCACCATACCGCGTGCACAGATCACATGGCCTGTGTACACACACTTAAACCATGCCAACGTACGCCCACCAACCCACGTCGGCTTTCCACACATTCACCTACTCACCTCTATGCTCCCACAGCACTCTCCATCGTTTCTCATCTTCATCCGTTATCGGAGTTGTTTTCTTGCTGCTTAACTTGGATGCAGATGTAGGCGCTGGCTTGAGGTCTACATTCATTGCTGGCTGATTTGATTTCGATTGTCAGCACACGCACCGAACATGCTAATTCCAACTTGTACTGAAGAGTGGCTCACAAAAGTGGCACTCTGTGTCCCCATTGATATAGCACTAGGCTGAAGTGGTGTTAACGAACTATGAGGCAGTCTGCATGGTGAGAAGGCCATACCGCAAAGCTAAAGTTCAGCCCCCAAGTGTTAGAAACACTGTCAAAGAGCCATGTAACTGGGCGCCATCTATTCTCCTTCCATCAAGGCGTGGTCCTTTGGCAACATGATATTAGAGCATGCGGCCCTTATGTGGTCAAGGTGATTCACTATGTGTGGTACTCTGCTCAGTGGGGAATATGGAGACTCATGGCCTAGCCAAGCCCACGTGCGCTCACCGGTCCACGATGGCTTTGCACACGTTCACCTACTCACCTTTCATGCCTTCAAAACATTCTTCAACTTTTTATTATTTAACCCATCCCACCCTTTAATTTCTCTTCCAATTCAACTTGCATGGTGATGTAGCTGCTGACTTGAGGTCTGCATTCATCAGGGATCAAGGGGAGGTGAAGGCGTTAACTGCTCGTCGTAGTAACCCGTGATGCGTGAATTATTTGTTGTGGGTTATTAGTACTGCAGTGAAACGGGAAAATTGTGACTCGTTCCCAAAGAAGGACGTGAAAGTAGAACACCCATTGCACATCAATATCGGAAGAAGGTGAAGTGATGTGGCAGAACATACCACTTACTAATGAACAGAAGGACTATGGGGTAATTGGCATGGTGCGAAGGCTATGCAGCGAAGCAAAAGTCTAGCCTCCAGAGATTGGCTGCACAGTCAAACATATTAGAGAATGATGAGACTTACAGCCTAGTGACGAAAAGGTGACACTTACTGGCTGAGTGGCTATACACCTATACTGAACGTTGATTTACTTCGCAATCGTGGTCTGGTATCGTTTTACACTGATTCTCATTACTTTTTGGCCTGGCTGTTAATTTCAGAAAAACTGTTGGATGATGTTGAGGACTTGAGCCAGAGACATGGTTTAACAAGGTGGTTGAAGAGGCAGTTCAATGTGGATTGTTCGAGTAAAGGCGAAAGCGTGAGCACATTTCGTCTGGCTAAAGTATGACGCGAGTGCAGTGGTCTAGGCATTCATCGTTGGTGGATGGCCTCAATGCTAGCATGCCTCTGGGCTGGTGGCGACTGGGCTTGAGTGCGTGTGTGTGGGTGTAAGTGGGAGAGGGCAAAAGTCTAAGCCAGAGTGCCTTTCTGATGCAAATCAGTCACTCAGTTGACGCAAGCACTGAGATGCCACATTCGAAGTAGGCACAATAGTTAAATTGGACAAGCTTACGAGAAAACTTATGCAAACACTAGAGCTATGGATACTAGAAGGGCTGCGGCGGCTAAAGCAGAGGAGGTGGAGCTACCAGTGGTGGTGGTGGTGGTGGTTGTGAGCGTGGTGGGAATATTTGTTGATGTTGTCGTCGTAGGATTCGGCGCAGATGGTCTCGTCGTAAGAATTGGAGGAGGCGTGCAGGCAGGCGTGCTCGTAGTTGTGGTTGTGGGAGTCGTTACAAGACTCTTAGTAGTGAAGGGTGATTTTTCCCCTTAAATTCAAAACAACATCTGAGCATTTCAACTCCTACACGTCAACAAACTGTTAACAGCCTCTATTGAAACATTTTCAACTGCCCCATGAAACGTGTCTGACGCAGACACCTGTATCAGATTTTATGGCAGCGGATACCGTAAAATGAGGTTGCAAATTCATTTTAATAGTGGTGCTGAGCAATTGTCATTGAGATCTTGATTTGATTAGTCCTATTTACTTTGAAGTAATAGGTTACTTTTGACAAGAGGAGCATAAAGAACTCACATTCTTCCAAGCTTGGCGTGGTTGTTCTCACATTACTACCGCAGACTTTGCACTCATTTCTGTTTGATTCACTCCTTTGAATGCGCGTGCAGGCAACAGCAGAAATGGGTTGTCACGGCGTCCAATCAGTGATGATGTAAGAATATTGTATGCCGAGGTAGACACCGTCATTCGGAATATCGCTGACTCCCCAATCGACACCATAGCCAACAACAATCCCGTCGGGTCGAGGTGGCTGTTTCAAATTCAAGCGCACTTTGTAAGGGTCGACTGCCCAATTGTCACGTTCTGGGGGGCCCCAGGTCCTGCACAAATGGAAATCGCATAGATATGTCTGCATCAGTATGAAATGTGATAAAGCTTCATTTGCTCCAGTGTGATCCCACGTGTCCCCATACAAAGAGAGATGGATCCAAAAAGCTAAGCCATCAATAAAAATAAGTAGAAGGTGACGAGAAGTGATCTGAAAGATCTGCGTCCGTTACTTAACTGACTAGTGGATTGAGTAAAATGCTAACGGTATCAGGCATTGCAAGAAAGTGAATGAGTCTACTTAATGGCACCAAGTTTACTCGACCTTGCTAAGATGGAGGCAGAGAAGGCATTTCTAGCACTCTTCGGCTATTCGTATGTCAAGTAACACATGTTATGCTTACCGGATTGACTAATTTAACAAAAAATTCTTACTAGCTAAATGTTTATGTCCTCATGTCAATGAAAATAAAGCACGGGAATATGTCTTACTTGCGGGCAGGGCAAAGCCGCCATGAAAGAGTGAAGCTGCCAACAGCGTGAAACAGAGTAAAAGGGACATCGCTCCTTCTCTAGAAAAGACAGAATTCGTATTCACGACCCACATGCGTGCACTTATAAGCAAGACGTCTAGTGATATAAGCCAATGGAATGATCTACTCTTGGTCCAGGAAGCAACTGGCGCATTCACACGTACTCCCTAGATACACATGCATTATTGAGCCATTAGATTGACTGCGTTGAGGTTCTCTGGCAGGAACGCCTGCTAGCACAAAATAATCTCCTCCCACTCAATTCTCTTGGTAGTTTCCGCCTTGTTAATTTCGCTTGCCTCATTTGCTGTGGTCAATTTGATGGCAGGCGATAGTGATCACGAATCAATGAAATTTCTTCATTCAAAATTACCGTTAAATGTTAAGCTATAGTTGAGCTTATGATTAACCGAGAAGACTGGACTAACTGCTAGCACGGCGCCGCAGCTACTGCCACAACTCCACTGTTCGACCTATGTATTCATCTTTCCTCCAAGCTTCCAGTTAAGTGCTTCCATCAGCAATGCCGACTATGAATTCTAACATGTGAAGGCATAGAAGTAGCGAAAAGATGGGAGCCTCTCGTTTTACCATAACTCATGGAGACACCTTTTGACGATCCAGACAGAAATGGGGTTTTGGTCTGAGCTGGCGAATATCATGATAGGTGCGCCGTGTAACAGTCGACTGCTTCCACTTTCGCACTCCACAAAGTACGTGAACCCACGCGATGTCTATGTAATGCGAATCCACGTGTGGCTGACGATTCCAGTCCCTACATTTTATGCTCGCATTCTCCAGAAGTGAGGTAGACCGACAAGCGTTACGCTCCAACTAACTAAGACCATTGTGGTCACACGCTTCTTTAAAGCATTTAGGCGAAGCATTTAAAAGTGCGAAAGAGGGAATTTTGCACCATTTATTTATTTCCTGCTCTGCACGAACATTTCGGTGCCAGCAGACTTGGTATTCCCACCGTGCTATTTGTCCCATAGCTTTTCTGAACAGTAGTAAGTAGTATGTTCTACCACACCAATTCACCCTCTTCCAATATCGGTGTGCACTGAGCGCACTACATTCACGATTCTCTTCTGCAATAGGGTTACAATTTGCTTGTTCGACTGCAGTGTTAATAACCGATGTCAAGTGAATCCCGCACCACGCGTTACTAAGATGAGCAATTAGCGATGTCAACGCCTCTTAATTAGTGATGAATACAGACCTCAGGTCACCAGCTACATCACCATCCAAATTATGCAGGAATAGAAATGAAGAAGATTGCACCTTGCGGTGGGAGCTTTGCATCACTTTTCTACTCACCAATAATTATTCTTCAGTATTTATTCATCACCATTTGTCATGACCCGTTCGCCCACACAACTGCTGGCACAGTGTGATTACCTTATATCGCCTCGCTGTCGCAATCGCTAGTTAGTTAAAAGTGGAGTAGCCAGGCACTACAGAGAGGCGCATGACTTTATACACATCGTTACCAAAATCGGTTTCATGGTGAATTGGAGCACGAGCGTTTCTGATGGCCTCTGCAATATAACTCACTTTCGTACTGGCGATGGTGATGACAACAATGTACAAGAGGGGAAGAAGGAGAGGACGAGGTGAATGAAGCGGTAGAGGGGGAGGGAGAAGAGCAGGAAGGCGACACAAAAGATGAAATGAGGCGGTGCAGAAGAGGTAGGGATGAGAAAACCGAGAATGATGCCTTCTGCGACGGGGTGTCCTGATGATGTGAATGTGATGACGATGTGGACAAGCACGTGCAGGAGCCTGATAGCCACTGAATTAGTGAAGGGAAATCGCGTGCATTTTCTAGTCCAGTCACCCAAGCATTGCACTACCACCAGATTGCCCATCACACCTCCATCCGACCCGGCCAGCTGTGTGGTGGCGGGCACATATTTCCCTCCAGCAAATAAAGACATTGACGAAGTGTTTGTCGTTTCTAACATGTTGGACTAAACATGAGGTAGTTGTACCCAAATAATTTAGAAGACGTGGATTGGCATTGATAGCAAGTTGGGTGTAGAAGGGTGCATGGAAGAGTCTTAGCAAAGATATAGACGTAAATTTGTGGAAACTGGAAGCATTCTTTCATCCCTTACCCTATCGCCTTCGCCCCCACCACCCACCTATCCATCAGTTATTTATTTATGATCCAGAAAGTGAGCATTGCATTGTCACCTTGTATTCAAGCCTGCTCTAAGCCCGTATTCCCCAATCCAATCATCCGTCCTCTACACTCATTCCTTCATCCATCCATCCATCACTTCTATCGACCATTCACATGCTCAATTCAGCGGATACATCTGCATCCCAGTTAAATTAAAGGAAAAAATAAAAAGCTTGGTGAAGACGAAAAATTATGGGGAATGTTGTGAAAGCATAGAGATCAGTGAGTAAAATTGTGGTAAGCCAACGTGAACTAGTGTGCCTGCTGAGCTTAGGGGAGACCTACGTGCACAAGCCGTGTGATGTGAGCACAATAAATTTCTTCCATGTTGAGGGGTGGAAATGGAAAGCAGATGGATGAAGGGTGAATGTGTGGAAATAGCATATGTGCTAGGTTGAATGGAATGGTGGATTGATGTAGGAAATAGCAGAGGTAGGGAGCGAATGAGATAAAGTACTTACGGATGTCCTAACTTCACCTCGCTCACCCACTGTCAACGTCACATTAGCTTCACAAGCACCTCTACCCCAAAAGATCATGCCACTCCTCCCTTTGACTCACTTCCTCATCATACCGGCTCCCCAAGTAGTGACTTCCTTCCCTACCCCACCACTTCACCACAGCGTGTGCAGTTTTACTGAATTAGTCGATTCCAGCGACCACCACAAAGGCACGTCCGCTCTTCAGCAGACGGGGTGGTGAGCAGACCGACCAACTGGGGAGAGGACGATATCAAAACGAACGCCTTTGTCACTGACATTCTCCGCGTAAGGCGAGCAAGCGTGTATGGTGTGTGTGTACATGGTTGCGGAGAGAATGATGGAGACAGCGGATGGTGCTATTCTAGTACGCTTGCGGGCATTCGACTGGCCCTAACACTAGGGCAACTGCTAGTCCACCTGACGTCGACAATGAGCAATCAAAGTGTGGCAGGGTGGATCAAGTGGGATGCCGAGAAGAAGACTCACTCCAAAATACTGCAACATAATGTGCTTCTAAGTAGTTGCATACTGCACAGGTGGAAAGGTCCTTCTGCAGAAAACTTAGGAGCACAAAACTACCTCCCACCACGATTTATTCCCTGCATGATTGGTCGTACATTCGGTGACGTGATGTAGATGGCCTGTGGTGCTCATTACCATCGGTTAATTTAGTGCACCATAGCCTCCTTTTGTGGATCACTGGAGGATGGCAAGTGGTCCATTACTCCACTTATGGATACAGAGAGTGTAAATTCTCCTCTCGCCATGCTTTCCTTATTCACCTCCTTAATGATTGCCAAAAATGAGTAACAAGAAGGGAAATTTTGTGGCTGGAAACAAAGACTCTGCAAATGAGAAAATGCTTTAACACATTACTTGTTGCCACCTGAACACAAAAGTGTTGTGCGTGAACAATTTGAATGTGGACCCCAACGTCTATCGCTATCTTCGGTCTTCGAAGCGTGCTGCTGAGGCAGTTAGGTAACCACTACAGGACGAATTTCGATTCTTGCGTGCATGGTACATTTTATTGCTCCATGTGGACGCCCATTCCACTGTTTGTGCTATTAGCCAGCAGTAGGCGCCAAGATCATCGGTACTATGTGTCCCTCTTCATTCATCAGTTGATTGTTTAAGCTAAAAACGTTTATGACGAGTTTAATAAATGGGCGTTTGTGTGAGTGAGCTTACATGCAGTCGGGTTGCAAAGACGAGACATCAAGAGGGTAGAGGATGCAATGTGAGCCTTTGTTCTGCTGACATGCACGCGTCAAGTGGGTGAAATATCAGGCTGGGCACTCTCGTCTCTTATCCCAGCAATGAGAACACTGCCGTATCCATGTTTGTTCGATTGGCTAGGTAACAGTGGATCCAGTCCTGGTTAAGTCCTTTCATTACCTTTGGTTGTGACTGTCAGAAAGCGAAATTAGGATGAGCAGGCAAGTGAGGTGAATTTGCACAACTCAGCCTGTAATTTCCTGCCCGAGTGATGCTTAGATGTGCAGTGAGACGCATTGATGCCCAGCAGAATTGGGAGGCTCAAGGACCGGAGGCTAGAGGTCATAACACTGATCTCGCCAAGATCAAGGAGATTACACTAGTTAAGTCAATCCAGTTACTCATCAAATTGCAGTGGAGTGAGTGCAAAGAAATGCCGGCATCTTCAACAGCGAGCATTCAAGTGCCATTTTGCACGTAGCCCATAGTGCTTTTAATAGAAAACATGGATGTTCCATCAATTTAATGACAAAGTGAGTCTCATCACTTTAAGTTGCAACGTAGGTCCTATTCGCGGCACCTCACGCTCACACCAATGTCGTCCTTAAAATAGTCCATTTTAATGTCGCACTGATGATGTCAAAGCACTGATCGTCTACCCTTCCGATGTGTCATTAATACTGGGAGAGGAGGTAGGCGTGGACTTAATGCCCTATATGGATCCGTAGTGTGGAGCCCCGAATGCACACGACTTCTACCCAGAAACAATTCGAGAGTCTGCGCAGTGCGCACAGTTTGCTTTACAAGGTGGCAATCAAAGGCGATAAGTGTTTGGTTTCTTCCTGCTTCAAATTGACAGCTGAAGCCCTTTCAAATAGATTGGCAAAAACGGACGCGGAAATGAGCGGTGTGATAAGGCTTTGAACGGGTCAAACCTATTGAAACGGGGATGTGATTTAATCAAGTCAAAATAAACTCAAAACATTGCAAACGAACAGTTGGAGGTGAGCTTTGGAACACGTTGCGCCCTGATTAAATTCATGGGCACCAGAGGAAGGCACTTGGAGTGTCGATGTGCACCCACGAGGTGAGTGCGTTGATTCTACTGACTTGCATGCAATTCACTACTGCCACCTTATGGTCAGAGGAGAGGACATTCCTTCCACTCCTTCCACGCACACAAGAAGTCGTGCCGCCACTTGATCATCTGCCGAAGACTAGCTACACATCGCAATCCTCCTCCAAGAAAACGTACAGCATTGACGACGATTAACGTGGCCAAATCCTTGCAGACGCCACCGCATCTGCTCGCGCGTGCACCGATGCAAGGATGACACCACTGCTGGCAGCAGTTCCTCTCCTCTCTCAGAATTTGATCCGCTTTGAGCACCTCTATACCTCTTCGTAATATTTCCGACATTTTAGCACTATTGTCAAGCCTTCGTTCGACTTTATGCCATTTACAGACGCAACTGTGGCCAAAGGAGGCTTCTTTGTAAGCTCCTCAACCACCAACATATCTGGCTGCCGACAGATGTTCAGCAGCTCACAATGGGGAGGCATGACCTCCCTTATTCAGGGTGGAGAAACCCCTATGGGAGGGATGTATTTATATATCAGTAAGTCGAGCCACCTACGCCGTAAATTGCTTGAAATTTCGTGGTATTTACTTGCGTCACGTGGCCACCAACATCAGGTGTGATTTGCCCTCACCCACATTGTGTCCATCTTCCTTACCTCAGGCCCACCAACAAAGGGGCGGGATTGCCGTGTTATCGTCGGCGCCTACGTTGGGGACCGATGTACACTGATAATTGCTTTGTTGTCTGACTTGTAGTAAATTAGTGGAAAGGACGCTGAATTTGATGGTGGAGGCGATGGGAGAAGCAACCACAGAAAGTATATGAAAACAACTTGAACAAGGAATTGGAACGCGTCATGCAGTTCTCACTGTAAGACTTCAGTAGCACGCTTTGTTATGTATGTGGATGCAGGCAGGGCGACGAGGGAGGGTAGTGTGTCCATTGAAGACATGGGGAACGATGAGCAAGTGTGACGAATGTAAGCCTGTCAAATGGCAGGTGCACTTAAAAGACATCGAGGACTGGCCCGAATGACCAACACGAAAGGCGAGTCTCAAAACAATCTTCAGAGCAAATCCGTTAATGGTAAGAAATGCCTTAATGGAAGCTGGATTCCTTATAAGAGAGAAAGAAGCATATCTTCTGACGTCGATCTAATTTAAATCAAAGTGCCCATCTCCATAGTTACAACAAACAACGTAGCCGCAGTGGCCGCGACGTGGCCTAAACATGTTCTCTCATTGCGAGTATTAGACCAGTTTCTTTCAGGAATGCCTCTGGACATCGCGTTCACGATGCCGGCTTCTTGTGTTTGCTAAGGAGAGGGGAGAGGGACAAGTGTTTCTTTTACCACAATTCATGCCTGGTTTGCGTGTCATGGTCGCGGGTAGTTGAGGCATCGATCATTAGAGTGGTGACGACGGTGGCAGTGATGACAGGGAGGAGTTTGCTTGTTTGGCTCCAAGCAGGTTTATCAAGGTGCTCTGCAGTCCAACATAGCAGCACGAATGCCTGCGAAATACCCTTCATTGTGGGAACACACTTGATCTGTAGTGTTCACCAAAACCCCTCTGCGGCAGCATCGCTAAAAGGGTCTCTTGAAGAATGACGGATTAAAGGAATCTGTTCACACTCCATTCCGACGACAGCGTGATAGCTGCGCTGATGTATCAACTGAACTAATGAATA
The DNA here is from genome assembly GCA_001923025.3 of Taenia multiceps. NCBI lineage: Eukaryota > Metazoa > Platyhelminthes > Cestoda > Cyclophyllidea > Taeniidae > Taenia > Taenia multiceps. The sequence goes on along the minus strand of CM010315.2, from coordinate 3,412,835 downwards.
TGCCTGTGCTTTAGCCTTTCATTTATTGGCCACATGCAAAGCAGACGTGTTATAAAGGCAGACAAGGCCCACTGAAATATCAAATCAAATTTTCCTCCCACTTCCCACAACAACGGTCTTAGGAGGTAGTCAAGGGTGATTCCAGAGTCCAATAGCTACCGTCTTTCCCATTTCCAGTTCAGTCTTACAAGTAATGATCAGTTGGAAGCAGCTGGCATCGACAATGGAAGTAATAAAGAAATAATTGTTGGCACACAAACAGACAGAAATCTAACTATCAACGCTTATGCTCTAGCATTTGTGAGACACGAAATGTGGTTTCCTTTCCACATCAGATGGTGTGCGTCTAGTTGGCCAAAGATTGCGACCAGCGTTCATGCCTATTTAATCAATTTAGCATCACATTACTGAAACACCATTTATTTAGCGTTTGTTGCTGGCTATTGTTGCAAATGTAAGCAGAAGAAAACACGGAAAGTCCATAGATCCAACGAACGCAATAAATTGGGACTCGTCCTGCAGTACCCATTTAATAGCTTTAATAGCACGTTCCAAAACCGAAGAGGCCCACAAAACAAATTCTGCTTTCATTTGACAACACGTCACCTATAAAATTGTCTTCGCTCCATCACAGTGCCCTCAAAACAAGGATATATTACTATTTTCCAAGCATAAAATCAATTTGCAATCAATGAAATTACTGCCAACAACAAGCAAGTTGTTGATGTGAGCTTGTGGAAGGGGTGTGGCGGGTAGAGTAGGGGATTGTTTGACAATGAGGCAGCACAAAATCACGACACGCACCCTTTCATGAAAAGCATCTTCGTAAGCAGTAGCTCACCGCATGGCTGTAGACGTCCGGCTAAAAAAATATTCTCAGCCTAATTTGAGGGTTTATTTGATCAAGCAAGGCAAGAGCTGCCATTCGTTGTCCTAAGCAATTTAATTGCCATCAAAGCTATGCTTAATGGAGGAAGGAGCTCATTTGATCATACAGGTCAACCTCCACTCAACTCCCACCAGCACACCCAATCACTCTAAATGCGCTACACGATTTGTTGTAGCCAGCGTTAGTAACATCGAAGCCACATATGAGTGCCAATTATTTATCGAGCAAGCAGCACAAAATTTAGGACTCGCTGCGCTCTTCCTCGTCGTCGTGTTAGCTGTGAGTGCAAACGCCAAACTTGTCAAGGCAAGGAAGGGACGAGTGTACTTGGAAGAAATGGAAGAAAGTGAAGAGAAGCCGAGTGGAGGCCGGGACTATTCCCATGGTCTAAAGCTCTGTCATGGATATGCTGAGCATCACTGCTGTGTGCCAGGTGCGCTGGATGTGGTCTTGCAAACCAGATGCGCCAAGCTACATTAGCGAAGGACCGCGGCAGTGGAAGCTAAACGTGCCCATTGAATTCGATGGCATTAACCAATGAAATGCACATGACGCAGTGCCTAGAAGGGTGTAATTCAACAAAACACTTGTGTTAAAAAAGAGTAGAAGAGAGGGGAGGTGTGGGGAGCAATGCAAGTCCATGAGGTGATTGATAATGATCGAAGGTGAAATTCCTCAAAATATTTACTGTCAAATGACCGGAGCTGTACTGTTGCCACTCCCACGACCTCAAACCACCGAATCCGGAAGCCACTTCATCTAGTGCTACTCTCATCATACCACTCAGTTTCATAGGTCTGCAGCACAGGCAACTCGGAATTCTGGCCACAAGTGAGGCAAATATATCCCAGCCGATGCAGCAGCTTTTGCCACTTCGATGGGCAGTGTTGTTCATATTGTAACACGCGTTAGTGACATGCATACTGGGTGCTTGGGTATTACTCATCTCCTCTCGCTACCACCTGCCGCGTTCGAAGAGGAAGATAAGGTAGTTGAACCGGCAGACTCACTCACACACACATGACCCTATCTGTTTCTGTGCGGCACCAACCAACACGACTAAGAGGACAAAAGAAGGCAATTGACAACGGCATGCACACATACGCGCAAACTGGAACAAATAGAGTGAAAAGAGTGCAGATGAAGCAGTAGGAAGAAAAGTGTGCTTTTTTACCGATTATTGCGGATCAGCAAGTAGAAGGGTCGTCTAAGAGCAAGGAAGATTGAAGTTGGCAATTAGACTGGCAGGTGGGAGATCGCCCAAACTCTGTGATAAGAATAAGAGCGGCGCGTTCTGGAGTCACCGAAATGGGATCAAGAAGGACGGTAAGGGAACGAAATGCAGGAAGCGCTTGTTCTTCTATAATCGGCTTGAAGTGAATGAAAGACGCACTAATGGCACGACATGATGCAAGACGCGGTACTCGAGAGAACATGGAGTTAGTTAAGAGAAGAAAAAGGGACTCGTTGAAGATGCTTTGGTGCGGAGCATGTGAGGGGAGGTTGAGGAGAAAGAGGTGTTTCAGGGTTATTCTACTACTGTGCAGCCTTCCTCCCTTCGTTCCTTCCTTTCTTCCTTCCTGACTACTCGGCATAAATGTTCCTGCACAAGGTGGTCAGTTAGAGGCATATCCTCCGCTCCTGCATGTCGCTTTTCTAACGATTCTTGCCACATAGCCAACGGCAGAGACCTCAGTTCAAAGTGTGCTCATCATCAGTGCAATCAACAGTTATTAACTGCTATCCTGTGGTAGCAAAATGTGTTTGCAGCCGTCACAACTGATTTCTGGTCAGCAACGCTTCATTTCGCACTGGAATATCTCCTCCGCTAATTAATCGTTACGCACCTCTCCGCCCTCAGACTTCCCACGCCACCCACTTACTCACACCCGAAAGAGAAGAAAGAGCCCGCAGTACCTGGTCAAAATGGGGTCGTGATGCTTGCAGTTTTATTGCCGAAGTGCAGATGTCAAGTGGGTGAGTTAGGGGGTTAAGTACATGCACCTACGATCCCAGTGCTAAAGATACTGATGTATCCACATTCGTTTGGTCGACCTTACTGTGTAGCGATAAAAGTCAGTTAGTAGTTAACCCAACTAGATTCAAGTCATCCAACTTTGGGATACTTATAAGTGAATAGTGCTGCATTTATGCCGGCTTTGTCAATCAGTTAAAGCTTTTGGAATGCATCATCGTCACAAATCGTGTAAAAGCATCGAGCGATGACACATCGAGCCTCTGGATGGTTAGCAACCAGTCATCAAAAATTAACAAATGAGAAATACAAATCCGGCAGCTGCTCTTTGCTTCATCGCTTTAGCCATCAGCGCTAACGCCTGGGCAGTTAAGGTGGAGGGGAGGCAGGTGCACCTAGAGGACAGGGAAGACCACAAATGAAGAATGTAGGATGCAAGAATAAATGGAGATGCATGCGCTTGGAAGACAGGAAGGACGATAACCACAAGATTGGAGGCAGCAAGAAGGATGCACAACGCTGGCACATGGAAGACATCGAGGGCGATTAAGCGATGAGTGGATGAGAGGCCAAGAACGAGACACACATGTCCTCAAAAGACATGCAAGACGATGTTTTAAAGCGTAGAGATGACAGGAATAACAAGGAACACGTTAAGCTGGAAGATGAGAATGCCGATTAATTTTGGCCCAGACGTGCCACGAATGAGGAAGATGACAATTGCCCTGAGGATGCTTATTGACTACCCTGCTTCAACCCCATCAGACCACATTTACACCTTCTTGAACATAAGCCTGTTCTTCCACTTTACAATAGTCATCTTTAAGTAAGCAAAGAAACCATCGAGGCGACTTTGATCTCGTCACAGATGCCTCAACTGCCTTTGTGGCATGTTGCTATCTCCACGCATGCGTTCATGCGGTGCACGTGGATGTTTGTAATGCGTAGGGGAAGGAGGGTGGTAAGTGCTCTGCTGAAGCTGCTTCCGGAGATAGTGAAGTGGTTGTACGTGTGGATGTGCTAAGGAATGGATGCATGTTCAGATGCATGGGCGGAGGAAGAAGTGAGCGGTGGGGTAGGACATAGATGGTGGATGCGTGGATTGATTCGCTGCCATGTTCTTTTCATCGCGTGCAAATGTAATTAGCTAGTTACCATTATTGAACGCCATTTCAGCCCTCAGGAATTAACACCGCCAGACTTAGCAGCTTAAGTCCTAACAACTGTTTCCCAGGGTAGTCGTCCTGACTGCCAGAAAGCAGAGCCAGCCTGAAATATCGCAAGGAGTAGAGGTGCTCAGCTGTGAGTGTAATTTGCTGCTCGAGTGATGCCTGGAAGAGCAGCAGGAAATGCAGAGGTATTTTGATGAGTGAGCTTGTGAGTGGAGGGGTGCCAACTCCATGCCTTCTGAGCATCGTGGAGAGAGACAGCCAAGCATGCCAAAAATCAGCTGCTATTCGACTATGCTGCGTGCACATATCACATGGTTCATGCACATACGTCTACACGAAGCCCACATACACCTACGAATCCACGTTGGCTCCTCACACGTTCACACACTCGTCCCTATTCTTTCACAACATTCTCCATCACTGCTTACCTTCATCTAACACTTGAATTTTTTTCTCAACCTACCTTGGATGCAGATGCAGCTGGATTAAGCGAAATTGCTAACTGCTCCTTTTGGCGATTCGTGGTGCGTGATACGCATTTGATTGAAAGAGAAATTTAAAGTGGGATGAAGTGGATGAGAAATGATAGAGGATGTTGTGGATACACAGAGTTGAGTAGGCGAACGCGTGCGAGGCCGACGTGGCCTTGCAGGCGTACCTTATCTTAATGTTGACGCAATTGCATAGGCCATGCAATGTGTGACACACTGTGGCGAAATGGCAATCGATGGTTGGCATGCTTGACCGCCTCTCTCCACAGTGCCCACAAAGCATGGAACTGGCACCCATCCACCCACCCACCCACAAATTCACTGATCATAGTTCATCTTCTCTCCTTACTGCACGACAAATGACTTCGTGTTGAGAGGTGCGGAAGCAATTCGGATCGCTGGCATGGTTGGCCGCAGTAGTCATTAAAAGTAAACACTTCAGCATAGGCTTTTACATTTTGGTACTGCCCTTCAACATCCACCACTGAGGAGTGGGTGGGATGAGACTGTTGGCAACCAGCATGAAGAGGAGGATGGTTTCCTCAAAAGTGGAATGGTCAATGCAGAGTTAACATTAACATCATTCATCCAGCTATCCCGTATCCACCTGTCCACCCACAAATCCATTCATTCACACATCCACCTTTCCATCCGTCATCAAGCTATCCACACGTCCACTAAATGAGGCAAAGTCCTGCACGTCCGTGGACGCATTCTAGCGTGGTGGTAGAGTTGATTTAAGTGAGCGTCTCTGCCGTCACTCTCAGCATCCTTTCAAATGACAAGAGCCAACAAGGTGGGCACTGACAACTGCACCATCGACAACATGTGGTCGACGAGCAAGGCAGGTGTAGACTTATCAGTGACTCATGGTCCGACGGTTTTGCGGTCCATTCAGGCCTCCACGGCGGCGTCGTACACTGTGCGGATAGAGCTGAGGCAGGTGGGAAGGATGCAAAGTGGGTGAAGGCAGTGGGCGAACTCAACCATGTCCAGTTTGGTGGTCATGTGACACACGCAAGCGGTACGAAAGTGTCGGCGCGATGATCTGAAACACACGAGAGGCGATTTCAATGCATGAATGGGGCCTATTGAGGCGACTTATGGAAAGGAGGAGGGTAGAGGAGAGGAGAGAGACGAGGGTAGACCAGAATCAAACTGGCAAGTGCCTAACACCACTTCGATGACCCCCGCAGCTGCATCACACATAGCCCAACACAGATTTGTCGCGTGTTCCCATATCCACTCCACTGCCCTGGTACGGTCGCCCTACACCGCCTTGTTGTCCTCGTTTGTGCGCCAATCAGATATGAATGCGATGCGCAATGTGGTGTTGAAGGCGATCCCAATGAGGGCCGACAAGGAGTCGGCACAACACCAGCCGCAATCTCCCTACTCATCCACTCACTCATCAGCTACGACACCCCTTACCCACCCAAGGCTTGGGGGCTATGCTGCTGCCATTAGAGACAGGCCACGTACATGACACTGATAGCTTTGTGTTTGTGTGCTCAGCGTATGTGATGGCGTCGCGGATGAAATTGTGCTATTTGGAGAAGAGAAGACAGGCATCCTTCAAAGGGGACTAGGAATTGATCAGTGAATGGCGTGGTGTAGATGAGGAGAGGGAGCTTGCCTCTCGGTTAGAATTTCATCTGCAGTCATTCGTGCCCAATGCAGGTTGTGGATGAGCTTCTGATGTGAGCCAAACAAAGATTGACAAAGACATTATGCTGAGCTCCACCATAGAGGCAAACATGAAGACAGACAGAACGACAAATGGACAGGTGGATAAACAGTCAAGACAGTCCTAACGTTGTTTGAGATGTACTGAAAAAGCCTTCTATGTGCTATGCTTTTTATCCTCGCCTTAGCGATTAACTGGATTCCCCGCTTAATGAGGTGTACAGGAGCCGGGTTCGGACATATGCTCGCCAAATCTACTGCATTATTGCTACTCACAGTCAGAGTGCTGCATTGCACTCACTGTCACCTGGTCACTCTAGAGTTACCTTCCTTCATAATGCCATCGACACGAATACATTGCTAGGGATGCATCTTACATTTAGATGAGCTACAATAATTAGGATCTCTTTGTGATTGGCCGATTTACATTTATATAAGTGCTGTTCCTCACTTCTTTTATGAAATCACTTAGAAAAGCGAGGAAGTCGGAGGTGGTGTGGTAGGAGGCGATAGTGGTTGCATCAGTGGAAGTCGACACCATGAAGGTAGTGGGCATCAAGACGGGTAAAGGCATTAATAGAGCCTAATCGACTACCAGACAGAAGGGAATACACACACCGGCATGGCTTGCAACACCATTTGATGCCCCCTAGAGAGCGCATATTCTATCTACGTCTCTCCGATGTTACTATTTCAGGCAGCAAACTCCACAATATTCATTTATTTTGCGGCAGGAGAAAATCGCGTGCAAAAATGATTCTTTTGCATAAACAGCAGACCCAGGGTGGGAGGAGGTTTCTTGTATTTGTAGGAGCGAAACAGGCTAAATACAGACATCGGCGCAGGTCCCTCAATCAGAAAGCCTTGTTCAGGTTTCAATTCAAACTGATGATGGAATGCTTCGTTGCATGATGGAGAAAAGGGAAAGCGAACTAAGGACCAAACAAAGCACGACCTCAACATAATTTACCTGATTTAGGCAAAATGGCGATCTCTCACACTGCTCAGTGAAGCGAAGAATTTGGGCACGTGGGATAGTTTCTGCTTATCGAACTGTTGTCTCTATGCATAGTTTGATGCGCAGAAAAGAGCTTCCGGCTTTGTGTCCGTGCCTAGCAAAGTGCTTCGGAGGCAATCAAGCATGCCTAGAAGTTCAATTACACCGATCATTACGGCCTTTGTACATGGATCCACTTGTTGGACGACGTTGCGTAGGGGATGATATGGCTTAGAAGTACATGCTTTGGCCCAGTCACACGTTCACCTGATGACGTCCATGCTTCCACATCATTCTCTATCATTTCTCATCTTCAACTCACACCTCCATTTATCTCGCAGTTTAAATTGGGCGCAGATGTAGCTGGTGACTTGAGTTCTGCATTCGTCACTGGTTGATTTGATGTTGGTTGTCAGAACACACGCACTGCCACACCCACCAAACGCGCGAATTCCAATTCGGTCCCACATGTGACTCTCAAATGTAGCACTCTACGTCGCAATCGGCGTAGTACTAGGCCGAAGTGGCGTGAACGAATGCACCACACACTACTGCACAGAAGGACCATGAGGCAGTGAGCATGGTGCGAAGGCCGTGCCGCGAAGCGAAGGCGCAGTCTGCAGAGATTGAACACGCAGTCAAACAAAGAGCTGCCAGGCTATAGAGCACAATCCCCTTTCGACCCATTGAGATGCAATCCTTTGGGAATGAAGTATTGCAGCATGAGGCCTTTAGGCCTTTGTAGCCCAGTATCTGAAGTGTGCTACTTTCTGCCTGAGTTGCCACATACCCACACCGAATGGTGATTCACATCTCACTCATGGCCAGGTATCCATTCAAATCGACCCCTAGTACTTCTCAGCTTGTCTCTTGATTTCAACGAAGTTACTGGGCGATGTTGAGGACGTGGGAGAGGGATGTGACCCGTGTCTTCATTGCGAGTGAGTGGTCCAAATGCCAGCGATCCGCCAGCCACTTCATTAGTAGGCAGATTCGAGGACCAGGAAGGGTGACCTAATCGATCAGCGTGCGTGTGTGAGCCTAGCTGTGGGCTGGTGCAGACTGGGCTTGAATGTGCGTTTATGTGTGTGTGGCTGTGTGTGCGTATTGGATGTAGGTCTAAGTGCGAGCGCCATTTTGATGAAATCAGTCACACATCTGGCTCAGTTGATTGTTCTTACTGGTGACTGATTGATATTGGGCTTGGAGTGAGTCTTGCCGCAATGAAAGTGCCCTCTACTCAATGACCAGGCAGCTATGACGGGCGACCAAGTGAGCGGCAATTCCAAGCGCATTCCCACAAGCAGCGTAGCAGACGAAAGCTTCTCCGAATTTGAACCGCAAGGCCTTTCTGGATGTAAAGGTGACTCCGCAATGGCAGTGCAGTCCTCAACCCATCTGCAGGGTAAATATGAGCTAAGTAAACATGTTGTCCATTTGTACTTCCAGGAGCAACCCCTTTGTGCATCCATGAGAGAGAAGTAAGATGTAAAGAATTTTGTTTGCTATCAGGCACTCATTTACTGCATTTGCTTTGGTTATTGAGACTAGAGGCGGATGGTTGTCAGATCGACCGTTCTGCAGAGTAAGGAAGTCAGCAATAGGAATTGACAGCGTGTTAGGCCAATGCAAGCACTGAGCTTCAATGCTAGGAGAGGGTGAATAATTTGGTGAGATGCATAGACACTGGGTGTTTTCTGCAGCGAAGAAATCAGGAGGACAAAAGCCACCCACCACCACGACTTAGTGTCTAGCACGATCTACTCAACAATTTGTGACATGATACAGGTGGACTCAGAGGCTCATTGGCATCTGTTGATGCAGTGCATCTCAGTCTCCCTCTTGTCTAACCACAAGGGTATGGCCAGTGGTCAATAACTTACCATGCGAACATTGAGGGTGGAGATTCGCCTCTCGTTAGCCTTTCCCTCATCCCTTTCTCCATTGGCTGACCAAAACGATTAGCAAGAAAGCCAACTACGTGACTGAAAACGGAAAATTAACAGGAGAAGGGAATGTCGTGCATTACGTATTGTCAAATGAAAAGGAAAGCGTTTTGTGAGTAGATAGCTGGAATGCACTCACCAACATCTGTCGCCTTCGTCTGTCTATCAGGCGTGCTACTGAAATCATAAAGTAGGAACCGCATGACGCGTCACGATTTCTTTGCGCACGCAGTGGGTGCCAATGTTATGAGCACTAAGTGTTCCATTTCCATCACGTGATGTTTGACGTTTTTGGTAAAGTAATTTGTTTAGTTTAAAAGCGTTTGAAACGAATTTGACAATCGGCGTTTGCGTGAGTGGACTTACATCCAGTCGCGTTGGAAAGGCGGGACATTGAGGGGGTAGAAGATGCAATGTGGGGGTCTTGATTTCATTGTGTGAAATATGCGGTTTTGCGCACGCGCCTCCGATCCCATTGATGGAGACACTGGTGCATTCATGCTCGTTTGCTTGACCATGTCATTACACCGCTTGCCAGCACATCCGACGTCTGCTTCCTTGTGTGTACGATAGTGGGTCAACCTCCAGCTCGTTCTGCGACACTCGTAGATTAAGGCGAAATAGAGCATTTCAGCATCCCCGATCACATTTGAGGTTGGACAAGCACCCTTTTACTTGCAGGAATGGGCTACAAAACCATATCCTCATCTTCCTATGCAAATGCTTCACCGCTGTTTTGTGAGTAGCCTGCATTTGTAATAAAATGGAAACGTGGAGGTCACATCAACTTGATGTCAAAATGAGTCTCTAATGTTTTCATTACGAAAATTGCTGCGAATTGGGTTAGCAGCCGCACAATTTAGTCTTTTCTCATAGGTTGGTTAACGGGCTGGTGGCAGGGCCCAGGGACCAGCCCATCCACCGCAGGCAATGGGGTAAACAAAGTAGGTACCACCGTGTGTAAAATGGACCGCCTCCCCACTCAGCATCACTCGAAGGTGTGTCATCAACAGCCAGGACTAGGCATTCATTCAAAATGGAGTCCTTTTCGTAAGAATTGCACTGCCAGACGACTTACCCGATGCTTCCTCCATCATTTACTGCAAGTGGGTTGTGTTTTATAGCCAACTACTTAAACAATTACATGCAGCAATATCAGTGGATGGAATAATTGGTGCTTGGAACTAGGTCGATGTCGAGCAATTCCAATTTCAATGCCGACTTTATTAGCATGAACGAGAATGATGCAAACAGGCATTGAAGAAGAGGTAGAATTCGGTGCACATGTGCATGAGGGTGACGGCGCGCAGCAGGGACTCCTATCCGTCGTCAGCTTCGTTATTTCTGCGTCACTTTGCATCGTCCACGACGCCTTTTAAGTGCATCTGCATGTTAACAGTCTTGAGTCATTCAAGCTCTTGCCAATTGTCCTCCATATCTTTGAATGCACGCGTCTTTAACATCTGTCCATATATCTGTCCACGCATCTATTCCGTCGCACATCCACACATCCAACAATTTTACCATCCCTAACAGCAAAATCTGCAAACTCACGAGGCTGCTTCCATTATGCATGCCACTGAGGTCATTAAGTAGGCACCGCATGATGAGTTTCAACGTCCTGAGTAAGTTTTGCACCACCTGCTTTCTGAGGTTTCTTCTTTCAGTGTTTGTGCTGTTAGCCAGCGATGGATGCCTATGTCAACAGACCCACATGTCTCATTTCTGATACCTGCTTAATGACACAATGCGTCTGCTCTAAAAGCGTTTAGAGCCGGCTTAATAAATGGTTGTTTGTGTGAGTGAGTGAGTGGGCTTGCATGCAGTCGAGTTGCAAAGACGGCGCAGCTCGGGCATAAGGGAAGCAACGTGAGCGTCTTCACTGCTGACGTGCAGACGCCAACTGGATGAAATTTGAGGTTGGGCACATGGGCCCTCCACCTCAGTGATGGAGACACTGCCGCAGCCATATTCGCTTCATTAGCCTTCGGCATTGCGCCGCTTGCCAACACATTTGAAGTGTGTCTGTTTGTAGGCGCGTGACAGCGGGTCAATCGCCAGATCGCTCTGGAAGGCTTAGAGGTTGCAGTGGGAATGGAACGTTCGGCACGTGGATTCTTGATAGGTGAACGACTAGTCCTTTTTGCGAAAAAAATTCATGCGATGATGTCGCTTTAGCGAATGTAAAGAGTTTATCCGAAAGTAAGTAGTAGCAATGCAAGTGGCTACTATCGGTGGGTTTGTACCTCACATTACTGCACGTCAGTTAGAATATTCAGATCACTAGATTTACGACGTTCGGCTCCGTCAAAATGGAAACTAAATCACATTGTAGTTGTCACGGATTCGCTCATCAATTGAGTCGTTGGAACCCAACTTACTGTCATTGTGTTGTCTTCCCACACGAAATGCGAGCATCCTCAGAATTGGTAGCCCAGGCGTTGGTAACTCCCTTCCAGGACATTTATTTGCTCAGCTCCGCCTGCGAGTGCCAGCGCGAGTGATGCCTCGAAGTGAAATGAAACATGTCGGTGGGCAGCAGAGTTGGAAGCCTCGAGGAACGTAGTCTGTCGGTCGCGGCACTGACCCCGCTGAGATGAAGGAGCTCACATGGTCAGCCTACTTCAAATACCCTTTGCTTGCTGTTGATTGACTGCACAACCATATCCGCATCGCACCTATCACCACTGCCATTGCATTGCCTCACTGCTTGCTCTGCATTCGAAATGATTTTAATGGAGGACTGCAGTTCTGTCTTCCTCGTGTCATTTGCTTTTGTTGGTGAGAGGGAGAGTGGGCATTACTGCTTTGTGATTTGGTAGGTAATGTTACGATCTGCCTGCCTGACAAAACACTCCTCCCCTTCTCCTTCGGCATTTCATCCCTTTGTGAAGTTGGTCCTACTTCGCATTTATCGAGTCTCAAGTAGTGTGTGCTCCAGTCAGCCTCACCTCTCCACTGATGTCCAACTCACTCCACACCCTCTTCTACCCCAGCTTACCGTGGTCTCTGAGGAGAGGAAAAGGAGTGGTGATGCAACTAGCCGAAGGAGGTGGGCTATTTTGACCTACACATTCTCTTGTGGAAGCCATCGACACAATGGCGTTGGGAGCGGTGGTAACCTACTGCCACTGTAAATTAGGCAGCCAGATGTGTTGGGTCCCGCTCACAGAACGGCCATCTGCGCTACGGACACTGTCATTACCTCAGCTTTGACATCAACCCCACCAATCACCCACAGCCAGTAGAAGCTCCTTCCGTTCCAACTTTTCCAGACGCGTTGATTGAGAATGAGGAAGTTGGTTTGAAGAAAGGAGAATAGCGAGCCCATCTTCCGAAGAAGGGAGTAACTACGGCTCCGTCCACCCATCCACTCAGCATAGAAGTTGTTGGTGAACAAGCACATTAGCTTAATGAATTCAAAACAGCCACGCTTGCGTCCCAAATTCTTGTGTTGCATGCCGGACACATGAGTGTTACATGCATGTGATGTCGATATTGTTAATGCTAGCTGCGCTATATCATGTAGCGCATTCAGGTTGACCGAAAGTGCCCGTAGGAGGTGGATGAGAGGTGACCTGCATAAAAGAGTGATGTCCTTCCTTCTTGAGGACTTTCCTTGATTGGCGAGTGAATTACTCATGACAACCGAGGGCAGGTCTTGCCATATCTGATCAACTGAACACCCAGAGCAACTAAATCAAAGCCTCCTAGCAGGCTGTCAACAGTTCTGTGAGCAGCTACCGCTCACGAAGACGCTTTCCGTGGAAGGGTATGCGACGTGATTTTGTCCCACCTGCCTATCAAACGTTGCCTTACCCCCTCCTCCACACCTCTTCCATTTTTACACACCGGAAATTCGCTCGTTTTCGTTTTAGGTAACTCCGCCGGTTATGAATGGACCTGATGCATGAAAATTGACTATCAGATGGGGTTGCAGGGACGAAAACTGGCGAAGTTGGCAGCCTCCTTTCCGCAAAGCAGAATAGGCAGTTGTGTGCTACTCATTTTAATGCCTGGAAAATGACAAATTGATTGGCGAGGAAGCCAATTCCCTCGATTATTTGCTGCCATTTGAAAACAAAAAGTGTTTTGTGAGTGAATAAGTTAAATGCAGCCGCCAATGTCTGCCGCCTTCTTTTAGCGCTGAAGCGCGCTTCTGAGTTCATTAAGTGGGCACTTCTTGATCAGTTGCAATTTTCTGCGTAATTTGTGCCTGCGTGCTTCATGAATGAGATGCACTTTGTGGTGTACCCTAACTACAGCCTAGGCGCTGTTAAAAAGCATTTGAGTGGTGGAAGGAGGGATGGATGGATAGATGGATGGATGGATAGATGGATGGATGGATGGATGGATGGATGGATGGATGGATGGATGGATGGATGGATGGATGGATGGATGGATGGATGGATGGATGGATGGATGGATGGATGGATGGATGGATGGATGGGTAATTTGGGTGCATGGACGAAACGAGGAATGAACAGTAAGTGTAAGGATGGGTGGATGAAGTAATTAATGCCTGTTGGATATGCAGGTGATCGGTGACTGGATGGAGGAATACAGAATTAATGCTGGCTTGAATACAAGGTGAAGTTGCAAGGCTCAGTTTCGGAATCATGAATAATTAGTTGATGAACTGTTGGGTGAGGGAAGGGAGAGAGGTGGGGTAACGGATGGAAGGATAATTTAAATTCCGCAAATTCACTTCTGCACCCTCGCTAACACTCCTCTCAACACCCTTCTGCAAGTAAATTGCTCTTGACCCCAATCCTCATGCCCTCCAGACTACTTGAGTGCCACTGCGTCGATTGCGTCTTCCACTGCCCTTCCGCACTGCCTTACTTATCTTTTGCGTCGTCTTGTCGTCCTTCCTACAGTTCTAGCCCATGCCGCATGTCCCTATCCCCTTCATCTCCTCCATCGGCTTCACTTTCTCCTTCTCCTTCACATTACTGTTGTCAAAATCTGCTGTCTTCGCCTTCACCAGCACCGGCGTGGTGACAATTGAGGAGGACATCGGGGACATTCATATCACATTTTACTATGAAGCTGATTGTGATAGCAATGAGTGAAGGGTCATGCACCTCTCCGCGGTGTCTAGCTGCTCCATTCTTAACGCATCCAACAACGACGATGGTTAGGGACATAAGGTGGTCATGTTGCGCCAATAATTACGTGGACAAAGGGCTACGGTCGATGGTGAGAGAAGCTTGCTGTGGAAGGTGAAAGACTGGAGGAATATTACTGGCAAATGAAATGGATGTAGGGCCAAAAGATGCAAAACTAGGGAAATGATTGCACCAAAAATGGTTTCAATGACGAGAGGTGTGAATGGAAGGCATATAAACGGAAGGATGGATGAAGGAAGAAACTGACGGATGGCTGTATGAAGATGGGACAAATGATAAGATAAGTAGAATGCTGGGTGAACGGAGGACAAAAGATAGGTAGAGACGGGAGAGAGATGAAGAAGGAAGGTGCAGTGATGGACGCATGCTGGAATGAAGGGAGGGTGGATAAGATGATGGGAGGGAGAATGGAGAACGGGATGGGCTGTTTGATAGGTGGAAATGTGAGTGGATGGATGCCGACTGCATGACTTCAGGGCACCATGGGTAGAGGCAGCCAAGCATGCCAAGCATCAATTGCTCTTTCACCATGCTGCGTGCACACATCGCATGGTCTGTGTACACACGCCTTCACCAAGCCAACGGACACATACCAGTCCCTGTTGGCTTCTCACACGTTCTCCCACTGACCTCAACGCTTCTACAACGATCTCCATCATTCCTCATCTTTGTCCACCCTCCCACTTCCTCTTCCGAATTCACTTGGGTGCAGATGCAGATTTCAATGCATCATCGAACGTGTCTTGAAAAGTGAGGGAATTCAAGAGCTTAGTATTTTAATGTGTAGCATTTGACGGTGCACCTCACGAACGCCCAGGAATCAAGGTTGGCTTCTTCACATTTTTTATTACTGACCTCTATGCTTTCACAACCTTGTTCAATTTCACCTTCATCCCAATTCCTAATTATTTTTCCCCCAGTTTAACTTTGGTACAGATGTGGCGGCCGACTTGGGGTCTGCATTCATCACTGATGAAGAGGAGGTTAATTTGCTGACTGAAGTGGAAAGCAGTTTATGTAAAACGGACCTCTCACCATTTCTGCAATGAACGCCTCAAAGCCTCTGCATCGAATCTACAAACACCACAACTGGCAACTATGCATTCATCCATTTCACCATCGCAAGCCCACTTACGCTCGTGCTTGCAGTGCCTGAGTGAGCTTGCATACAAGTCCGTGCAAGTCACCTACTCACCTATCGCAGCTCATCCCGAAGGAGACAGAAACTGCCGAAAGAGGCCGTGGGCAGACACTAGCTCTGCGTCGGCAGGCGTTCTTATCAGAGAACCCCAACGCAATCAAATAAACGACCCAATAGTGTGTGTGTGGTTCCACTGTGTGCGTGTGAATGCGCCATTCGCTTCGTAGGTTGAGAGCAGACCATTCCACTCGCTTACATCACTTTACTGCATGCTTATAGGCCCATATGTGCAGGTCGTAATTACAGGACCCATCTTCTTCTGGAGGATCGGTGTCCCTTTTACTCTGCTTCATACGAGGCAAAACCGATAAGGCCTGTCGCATAGACTTCCCCATCACCCACGCAAAAGTGAATGTCAAGGCGGCTCCCTGCTTTATCAGCTCTGGCTATAGGTGTAGTCTTGACCTAAATTGGCAGACTTCAAAGAGCCACCTTAAACTATGTTCTCGCATTTTGGAATGCTGGCTGCTCATTCACGGAGCTTCCCTCCTCAGACCTCAATCGTCCACTCTTTCCTTTGCTATCCCGCTTATGCGCTTCGAGTCTAATAACGATGGCTGCTTTCCAGGATTAAGTAGTTCTTTGCATGTGTGTGCGTGCGTGCGTGCGTGTGTGTGTTTGTGTGAAGTGAGACTAGGTGGAAAAGAGCACCGACCCTACTCTCACAGTCCACTCGGCCTTATTTCTCGTCCTATGGAGGACGAGTTGATATTACTAGCAGGCGGACACACTTATTATCTCAGCCACCCACTCACAGGAGTTTCCGCTTAAGCGGTCACAAATCTCGGTGTCACTGACACTCTCACCTCCTACTAGCATCGAGTGGAGCAAACTGCTCTTGCGACTTGGACTATCAACCACCGCCCAGCCTCAACCGCTTGTCAAATAAAACTGTCTTACGCGTTTACCAGCTCACACACTGAATGTCATACCAACGCTCATTTAACAGGCCGTCATTCTTCGTTCATTGAAGCATTTGTAAGTTCTGCAAGTGCAAGCTTGGTATGGCTTTGTTGCCATGGCGATGCGCTGACGCACTCGTATCTGTGTTACGTGTTTGCAGCTTTGCGATGTCCTGCTCCGAGTCTACGCATCATACACCTGCATCACAAATCATTGAGAACGTCAAAAACAGTCAAAACAGCTGGACACGCCAGAAAATGTGTTCATATTGGAGCAATAAGTCGTCTAGGTTGCAGAAAAGAGCAAAGTGACTTTTACGATCGACAGGTTTTTCCAAGCAACCGACGATTGCGTGGGATCGGAGGAGCGACTAAACATGCGCGGTACTTTCCATTGGTGGGGATCGAATTTTGGTTGCAGTTTTAGCCACACAATTCTCAGCAAGGAAATATCACAGCTGCACCCAGATTTGGTAACATGAACAAGGCCGCATACAGTCTAGATGGGTAATAATTAATGTAATGGTGACTTGTTACATTTGAGTAGGGAAGTTGAAGGCTGGCTCTTTTTCACCCCAACTTTGATCACTACCAATTACATGGCTTATATGTGCTAAAACTATCACGAATTTGCATACATCCCTCAAAATCATTCGCCTTGATTAAGAAAATGAAAGCTATCCAGCACATGTGTGCGACGCCAGTCGCAGTCGAACGAGGCACACGAAAAGCAAGGCAGTGAGTCAATTTCCAAAAAGTTTTACGGCACTATTAAATTGCTTTTCCTTCGTAGCTCAAATTGGCATGATCTGAGAACCTGGGCAAGCAAACCTGTTCACCTCAAGTGTGTTAGCTGGATGATGGTGATATAAGGCACATGGAGTGATATGTGGCCTGATCTGATTAGGATGGCCAAGTGCGTTGTGGCTTTGCTGTTTCTTTCCCCAAGTCACATGCCTGTGACAAGAACTCAGGCTAGTAAGTCCACTTGTCATGCGTATGTGATGCTGGAGATTGGTTCATTATCCAGGTAAAGTCGATATGCTGCTCCTAGTTTTCCTCTACCTACACTTCACGCCCATTTAGCTACACAATGTGGAAGTCTTGTTGCAATAAATCATGATGAGCTGAAACACTGCCAAGCAGTTTATATCTACCCACCGCCAGACCTCCCCTCCTTCATGGCAGCAAAAGTACTGCTTCGAACTAAGTGGACTCCTAAATATGACCCTAGAACGCGCACTGACTCGACGACCAAAAGCTTACATAAATGAATTTTCCACTCACCTGGAGGCTTGCTTCACAGTTGACTGAAATATTTTAAATGGCATTTTGAGCTTGCATACTATATGCCGACCGACGACAATGCCGGTAATAGGTCAATCAGCTCATTTTGATAGTCAGTTTCACACTTTTTTAGCATTTCCATAAGCTGAGACATCGCTTGGTAACCCCTCAGGAAAAGATCTTCCGTTCTAGGCGCAGATGTCTCACAAACCACTGAGGCGGGGTGCGTCCGCCCTCCGAAATAAGCTGGTGAAGGCCGATTGGCCTCCGCTGAGTCGGCCTCGGTTTGAGCTACGTGGATGATCAGTAGTAGACCGAGAAGAGGCATTACTCAACTGTGGTTTTGAATCCATTGAGTGGACGAATGAGCGAAGACCCTGCTTAGACTCACTCACATTTGAAAGCCTTAATAATTCAAGGGAACACAGGAGCAATGAAAAGCACTAAGGAAAAGATGCATGTTTGCACTTCACGAGCAAGAAGAAGGAATTTGTGGGAGGTATAAATTGGGTTATTTATCTCAAACGAAGTGAGTAGATGGGTAAACGAAAGACAAATAATCCAATTGAAAAAGGAGGAATCGAACAACGTAGTTGGAATTTGTCCACAATGGCAGCAGTAGTGATGAATGGATGGTCCAAAAGCACTGCCATAGTCAACGTGGGCACCTCTGAAATGGTTGAGCTGAGTTCGATTGGGCAGCCAAACTGCCCACAATGCTGTCGAATGATCTTGGATTTGGAATTCTTATAAAACTTAATAAAATGTCACCAAATCTATGCATTGCAGGAAGGGCGAAAGGGCGACATTTCCCGGCTGAGTGGTGATATGCCTACACTGGATGTTGATTTACTTCACAACCATGGCCAGCAAGCCATTGTGCGATTGGCACTTCTTCCGCCCATTCGTTGATGTTCGTGCCTGTAAATGAACGCTTTCACTCGCTCTGGGGTGAACTGGCCCCAATCCACGCCCATTTCCAAAGTAATACATGGCTTGTTCATGAGTTCACATAGTGACCTCCATATTTTTGCACCGATCCCAATAACTTCTTAGGCTGCCCCTTGATTTCAACCAAATTGCCAGACAGTGTTGGGGACTTGAGCTCTCCATCTGTGCGTCATCGAGGCTAGGTGAAATTGCTGCCAATCCAGCAATGGTTGGCTGTTAGTGCACCCGTCGAACACACTCACTCGCCTCCCATTGCTTACGGCATATCTTCCAGTGTCTCATTTTGTAACGTGATTCACAGACAAGAGCGAATCGCAATGGTAGGCGCATTAGAAGTGCCAGCTGTGTGGCCTAACAGGTCAGCGATAGGAGCAATTCAACAAGGAGTATTTGATGGAGGGCAGTGGCTCCAATGCCAGCGATTCTCCAACCAGTTCCTCAATAAGCAGATTCGAAGACCAGGGGGCTGACGTGGTCGGTCGAGGCTCGTCAACCTAGCTGTCGGCTTGTGCAACCCGGGCTTGAATGCGTGTGTGTGTGTGTGTACGGCGCTTGGTCCGAGTAGTCTGAGTGTCCTTCTGACGCAAGTCAGCCACTCAGTTGACTCACTTAGGCGTACGCACTAGTGACTGAGCCACGTCGTCCTCGGAGTGACCGTTGGCGCAACCAAAGTGCTCTCAACGTAATGGCCAGACAGGTGGGAGCGGAAGCACCAAGTGAGCGGTGGTTTCTTAGGCGTTGGCAATAGCAGCCAGGTGGGTGAGTGCTTCTGCGCATCTGAACAAGAGCGTCTCTATGGAATTAAAGCAGCCCCGGAGCCGTAGTGCAGTCTATAACCATTTTTGCAAGAACTTGTCTCCTCACTAAACCATTCGTCCATTTGTGATTCGAGGTTTTTTGCCAACTATGCTCAACAAGAGGGAACCCATTTGAACATAAACGATAATGGACCAAAATGTAAAGCATTTTATTCACCATTCAGAGTTAAGAAGCCTGCAATAAGGAATAGACAGCGTGTTAGGTAGTCGCAAGCATTGAGTCGCAATTCTCGGAGTAGGGGAAATGATTGGTGGATTGCGCGGACCTACGAGAAATTTCGTGCGAGCACTGCAACCACGGAAGCTAGTAGGGCTGCGGCGGCTAGGGTAGCGGAGGTAGATCCGCCGGTGTTTGTGGTGATGGAGGTGTTTGCCCTGCAATCAGAAACAACAACTTGGCTTCATTACACACTTCACCTCCTACTTGTCAACAAGCTGCTAACAGCGCATATTGCGGCATTTGGGACTGCATCATGGGGCGTGTTTGACGCCAGTCCCGCAGTCTATTTCATGGCAGAGAATGCTATAGACGAATCATTTCAGTGGTAGTAATAAGCTAGTGGCATTGCAGGCCTAACTTGATTAGTCCAGGTTACTTTGAAGCAACAGATTGGCTTTCGACAAAAGGAGCATGAGGAACTCACATTCTTCCACACTTGGTGTGGCTGTTCTCAATACCCTAGTGCACACTCTGTACTCATCTCCGTTTAGTGCACTCCTTAGAATGCGCGTACAAAGAGTGAGAGAAATGAGGGTTTTCGGCTTCAGAGTTGTGATGTAGAGATTTTCAACTGGGGAAAAGTGGAGAGTGGGTTTGGGAGCATTGTTGACTTTCCATCGAGCACTGTAGCCAACGACAGTCCCGTCGACTTTTGTTGGGTTCTTCCAACTCACGCGCACATTGTAAGGGTCGAGTGCCTCAATTGTCGCGTTCTGAGGAGCTGCCAATGTTGCACAAATGGAAATGCATAGACATGTCAGCACTAGTGTGGGGAGAGTGGTCGGGTTTCATTTGTCCCAGTGTGCTCTCACGTGTACCCATGTAAGGTGGGATTGATGCGAAGAGCTCAAGCACTAGAGCGAATGCATTAAAGGTGACCGGAAGTTGAGTGGAAAGGCCTACGCCTATTGCCTGATTTACTAGTGGATGGGATAATGAGGTAGGATGTGCGAGGCGATGCAGGAAATGAATGATTTGAAGCGACAGATTAGCTTTCGACAGAAGGAGCATGAGGAACTCACCTTCTTCCGCATTCGGTGTGAATGTTCTCACTTCCCTACTGCAAGCTCTGTACTCATCTCCGTTTGGTGCACTCCTCTGAATGCGCGTACAAAGAGTGACAGAAATGAGAGTGTTTGGCTTCAAAGTTGAGATGTAGAGATCGTCAACTTTGAAAATGTCCAAATCGGGTCTCGAAACATTGTTGGCTTTCCATTGGGCAACATAGCCAACGATAGTCCCGTCGACTTTAGTTGGGGGCCTCCAACTCACGCGCACAACGGAGGGGTCGAGCGCCTCAACTATCACGTCCTGAGGAGCCTCAGATGCTGCACAAATGGAGATGCATAGACATGTCTGCGTCAGTGGGGGAAGAGTGGTCGGGTTTCATTTGTCCCAGTGTGCAAAATGCTCAAGCATTAGAGCGAGTGCATAAAAGGTGACTGGGGGTGAGTTGGAAGACCTGTGGCTATTACCTCAATTACTGGTGCATCGGGTAAAACGCTAGGATGTGCGAGGCGATGTGGGAAACGAGTGAGTCTACTTAGTGGCGCCAAGTCGACTTGACTGCAACTAAATGGGATTTGAGGCGATCTGATGTGATGCGATGCTAATTAAGCAAAAGCTCTCATTTGCCAAATGTGTGCTCCCAAGTGCCGATGAAAGTAAAGCATGCGAAGGCATCTTACCTTTGCCCACTCGACAATCGCCATGCAAGAATAAAGTTGCCAGCCATAAGAAGCAGAGTAGAAGGGACATCTCGCCTTCTCTGGAAAAGACGAATCTTGTATTTACAACGCACAAGCGGGCGCTTATAAGCATGCAGTAAAGTGATGTAAGCCAATGGGATCGCCAACTCTTGACCCACGAAGCCAATGGTGCATCCACTCCCACACACTATTGGGTCGTCTGAGGAATCGTGTTGGGTTACCTGAGAGGGACGCCAGCTGGCACAGAATAACCTCCACCCACAACAGCTTTTCGTTGTTTCTGTCTTTGTGAAATGAGCTGCGATGGTGTGAACACTGGGGCTACAAAATAAGCAGGGTAAGGGGGTGAATGGGGCGAAAGTGAAGCTACCGATTGTTGTGGTTGTAGGGTTCGATGCAGCGACTTTGATCTGTCCCACGCAGAAGTCGGGAAAGATGGTCATTGCAGAAAATCCACCCCACTACATCTAGCACACTGCATGTCTTGCCTAAAACCTACAGGCCTTGCACACCTGCCAACTCTATGCCGTGCATAGAGAGGCTTTTGTGATTGCCTTCTTAAGCTCTCTTGTCTCAATTTCTACTTTCGGCTTCATAGCAGGAGACAGTGATCACGAATCAACGAAAGCCCTCCTTTTGAACTTGCCCCTTGAATGTCAAGCCATAGTTGAACTTGTGCTTAACCGAGAATCAACCGAGAAGACTGGACTTGCATCTAGCAAGGCGCCACAGCTACTGCCGGTTTGTTGCCTCCACCAACAATATGGGCTATAAGTGCCACTAACTGGAGGCATCGAAGTGGCTTAGTGGTGGGGGCCTCCTGTTTTACCGTCAACCATGTAGACGCCTTCCAATGGGGCAGACAGAAATGGGGCTGTTAATCCGAGCTGACGAATATCATGACATAGCACCGCGTGAGAGTCGACTGCTTCCACTATTGCGTTCCGCAAAGCACGTAGATCTACGCGATTTCCACACAATGCCAATCCACGTGTGACCCACGATTTCAGTCACCACATTTTGTGCTGGTATTCACCAGCACAGCATTGAGGTAGACTGCCAGATGCTACACTTCTACTCACTGTGATATTTAGAATTACCTACTCCTCTAAGAGACTTTAGCCGAAGCATTTAAAGGCGCAGACGAGAGGGAAGTGCAACGTCGAGTAGTGATCCAGTGCCCCGTTTATCTATCTCCTTAGGTACACAAACATTGCAGTGTGCGGAGACTGGGCATCTGCACCACGCCAGTTGTTTCATTGCTCTTCTGAACACTAGTGAGTGGTATGATCTGCCAAACCACTCAACCTTATTACGACGCCAATGCACACTAGGTGCACTACATCCACGAGCTTCCTTTGGGAGGAAGTCGCAATTCGCTTGTTCGGTGACATCGCCAATAACTAACAACTAGTGTTCGACACACCACAAGTCGCTGGGACGAGCAGGTAGCAACTTCAGACTCCAATTTGGCAGCTACCTCTGCATTCAAGTTAGGTTGGAAGGGAAATTAGGAGGATAAATGAAGGTGGAAGATGGTGGAGCATGTTGTGAAAGCATAGAGGTGAGTAGGTGAACGTGTGAGAAGCCAACGTGGACTCGTGGGCGTGTGCGGGCACATTGTAGTAATTGCGAGATCAAAGGTGGTACCTTGTGATGCTAGCTTTGAATCACACTCATTCACCTGCGATTGTTCTCCACTCTTTCACAATCATCAGCAATCTAATCCGCCACCGGTAATGGCCCTTCCACCCACGTCACCGTTGGCACAATATGGCTGCTTTGTGTCGTCCTGCCATCGCAATTGCCAAATGAGGGTGATGTGGAGCTGCTAGACACCGCAGAGAGGCGCATGACACTCCACATATGGTTGCAAGGACGGGCTTTATAGTAAAACGTGGTACGAATGATGCTGGTACTGTCCTCAAATCTGCCCACCTCAGTAGAGGCGAGAATAAAGATGGCACCTCCTGATGGCAGTAATGTGAAGGGGAAGGAGGGGATGAAGTGAATGGAGCAGGGGGAGGGGAAGGGAATCTGCAACGTGGAGCAGGACTGTGCAAAGACTTGGGAAGGAAAAGCAGGCGCAAAAGATGATTGGGGATGTGGAGAAGGGGAGGGAAGAAAGAACCGAGAGTGGTGCTTAATGTGATGGAGCGTAGCATTGACGCGGTCGTGACTAAGATGCGGACAAGCACGCGCCGGAGCCCGCTAGTCACTGAGTGGGTGGAGGGGAGTGTGTGCATTTCCTAGCCCAGTCAACTATACGCTGCACTACCACCGGTTTGTCCATCCCACCTCCATCAGACCATGCCAACTGTGTGTTGGCGGGCGGATAGTTCCTTTCGATAGGTAACTACGTTGACGAAGTGTTTGTCTTTTCTAACAAGGTGGGGCAAATGTGACGGTTAAGTGGGTGGAAGGACCATTACCGGTGGCGGATTAGATTGCTGATGATTGTGAAAGAGTGGAGAACAATCGCAGGTGAATGAATGTGATTCAAAGCTAGCATCACAAGGTACCACCTTTGATCTCGCAATTACTACAATGTGCCCGCACACGCCCACGAGTCCACGTTGGCTTCTCACACGTTCACCTACTCACCTCTATGCTTTCACAACATGCTCCACCATCTTCCACCTTCATTTATCCTCCTAATTTCCCTTCCAACCTAACTTGAATGCAGAGGTAGCTGCCAAATTGGAGTCTGAAGTTGCTACCTGCTCGTCCCAGCGACTTGTGGTGTGTCGAACACTAGTTGTTAGTTATTGGCGATGTCACCGAACAAGCGAATTGCGACTTCCTCCCAAAGGAAGCTCGTGGATGTAGTGCACCTAGTGTGCATTGGCGTCGTAATAAGGTTGAGTGGTTTGGCAGATCATACCACTCACTAGTGTTTAGAAGAGCAATGAAACAACTGGCGTGGTGCAGATGCCCAGTCTCCGCACACTGCAATGTTTGTGTACCTAAGGAGATAGATAAACGGGGCACTGGATCACTACTCGACGTTGCACTTCCCTCTCGTCTGCGCCTTTAAATGCTTCGGCTAAAGTCTCTTAGAGGAGTAGGTAATTCTAAATATCACAGTGAGTAGAAGTGTAGCATCTGGCAGTCTACCTCAATGCTGTGCTGGTGAATACCAGCACAAAATGTGGTGACTGAAATCGTGGGTCACACGTGGATTGGCATTGTGTGGAAATCGCGTAGATCTACGTGCTTTGCGGAACGCAATAGTGGAAGCAGTCGACTCTCACGCGGTGCTATGTCATGATATTCGTCAGCTCGGATTAACAGCCCCATTTCTGTCTGCCCCATTGGAAGGCGTCTACATGGTTGACGGTAAAACAGGAGGCCCCCACCACTAAGCCACTTCGATGCCTCCAGTTAGTGGCACTTATAGCCCATATTGTTGGTGGAGGCAACAAACCGGCAGTAGCTGTGGCGCCTTGCTAGATGCAAGTCCAGTCTTCTCGGTTGATTCTCGGTTAAGCACAAGTTCAACTATGGCTTGACATTCAAGGGGCAAGTTCAAAAGGAGGGCTTTCGTTGATTCGTGATCACTGTCTCCTGCTATGAAGCCGAAAGTAGAAATTGAGACAAGAGAGCTTAAGAAGGCAATCACAAAAGCCTCTCTATGCACGGCATAGAGTTGGCAGGTGTGCAAGGCCTGTAGGTTTTAGGCAAGACATGCAGTGTGCTAGATGTAGTGGGGTGGATTTTCTGCAATGACCATCTTTCCCGACTTCTGCGTGGGACAGATCAAAGTCGCTGCATCGAACCCTACAACCACAACAATCGGTAGCTTCACTTTCGCCCCATTCACCCCCTTACCCTGCTTATTTTGTAGCCCCAGTGTTCACACCATCGCAGCTCATTTCACAAAGACAGAAACAACGAAAAGCTGTTGTGGGTGGAGGTTATTCTGTGCCAGCTGGCGTCCCTCTCAGGTAACCCAACACGATTCCTCAGACGACCCAATAGTGTGTGGGAGTGGATGCACCATTGGCTTCGTGGGTCAAGAGTTGGCGATCCCATTGGCTTACATCACTTTACTGCATGCTTATAAGCGCCCGCTTGTGCGTTGTAAATACAAGATTCGTCTTTTCCAGAGAAGGCGAGATGTCCCTTCTACTCTGCTTCTTATGGCTGGCAACTTTATTCTTGCATGGCGATTGTCGAGTGGGCAAAGGTAAGATGCCTTCGCATGCTTTACTTTCATCGGCACTTGGGAGCACACATTTGGCAAATGAGAGCTTTTGCTTAATTAGCATCGCATCACATCAGATCGCCTCAAATCCCATTTAGTTGCAGTCAAGTCGACTTGGCGCCACTAAGTAGACTCACTCGTTTCCCACATCGCCTCGCACATCCTAGCGTTTTACCCGATGCACCAGTAATTGAGGTAATAGCCACAGGTCTTCCAACTCACCCCCAGTCACCTTTTATGCACTCGCTCTAATGCTTGAGCATTTTGCACACTGGGACAAATGAAACCCGACCACTCTTCCCCCACTGACGCAGACATGTCTATGCATCTCCATTTGTGCAGCATCTGAGGCTCCTCAGGACGTGATAGTTGAGGCGCTCGACCCCTCCGTTGTGCGCGTGAGTTGGAGGCCCCCAACTAAAGTCGACGGGACTATCGTTGGCTATGTTGCCCAATGGAAAGCCAACAATGTTTCGAGACCCGATTTGGACATTTTCAAAGTTGACGATCTCTACATCTCAACTTTGAAGCCAAACACTCTCATTTCTGTCACTCTTTGTACGCGCATTCAGAGGAGTGCACCAAACGGAGATGAGTACAGAGCTTGCAGTAGGGAAGTGAGAACATTCACACCGAATGCGGAAGAAGGTGAGTTCCTCATGCTCCTTCTGTCGAAAGCTAATCTGTCGCTTCAAATCATTCATTTCCTGCATCGCCTCGCACATCCTACCTCATTATCCCATCCACTAGTAAATCAGGCAATAGGCGTAGGCCTTTCCACTCAACTTCCGGTCACCTTTAATGCATTCGCTCTAGTGCTTGAGCTCTTCGCATCAATCCCACCTTACATGGGTACACGTGAGAGCACACTGGGACAAATGAAACCCGACCACTCTCCCCACACTAGTGCTGACATGTCTATGCATTTCCATTTGTGCAACATTGGCAGCTCCTCAGAACGCGACAATTGAGGCACTCGACCCTTACAATGTGCGCGTGAGTTGGAAGAACCCAACAAAAGTCGACGGGACTGTCGTTGGCTACAGTGCTCGATGGAAAGTCAACAATGCTCCCAAACCCACTCTCCACTTTTCCCCAGTTGAAAATCTCTACATCACAACTCTGAAGCCGAAAACCCTCATTTCTCTCACTCTTTGTACGCGCATTCTAAGGAGTGCACTAAACGGAGATGAGTACAGAGTGTGCACTAGGGTATTGAGAACAGCCACACCAAGTGTGGAAGAATGTGAGTTCCTCATGCTCCTTTTGTCGAAAGCCAATCTGTTGCTTCAAAGTAACCTGGACTAATCAAGTTAGGCCTGCAATGCCACTAGCTTATTACTACCACTGAAATGATTCGTCTATAGCATTCTCTGCCATGAAATAGACTGCGGGACTGGCGTCAAACACGCCCCATGATGCAGTCCCAAATGCCGCAATATGCGCTGTTAGCAGCTTGTTGACAAGTAGGAGGTGAAGTGTGTAATGAAGCCAAGTTGTTGTTTCTGATTGCAGGGCAAACACCTCCATCACCACAAACACCGGCGGATCTACCTCCGCTACCCTAGCCGCCGCAGCCCTACTAGCTTCCGTGGTTGCAGTGCTCGCACGAAATTTCTCGTAGGTCCGCGCAATCCACCAATCATTTCCCCTACTCCGAGAATTGCGACTCAATGCTTGCGACTACCTAACACGCTGTCTATTCCTTATTGCAGGCTTCTTAACTCTGAATGGTGAATAAAATGCTTTACATTTTGGTCCATTATCGTTTATGTTCAAATGGGTTCCCTCTTGTTGAGCATAGTTGGCAAAAAACCTCGAATCACAAATGGACGAATGGTTTAGTGAGGAGACAAGTTCTTGCAAAAATGGTTATAGACTGCACTACGGCTCCGGGGCTGCTTTAATTCCATAGAGACGCTCTTGTTCAGATGCGCAGAAGCACTCACCCACCTGGCTGCTATTGCCAACGCCTAAGAAACCACCGCTCACTTGGTGCTTCCGCTCCCACCTGTCTGGCCATTACGTTGAGAGCACTTTGGTTGCGCCAACGGTCACTCCGAGGACGACGTGGCTCAGTCACTAGTGCGTACGCCTAAGTGAGTCAACTGAGTGGCTGACTTGCGTCAGAAGGACACTCAGACTACTCGGACCAAGCGCCGTACACACACACACACACGCATTCAAGCCCGGGTTGCACAAGCCGACAGCTAGGTTGACGAGCCTCGACCGACCACGTCAGCCCCCTGGTCTTCGAATCTGCTTATTGAGGAACTGGTTGGAGAATCGCTGGCATTGGAGCCACTGCCCTCCATCAAATACTCCTTGTTGAATTGCTCCTATCGCTGACCTGTTAGGCCACACAGCTGGCACTTCTAATGCGCCTACCATTGCGATTCGCTCTTGTCTGTGAATCACGTTACAAAATGAGACACTGGAAGATATGCCGTAAGCAATGGGAGGCGAGTGAGTGTGTTCGACGGGTGCACTAACAGCCAACCATTGCTGGATTGGCAGCAATTTCACCTAGCCTCGATGACGCACAGATGGAGAGCTCAAGTCCCCAACACTGTCTGGCAATTTGGTTGAAATCAAGGGGCAGCCTAAGAAGTTATTGGGATCGGTGCAAAAATATGGAGGTCACTATGTGAACTCATGAACAAGCCATGTATTACTTTGGAAATGGGCGTGGATTGGGGCCAGTTCACCCCAGAGCGAGTGAAAGCGTTCATTTACAGGCACGAACATCAACGAATGGGCGGAAGAAGTGCCAATCGCACAATGGCTTGCTGGCCATGGTTGTGAAGTAAATCAACATCCAGTGTAGGCATATCACCACTCAGCCAGGAAATGTCGCCCTTTCGCCCTTCCTGCAATGCATAGATTTGGTGACATTTTATTAAGTTTTATAAGAATTCCAAATCCAAGATCATTCGACAGCATTGTAGGCAGTTCGGCTGCCCAGTCGGACTCAGCTCAACCACTTCAGAGGTGCCCACGTTGACTATGGCAGTGCTTTTGGACCATCCATTCATCACTACTGCTGCCATTGTGGACAAATTCCAACTACGTTGTTCGATTCCTCCTTTTTCAATTGGATTATTTGTCTTTCGTTTACCCATCTACTCACTTCGTTTGAGATAAATAACCCAATTTATACCTCCCACAAATTCCTTCTTCTTGCTCGTGAAGTGCAGACATGCATCTTTTCCTTAGTGCTTTTCATTGCTCCTGTGTTCCCTTGAATTATTAAGGCTTTCAAATGTGAGTGAGTCTAAGCAGGGTCTTCGCTCATTCGTCCACTCAATGGATTCGAAACCACAGTTGCGTAATGCCTCTTCTCGGTCTACTACTGATCATCCACGTAGCTCAAACCGAGGCCGACTCAGCGGAGGCCAATCGGCCTTCACCAGCTTATTTCGGAGGGCGGACGCACCCCGCCTCAGTGGTTTGTGAGACATCTGCGCCTAGAACGGAAGATCTTTTCCTGAGGGGTTACAAAGCGATGTCTCAGCTTATGGAAATGCTAAAAAAGTGTGAAACTGACTATCAAAATGAGCTGATTGACCTATTACCGGCATTGTCGTCGGTCGGCATATGGCATGCAAGCTCAAAATGCCATTAAAAATATTTCAGTCAACTGTGGAGCAAGCCTCCAGGTGAGTGGAAAATTCATTTATGTAAGCTTTTAGTCGTCGAGTCAGTGCGCGTTCTAGGGTCATATTTAGGAGTCCACTTAGTTCGAAGCAGTACTTTTGCTGCCATGAAGGAGGGGAGGTCTGGCGGTGGGTAGATATAAACTGCTTGGCAGTGTTTCAGCTCATCATGATTTATTGCAACAAGACTTCCACATTGTGTAGCTAAATGGGCGTGAAGTGTAGGTAGAGGAAAACTAGGAGCAGCATATCGACTTTACCCGGATAATGAACCAATCTCCAGCATCACATACGCATGACAAGTGGACTTACTAGCCTGAGTTCTTGTCACAGGCATGTGACTTGGGGAAAGAAACAGCAAAGCCACAACGCACTTGGCCATCCTAATCAGATCAGGCCACATATCACTCCATGTGCCTTATATCACCATCATCCAGCTAACACACTTGAGGTGAACAGGTTTGCTTGCCCAGGTTCTCAGATCATGCCAATTTGAGCTACGAAGGAAAAGCAATTTAATAGTGCCGTAAAACTTTTTGGAAATTGACTCACTGCCTTGCTTTTCGTGTGCCTCGTTCGACTGCGACTGGCGTCGCACACATGTGCTGGATAGCTTTCATTTTCTTAATCAAGGCGAATGATTTTGAGGGATGTATGCAAATTCGTGATAGTTTTAGCACATATAAGCCATGTAATTGGTAGTGATCAAAGTTGGGGTGAAAAAGAGCCAGCCTTCAACTTCCCTACTCAAATGTAACAAGTCACCATTACATTAATTATTACCCATCTAGACTGTATGCGGCCTTGTTCATGTTACCAAATCTGGGTGCAGCTGTGATATTTCCTTGCTGAGAATTGTGTGGCTAAAATTGCAACCAAAATTCGATCCACACCAATGGAAACTACCGCGCATGTTTAGTCGCTCCTGCGATCTCACGCAATCGTCGGTTGTTTGGAAAAACCTATCGATCGTAAAAGTCACTTTGCTCTTTTCTGCAACCTGGACGACTTATTGCTCCAATATGAACACATTTTCTGGCGTGTCCAGCTGTTTTGACTGTTTTTGACGTTCTCAATGATTTGTGATGCAGGTGTATGATGCGTAGACTCGGAGCAGGACATCGCAAAGCTGCAAACACGTAACACAGATACGAGTGCGTCAGCGCATCGCCATGGCAACAAAGCCATACCAAGCTTGCACTTGCAGAACTTACAAATGCTTCAATGAACGAAGAATGACGGCCTGTTAAATGAGCGTTGGTATGACATTCAGTGTGTGAGCTGGTAAACGCGTAAGACAGTTTTATTTGACAAGCGGTTGAGGCTGGGCGGTGGTTGATAGTCCAAGTCGCAAGAGCAGTTTGCTCCACTCGATGCTAGTAGGAGGTGAGAGTGTCAGTGACACCGAGATTTGTGACCGCTTAAGCGGAAACTCCTGTG
Organism: Taenia multiceps; assembly: GCA_001923025.3. Classification (NCBI taxonomy): domain Eukaryota; kingdom Metazoa; phylum Platyhelminthes; class Cestoda; order Cyclophyllidea; family Taeniidae; genus Taenia; species Taenia multiceps. The sequence continues at coordinate 3,382,156 of CM010315.2, read as the reverse complement.
AGTGGGTGGCTGAGATAATAAGTGTGTCCGCCTGCTAGTAATATCAACTCGTCCTCCATAGGACGAGAAATAAGGCCGAGTGGACTGTGAGAGTAGGGTCGGTGCTCTTTTCCACCTAGTCTCACTTCACACAAACACACACACGCACGCACGCACGCACACACATGCAAAGAACTACTTAATCCTGGAAAGCAGCCATCGTTATTAGACTCGAAGCGCATAAGCGGGATAGCAAAGGAAAGAGTGGACGATTGAGGTCTGAGGAGGGAAGCTCCGTGAATGAGCAGCCAGCATTCCAAAATGCGAGAACATAGTTTAAGGTGGCTCTTTGAAGTCTGCCAATTTAGGTCAAGACTACACCGATAGCCAGAGCTGATAAAGCAGGGAGCCGCCTTGACATTCACTTTTGCGTGGGTGATGGGGAAGTCTATACGACAGGCCTTATCGGTTTTGCCTCGTATGAAGCAGAGTAAAAGGGACACCGATCCTCCAGAAGAAGATGGGTCTTGTAATTACGACCTACACATATGGGCCTGTAGGCATGCAGTAAAGTGATGTAAGCGAATGGAATGGTCTGCTCTCAACCTACGAAGCGAATGGCGCATTCACACGCACACAGTGGAACCACACACACACTATTGGGTCGTTTATTTGATTGCGTTGGGGTTCTCTGATAAGAACGCCTGCCGACGCAGAGCTAGTGTCTGCCCACGGCCTCTTTCGGCAGTTTCTGTCTCCTTCGGGATGAGCTGCGATAGGTGAGTAGGTGACTTGCACGGACTTGTATGCAAGCTCACTCAGGCACTGCAAGCACGAGCGTAAGTGGGCTTGCGATGGTGAAATGGATGAATGCATAGTTGCCAGTTGTGGTGTTTGTAGATTCGATGCAGAGGCTTTGAGGCGTTCATTGCAGAAATGGTGAGAGGTCCGTTTTACATAAACTGCTTTCCACTTCAGTCAGCAAATTAACCTCCTCTTCATCAGTGATGAATGCAGACCTCAAGTCGGCCGCCACATCTGTACCAAAGTTAAACTGGGGGAAAAATAATTAGGAATTGGGATGAAGGTGAAATTGAACAAGGTTGTGAAAGCATAGAGGTCAGTAATTAAAAATGTGAAGAAGCCAACCTTGATTCCTGGGCGTTCGTGAGGTGCACCGTCAAATGCTACACATTAAAATACTAAGCTCTTGAATTCCCTCACTTTTCAAGACACGTTCGATGATGCATTGAAATCTGCATCTGCACCCAAGTGAATTCGGAAGAGGAAGTGGGAGGGTGGACAAAGATGAGGAATGATGGAGATCGTTGTAGAAGCGTTGAGGTCAGTAAGTGAACGTGTGAGAAGTCAACAGGGACTAATATGTGTCCGTTGGCTTGGTGAAGGCGTGTGTACACAGACCATGCGATGTGTGCACGCAGCATGGTGAAAGAGCAATTGATGCTTGGCATGCTTGGCTGCCTCTACCCATGGTGCCCTGAAGTCATGCAGTCGGCATCCATCCACTCACATTTCTACCTATCAAACAGCCTCTTCATTCTGTACTGTCTTCGCCCATCCCATTCTCCATTCTCCCTCCCATCATCTTATCCACCCTTCCTTCATTCCAGCATACGTCCATCAGTGCACCTTCTTTATTCATCTCTCTCCCGTCTCTACCTATCTTTTGTCCTCCGTTCACCCAGCATTCTACTCATCTTATCATTTGTCCCATCTTCATACAGCCATCCGCCAGTTTCTTCCTTCATCCATCCCTCCGTTTATATGCCTTCTATTCACACCTCTCGTCATTGAAACCATTTTTGGTGCAATCATTTCCCTAGTTTTGCATCTTTTGGCCCTATATCCATTTCATTTGCCAGTAATATTCCTCCAGTCTTTCACCTTCCACAGCAAGCTTCTCTCACCATCGACCGTAGCCCTTTGTCCACGTAATTATTGGCGCAACATGACCACCTTATGTCCCTAACCATCGTCGTTGTTGGATGCGTTAAGAATGGAGCAGCTAGACACCGCGGAGAGGTGCATGACCCTTCACTCATTGCTATCACAATCAGCTTCATAGTAAAATGTGATATGAATGTCCCCGATGTCCTCCTCAATTGTCACCACGCCGGTGCTGGTGAAGGCGAAGACAGCAGATTTTGACAACAGTAATGTGAAGGAGAAGGAGAAAGTGAAGCCGATGGAGGAGATGAAGGGGATAGGGACATGCGGCATGGGCTAGAACTGTAGGAAGAACGACGAGACGACGCAAAAGATAAGTAAGGCAGTGCGGAAGGGCAGTGGAAGACGCAATCGACGCAGTGGCACTCAAGTAGTCTGGAGGGCATGAGGATTGGGGTCAAGAGCAATTTACTTGCAGAAGGGTGTTGAGAGGAGTGTTAGCGAGGGTGCAGAAGTGAATTTGCGGAATTTAAATTATCCTTCCATCCGTTACCCCACCTCTCTCCCTTCCCTCACCCAACAGTTCATCAACTAATTATTCATGATTCCGAAACTGAGCCTTGCAACTTCACCTTGTATTCAAGCCAGCATTAATTCTGTATTCCTCCATCCAGTCACCGATCACCTGCATATCCAACAGGCATTAATTACTTCATCCACCCATCCTTACACTTACTGATCATTCCTCGTTTCGTCCATGCACCCAAATTACCCATCCATCCATCCATCCATCCATCCATCCACCACTCAAATGCTTTTTAACAGCGCCTAGGCAGTAGTTAGGGTACACCACAAAATGCATCTCATTCATGAAGCACGCAGGCACAAATTACGCAGAAATCGCAACTCATCAAGAAGTGCTTGCTTAATGAACTCAGAAGCGCGCTTCGGCGCTGAAAGAAGGCGGCAGACATTGGTGGCTGCATTCAAGTTTTTCACTCACAAAACACTTTTTGTTTTCAAATGGCAGCAAATAATCGAGGGAATTGGCTTCCTCGCCAATCAATTTGTCATTTTCCAGGCATTAAAATGAGTAGCACACAACTGCCTATTCTGCTTTGCGGAGAGGATGCTGCCAACTTCACCAGTTTTCGTCCCTGCAACCCCATCTGATCGTTAATTTTCATGCATCAGGTCCATTCATAACCGGCGGAGTTACCTAAAACGAAAACGAGCGAATTTCCGGTGTGTAAAAATGGAAGAGGTGTGGAGGAGGGGGTAAGGCAACGTTTGATAGGCAGGTGGGACAAAATCACGTCGCATACCCTTCCACGGAAAGCGTCTTCGTGAGCGGTAGCTGCTCACAGAACTGTTGACAGCCTGCTAGGAGGCTTTGATTTAGTTGCTCTGGGTGTTCAGTTGATCAGATATGGCAAGACCTGCCCTCGGTTGTCATGAGTAATTCACTCGCCAATCAAGGAAAGTCCTCAAGAAGGAAGGACATCACTCTTTTATGCAGGTCACCTCTCATCCACCTCCTACGGGCACTTTCGGTCAACCTGAATGCGCTACATGATATAGCGCAGCTAGCATTAACAATATCGACATCACATGCATGTAACACTCATGTGTCCGGCATGCAACACAAGAATTTGGGACGCAAGCGTGGCTGTTTTGAATTCATTAAGCTAATGTGCTTGTTCACCAACAACTTCTATGCTGAGTGGATGGGTGGACGGAGCCGTAGTTACTCCCTTCTTCGGAAGATGGGCTCGCTATTCTCCTTTCTTTAAACCAACTTCCTCATTCTCAATCAACGCGTCTGGAAAAGTTGGAACGGAAGGAGCTTCTACTGGCTGTGGGTGATTGGTGGGGTTGATGTCAAAGCTGAGGTAATGACAGTGTCCGTAGCGCAGATGGCCGTTCTGTGAGCGGGACCCAACACATCTGGCTGCCTAATTTACAGTGGCAGTAGGTTACCACCGCTCCCAACGCCATTGTGTCGATGGCTTCCACAAGAGAATGTGTAGGTCAAAATAGCCCACCTCCTTCGGCTAGTTGCATCACCACTCCTTTTCCTCTCCTCAGAGACCACGGTAAGCTGGGGTAGAAGAGGGTGTGGAGTGAGTTGGACATCAGTGGAGAGGTGAGGCTGACTGGAGCACACACTACTTGAGACTCGATAAATGCGAAGTAGGACCAACTTCACAAAGGGATGAAATGCCGAAGGAGAAGGGGAGGAGTGTTTTGTCAGGCAGGCAGATCGTAACATTACCTACCAAATCACAAAGCAGTAATGCCCACTCTCCCTCTCACCAACAAAAGCAAATGACACGAGGAAGACAGAACTGCAGTCCTCCATTAAAATCATTTCGAATGCAGAGCAAGCAGTGAGGCAATGCAATGGCAGTGGTGATAGGTGCGATGCGGATATGGTTGTGCAGTCAATCAACAGCAAGCAAAGGGTATTTGAAGTAGGCTGACCATGTGAGCTCCTTCATCTCAGCGGGGTCAGTGCCGCGACCGACAGACTACGTTCCTCGAGGCTTCCAACTCTGCTGCCCACCGACATGTTTCATTTCACTTCGAGGCATCACTCGCGCTGGCACTCGCAGGCGGAGCTGAGCAAATAAATGTCCTGGAAGGGAGTTACCAACGCCTGGGCTACCAATTCTGAGGATGCTCGCATTTCGTGTGGGAAGACAACACAATGACAGTAAGTTGGGTTCCAACGACTCAATTGATGAGCGAATCCGTGACAACTACAATGTGATTTAGTTTCCATTTTGACGGAGCCGAACGTCGTAAATCTAGTGATCTGAATATTCTAACTGACGTGCAGTAATGTGAGGTACAAACCCACCGATAGTAGCCACTTGCATTGCTACTACTTACTTTCGGATAAACTCTTTACATTCGCTAAAGCGACATCATCGCATGAATTTTTTTCGCAAAAAGGACTAGTCGTTCACCTATCAAGAATCCACGTGCCGAACGTTCCATTCCCACTGCAACCTCTAAGCCTTCCAGAGCGATCTGGCGATTGACCCGCTGTCACGCGCCTACAAACAGACACACTTCAAATGTGTTGGCAAGCGGCGCAATGCCGAAGGCTAATGAAGCGAATATGGCTGCGGCAGTGTCTCCATCACTGAGGTGGAGGGCCCATGTGCCCAACCTCAAATTTCATCCAGTTGGCGTCTGCACGTCAGCAGTGAAGACGCTCACGTTGCTTCCCTTATGCCCGAGCTGCGCCGTCTTTGCAACTCGACTGCATGCAAGCCCACTCACTCACTCACACAAACAACCATTTATTAAGCCGGCTCTAAACGCTTTTAGAGCAGACGCATTGTGTCATTAAGCAGGTATCAGAAATGAGACATGTGGGTCTGTTGACATAGGCATCCATCGCTGGCTAACAGCACAAACACTGAAAGAAGAAACCTCAGAAAGCAGGTGGTGCAAAACTTACTCAGGACGTTGAAACTCATCATGCGGTGCCTACTTAATGACCTCAGTGGCATGCATAATGGAAGCAGCCTCGTGAGTTTGCAGATTTTGCTGTTAGGGATGGTAAAATTGTTGGATGTGTGGATGTGCGACGGAATAGATGCGTGGACAGATATATGGACAGATGTTAAAGACGCGTGCATTCAAAGATATGGAGGACAATTGGCAAGAGCTTGAATGACTCAAGACTGTTAACATGCAGATGCACTTAAAAGGCGTCGTGGACGATGCAAAGTGACGCAGAAATAACGAAGCTGACGACGGATAGGAGTCCCTGCTGCGCGCCGTCACCCTCATGCACATGTGCACCGAATTCTACCTCTTCTTCAATGCCTGTTTGCATCATTCTCGTTCATGCTAATAAAGTCGGCATTGAAATTGGAATTGCTCGACATCGACCTAGTTCCAAGCACCAATTATTCCATCCACTGATATTGCTGCATGTAATTGTTTAAGTAGTTGGCTATAAAACACAACCCACTTGCAGTAAATGATGGAGGAAGCATCGGGTAAGTCGTCTGGCAGTGCAATTCTTACGAAAAGGACTCCATTTTGAATGAATGCCTAGTCCTGGCTGTTGATGACACACCTTCGAGTGATGCTGAGTGGGGAGGCGGTCCATTTTACACACGGTGGTACCTACTTTGTTTACCCCATTGCCTGCGGTGGATGGGCTGGTCCCTGGGCCCTGCCACCAGCCCGTTAACCAACCTATGAGAAAAGACTAAATTGTGCGGCTGCTAACCCAATTCGCAGCAATTTTCGTAATGAAAACATTAGAGACTCATTTTGACATCAAGTTGATGTGACCTCCACGTTTCCATTTTATTACAAATGCAGGCTACTCACAAAACAGCGGTGAAGCATTTGCATAGGAAGATGAGGATATGGTTTTGTAGCCCATTCCTGCAAGTAAAAGGGTGCTTGTCCAACCTCAAATGTGATCGGGGATGCTGAAATGCTCTATTTCGCCTTAATCTACGAGTGTCGCAGAACGAGCTGGAGGTTGACCCACTATCGTACACACAAGGAAGCAGACGTCGGATGTGCTGGCAAAGCGGTGTAATGACATGGTCAAGCAAACGAGCATGAATGCACCAGTGTCTCCATCAATGGGATCGGAGGCGCGTGCGCAAAACCGCATATTTCACACAATGAAATCAAGACCCCCACATTGCATCTTCTACCCCCTCAATGTCCCGCCTTTCCAACGCGACTGGATGTAAGTCCACTCACGCAAACGCCGATTGTCAAATTCGTTTCAAACGCTTTTAAACTAAACAAATTACTTTACCAAAAACGTCAAACATCACGTGATGGAAATGGAACACTTAGTGCTCATAACATTGGCACCCACTGCGTGCGCAAAGAAATCGTGACGCGTCATGCGGTTCCTACTTTATGATTTCAGTAGCACGCCTGATAGACAGACGAAGGCGACAGATGTTGGTGAGTGCATTCCAGCTATCTACTCACAAAACGCTTTCCTTTTCATTTGACAATACGTAATGCACGACATTCCCTTCTCCTGTTAATTTTCCGTTTTCAGTCACGTAGTTGGCTTTCTTGCTAATCGTTTTGGTCAGCCAATGGAGAAAGGGATGAGGGAAAGGCTAACGAGAGGCGAATCTCCACCCTCAATGTTCGCATGGTAAGTTATTGACCACTGGCCATACCCTTGTGGTTAGACAAGAGGGAGACTGAGATGCACTGCATCAACAGATGCCAATGAGCCTCTGAGTCCACCTGTATCATGTCACAAATTGTTGAGTAGATCGTGCTAGACACTAAGTCGTGGTGGTGGGTGGCTTTTGTCCTCCTGATTTCTTCGCTGCAGAAAACACCCAGTGTCTATGCATCTCACCAAATTATTCACCCTCTCCTAGCATTGAAGCTCAGTGCTTGCATTGGCCTAACACGCTGTCAATTCCTATTGCTGACTTCCTTACTCTGCAGAACGGTCGATCTGACAACCATCCGCCTCTAGTCTCAATAACCAAAGCAAATGCAGTAAATGAGTGCCTGATAGCAAACAAAATTCTTTACATCTTACTTCTCTCTCATGGATGCACAAAGGGGTTGCTCCTGGAAGTACAAATGGACAACATGTTTACTTAGCTCATATTTACCCTGCAGATGGGTTGAGGACTGCACTGCCATTGCGGAGTCACCTTTACATCCAGAAAGGCCTTGCGGTTCAAATTCGGAGAAGCTTTCGTCTGCTACGCTGCTTGTGGGAATGCGCTTGGAATTGCCGCTCACTTGGTCGCCCGTCATAGCTGCCTGGTCATTGAGTAGAGGGCACTTTCATTGCGGCAAGACTCACTCCAAGCCCAATATCAATCAGTCACCAGTAAGAACAATCAACTGAGCCAGATGTGTGACTGATTTCATCAAAATGGCGCTCGCACTTAGACCTACATCCAATACGCACACACAGCCACACACACATAAACGCACATTCAAGCCCAGTCTGCACCAGCCCACAGCTAGGCTCACACACGCACGCTGATCGATTAGGTCACCCTTCCTGGTCCTCGAATCTGCCTACTAATGAAGTGGCTGGCGGATCGCTGGCATTTGGACCACTCACTCGCAATGAAGACACGGGTCACATCCCTCTCCCACGTCCTCAACATCGCCCAGTAACTTCGTTGAAATCAAGAGACAAGCTGAGAAGTACTAGGGGTCGATTTGAATGGATACCTGGCCATGAGTGAGATGTGAATCACCATTCGGTGTGGGTATGTGGCAACTCAGGCAGAAAGTAGCACACTTCAGATACTGGGCTACAAAGGCCTAAAGGCCTCATGCTGCAATACTTCATTCCCAAAGGATTGCATCTCAATGGGTCGAAAGGGGATTGTGCTCTATAGCCTGGCAGCTCTTTGTTTGACTGCGTGTTCAATCTCTGCAGACTGCGCCTTCGCTTCGCGGCACGGCCTTCGCACCATGCTCACTGCCTCATGGTCCTTCTGTGCAGTAGTGTGTGGTGCATTCGTTCACGCCACTTCGGCCTAGTACTACGCCGATTGCGACGTAGAGTGCTACATTTGAGAGTCACATGTGGGACCGAATTGGAATTCGCGCGTTTGGTGGGTGTGGCAGTGCGTGTGTTCTGACAACCAACATCAAATCAACCAGTGACGAATGCAGAACTCAAGTCACCAGCTACATCTGCGCCCAATTTAAACTGCGAGATAAATGGAGGTGTGAGTTGAAGATGAGAAATGATAGAGAATGATGTGGAAGCATGGACGTCATCAGGTGAACGTGTGACTGGGCCAAAGCATGTACTTCTAAGCCATATCATCCCCTACGCAACGTCGTCCAACAAGTGGATCCATGTACAAAGGCCGTAATGATCGGTGTAATTGAACTTCTAGGCATGCTTGATTGCCTCCGAAGCACTTTGCTAGGCACGGACACAAAGCCGGAAGCTCTTTTCTGCGCATCAAACTATGCATAGAGACAACAGTTCGATAAGCAGAAACTATCCCACGTGCCCAAATTCTTCGCTTCACTGAGCAGTGTGAGAGATCGCCATTTTGCCTAAATCAGGTAAATTATGTTGAGGTCGTGCTTTGTTTGGTCCTTAGTTCGCTTTCCCTTTTCTCCATCATGCAACGAAGCATTCCATCATCAGTTTGAATTGAAACCTGAACAAGGCTTTCTGATTGAGGGACCTGCGCCGATGTCTGTATTTAGCCTGTTTCGCTCCTACAAATACAAGAAACCTCCTCCCACCCTGGGTCTGCTGTTTATGCAAAAGAATCATTTTTGCACGCGATTTTCTCCTGCCGCAAAATAAATGAATATTGTGGAGTTTGCTGCCTGAAATAGTAACATCGGAGAGACGTAGATAGAATATGCGCTCTCTAGGGGGCATCAAATGGTGTTGCAAGCCATGCCGGTGTGTGTATTCCCTTCTGTCTGGTAGTCGATTAGGCTCTATTAATGCCTTTACCCGTCTTGATGCCCACTACCTTCATGGTGTCGACTTCCACTGATGCAACCACTATCGCCTCCTACCACACCACCTCCGACTTCCTCGCTTTTCTAAGTGATTTCATAAAAGAAGTGAGGAACAGCACTTATATAAATGTAAATCGGCCAATCACAAAGAGATCCTAATTATTGTAGCTCATCTAAATGTAAGATGCATCCCTAGCAATGTATTCGTGTCGATGGCATTATGAAGGAAGGTAACTCTAGAGTGACCAGGTGACAGTGAGTGCAATGCAGCACTCTGACTGTGAGTAGCAATAATGCAGTAGATTTGGCGAGCATATGTCCGAACCCGGCTCCTGTACACCTCATTAAGCGGGGAATCCAGTTAATCGCTAAGGCGAGGATAAAAAGCATAGCACATAGAAGGCTTTTTCAGTACATCTCAAACAACGTTAGGACTGTCTTGACTGTTTATCCACCTGTCCATTTGTCGTTCTGTCTGTCTTCATGTTTGCCTCTATGGTGGAGCTCAGCATAATGTCTTTGTCAATCTTTGTTTGGCTCACATCAGAAGCTCATCCACAACCTGCATTGGGCACGAATGACTGCAGATGAAATTCTAACCGAGAGGCAAGCTCCCTCTCCTCATCTACACCACGCCCACTGCCTTCACCCACTTTGCATCCTTCCCACCTGCCTCAGCTCTATCCACACAGTGTACGACGCCGCCGTGGAGTCCAAAATGGACCGCAAAACCGTCGGATCATGAGTCACTGATAAGTCTACACCTGCCTTGCTCGTCGACCACATGTTGTCGATGGTGCAGTTGTCAGTGCCCACCTTGTTGGCTCTTGTCAATTGAAAGGATGCTGAGAGTGACGGCAGAGACGCTCACTTAAATCAACTCTACCACCACGCTAGAATGCGTCCACGGACGTGCAGGACTTTGCCTCATTTAGTGGACGTGTGGATAGCTTGATGACGGATGGAAAGGTGGATGTGTGAATGGATGGATTTGTGGGTGGACAGGTGGATACGGGATAGCTGGATGAATGATGTTAATGTTAACTCTGCATTGACCATTCCACTTTTGAGGAAACCATCCTCCTCTTCATGGTGGTTGCCAACAGTCTCAACCTACCCACTCTTCAGTGGTAGTGTTGAAGGGCAGTACCAAAATGTAAAAGCCTATGCTGAAGTGTTTACTTTTAATGACTACTGCAGCCAACCATGGTGGCGATTTAAATTGCTTCCGCACCTATCAACACGAAGTCATTTGTCGTGCGGCAAGGAAAGAAGATGCAATTTGATGAGTGAATTTGCGAGTGGGTAGATGGGTGCTAACTCCATACTTTGTGGGCACTGTGGAGAGAGGCGGTCAAGCATGCCAACCATCGATTGCCATTTCGCCACAGTGTGTCACACATTGCATGGCCTATGCAATTGCGTCAACATTAAGATAACGTACGCCTGCAAGGCCACGTCGGCCTCGCACGCGTTCGCCTACTCAACTCCATGCATCCACAACATCCTCTATCATTTCTCATCCACTTCATCCCACTTTAAATTTCTCTTTCAATCAAATGCGTATCACGCACCACGAATCGCCAAAAGGAGCAGTTAGCAATTTCGCTTAATCCAGCTGCATCTGCATCCAAGGTAGGTTGAGAAAAAAATTCAAGTGTTAGATGAAGGTAAGCAGTGATGGAGAATGTTGTGAAAGAATAGGGACGAGTGTGTGAACGTGTGAGGAGCCAACGTGGATTCGTAGGTGTATGTGGGCTTCGTGTAGACGTATGTGCATGAACCATGTGATATGTGCACGCAGCATAGTCGAATAGCAGCTGATTTTTGGCATGCTTGGCTGTCTCTCTCCACGATGCTCAGAAGGCATGGAGTTGGCACCCCTCCACTCACAAGCTCACTCATCAAAATACCTCTGCATTTCCTGCTGCTCTTCCAGGCATCACTCGAGCAGCAAATTACACTCACAGCTGAGCACCTCTACTCCTTGCGATATTTCAGGCTGGCTCTGCTTTCTGGCAGTCAGGACGACTACCCTGGGAAACAGTTATTAGGACTTAAGCTGCCAAGTCTGGCGATGTTAATTCCTGAGGGCTAAAATGGCGTCCAATAATGGTAACTGGCTAATTACATTTGCACGCGATGAAAAGAACATGGCAGCGAATCAATCCACGCATCCACCATCTATGTCCTACCCCACCGCTCACTTCTTCCTCCGCCCATGCATCTGAACATGCATCCATTCCTTAGCACATCCACACGTACAACCACTTCACTATCTCCGGAAGCAGCTTCAGCAGAGCACTTACCACCCTCCTTCCCCTACGCATTACAAACATCCACGTGCACCGCATGAACGCATGCGTGGAGATAGCAACATGCCACAAAGGCAGTGAGGCATCTGTGACGAGATCAAAGTCGCCTCGATGGTTTCTTTGCTTACTTAAAGATGACTATTGTAAAGTGGAAGAACAGGCTTATGTTCAAGGAGGTGTAAATGTGGTCTGATGGGGTTGAAGCAGGGTAGTCAATAGCATCCTCAGGCAATTGTCATCTTCCTCATTCGTGGCACGTCTGGGCCAAAATTAATCGGTATTCTCATCTTCCACTTAACGTGTTCCTTGTTATTCCTGTCATCTCTACGCTTTAAAACATCGTCTTGCATGTCTTTTGAGGACGTGTGTCTCGTTCTTGGCCTCTCATCCACTCTCGCTTAATCGCCCTCGATGTCTTCCATGTGCCAGCGTTGTGCATCCTTCTTGCTGCCTCCAATCTTGTGGTTATCGTCCTTCCTGTCTTCCAAGCGCATGCATCTCCATTTATTCTTGCATCCTACATTCTTCATTTGTGGTCTTCCCTGTCCTCTAGGTGCACCTGCCTCCCCTCCACCTTAACTGCCCAGGCGTTAGCGCTGATGGCTAAAGCGATGAAGCAAAGAGCAGCTGCCGGATTTGTATTTCTCATTTGTTAATTTTTGATGACTGGTTGCTAACCATCCAGAGGCTCGATGTGTCATCGCTCGATGCTTTTACACGATTTGTGACGATGATGCATTCCAAAAGCTGATTG